>JACEGR010001130.1:0-188046 GCA_014170235.1 Listronotus bonariensis | reverse complement strand
TTTAGTCTTAAATTTAAATATTAAATAAAATATTCTAATAAAATGTTTAAAAAATTATTTAAAAATAAAATACAGGGACGATATTAAAATAGTTACCACTTTGTCTTTTTTCAAATAAAAATGGAAATCATGTAGAACCTCGTTTTAAAAGCCCTTTAATTCTCTATCTCAACGCCACTTTGTTTATGGAAATCGGCCAGTCGTTTAACACTTAAAACCGTTTGAAATTTGACTTAAATACCGTACAAACAGTGCGGTTTTAATGAAATTGACTTGTAAGTCTAGAACGGCCTTGCCGATTTTTAATAACAAAGTGGCGTTAACTAGTAAATTCAAGGACCTTTAAAACGAGGTGCTACATGACCTCCATTTCTATTTACAAAAAGTTGCCAGTGTCTTCTTGATACTAGACCACATGACCAAAGTTATTTTAATGCCTAAAAGTAGCTTAAGTGACATCATTTTACACAAATTTTACCCGACCTCAATATTTTGACCCATTCAAAAGTTAAGGGGAAGAGAACTTTTAAAAACCGCAATATATGCAAATTAAAGCTAAACTTCAAACGCCTGTAACTATAGAACGACTAAACCGATTTTTAGCATAAAATGGTGATAAATAGAAAATCGAAAGGCCTTTAAAACAAAGTGTCATATAACCCCTCTTTCCATTTGAAAAAAAAGTTGCTAGTGCCTTCTGGACCAGTCATCAACAGGCTTTACCCCCATTAATATCCCCTTATGGTGGAAGAATCTTTAATAAATTAATGGGTTTTTACCTTCTTTAAGACATACAATAAATACAACTTTTTAACTGATACGGATGTGCAAATTTTCGTAAGATTTGATGCGAAAATGTTGCCACAGTTTTTAACCCAATTTGCGATGATTGCAGGTTGGGGGGGCTTTGTTGTCAGTTTATGGGACCTTAAAAATGAGCTCCTAAAATATTTGTACTGAATTTTAAAACGCCCTGTATTCATATAATAACATAATTGCACAACACATTTTACTGCCCACCCTCTAAATTTCTCTGCCGGATATCGCCCAACCTAAAAAAAGCTGGCGCTGCCACTGAGCGTTACCGATGTAAAGAAAACTATTACTCTTGGGTATAATTTTTTACATAAGTCGCAAGTGTAGTACACTTATGAACAAAAATATCGCATAGGCTCGATTTTAATAATTAGGTTATTAGGACAATTAAAAAAAGAAAATGTTAAAGGAAATATAACTTCGGCGTAACCGTTCTTATTTACTATTAACAATACATCTTACAGGGTGATTAAAATTTTTTGAATAATGAATTTTAATCTCTCTGTATGATGTGCTGTTAAAAGATAGTAATTAAATTTGTGATGATAAAACATCAGAAATAAGTAAGGGTATAATTTATTCGCAAATAAGATGACTGCCTTTCAACAGCACATTGAAAAGGGTGATTTAAAAATTATTAATTTTTGCCATTAACCATTAATCACCGTGTAAAACGTATTGTTTACAGTTAATAACAACAGCTACACCAAAGTTATAGCTTCACTGTTCTTTCACAATTTTTTTAATTGTCTTAATAACCTAATTATATTTTTTTTTGTGGCGAGCAGTGGTGCAGGGTCTAACGTGCCAGCCTCTCACCGCAGCGATCCGGGTTCGAATCTCGGAATCGGACATCGGATTTTTAATTGCTCGTCACCTCACAGTTGGCAATGGCAAACCACTGTGTAGTATTCTGCCACTCCTAGGTAGTAGTTATTTAAAAATAACGTCCGTGGTGACACTACCGCGTTGTCTAAAAGGTGCTGTGAAATGCAACTGCATGTTTCAGTGCTTGGATAACGTTGACGGAACTCAAAAATGGGTTAAACATCCAATAACCCGGCACTCACGGTACACTGGTATTCAGGCATAAGCCTTCGTAAGATGTCATAAAGATAAAAAAACAAAATAATAAAAGATGTATGGCCATTTAAATTAAAGCATTTTTATATTGAAGCTTATGGAGAAAATCGAGCATATGCCATATTGTGTAGTTGTATAGGTAGACTGTGCACTAAACTTATTTTTTCATTCAATTTAAAACAGAAATAAACACACAAGAGGTTGTTGGACGTATATTTTTATTATAATTTAAATAACCTTACATTTATTTTTACATTTAAGCTCCGTCTATTAACAAATTTATACATTTTTGCAAACCAATAGAAAACTATACATACATTAAAAAATTACTCTTATAAATTTATATAAATGTCTTTACCAAAAACTATAAAACACGGAAGGGTTCTATAGTTTTTCGTTTCCTAATACTGAGTGTGAATATTTCATGGACCTTAATGAAATGACTAATATGTGTGGAATTCTCGATAAAACCTAATCCAGTCAACATAATTAACAATTAATTAAGAATAAAAAAATCACATTTAGGTAAATTGTAGTTAGAACTATCCTGGGGTTTCCCGAAGATGACTCCGTCTCTTCATATTGGGGCACATGATAACCACTTGCGTAAGTCATGTTTACGAAAAAACTTCCTTCCGCTAGGCCGGTTGGAGATCGAACGATAAAGTTGTATTCTCCTGTGTCTATCGTCGTTACTTTGGTGAGGAAGAGTACGGCTTGATGGCAGTTGGGCGTTGTTGAATTCTAAAAAAACACACAAAAAAATTACTAAGTTTAAAAGATACAAGAAACAATAAGGGACATATTATGGATTATTATTAAACTTCAAGGTTTTTTTTAAAATGTCATATTAAATCCTAATCAGAAAAAATGTCTTTTATCAGCACTAGCGTAGCGAAGGGGGTTGGGGTCAAAAGGGGTGGTTTTTATAGAAAAAAGAAAAAAGTGTTAAATTTATGGTAAGGCCTCTGTTTGGAGGTGAGGACCCTTTTTTCTTTAGTTGTCAAGTTGCCTGTTGCTACAAAGAAAAAGTACAGAAAGGGGGTCCTGACTTTATAAGTATATCATGTAATAGTAGAAAAACCAGTGTTCGATTTACCAGCAGGCTGAGTAGGCTGGAGCCTAGAGCGGCAGATTTACTTCAAAAATTGTTTATTTCGATATGGTAGGAGTAAAAAAATGACGAGGGCCTTTTTTGCTTTTGCTTTGCTTTTTCTTCAACGAAACACTTAAAATTAGAGGCGGCAAAAACTAATAGTCTACGGGCGGAAAATATGTAAATCCGCCACTAAGAAGAACCGCATTTTGGGGGTGAGAATTTTTTTGCTCTCTAAAATTTTTTTCACAAAAACATTTATTTACTGAAAGGGTATGAGCTCTAGACTTTACTTTGACGCCTGGGCCCCAACACCTCTATCTACGCCACTGTTTATCAGAAAAGTCTTGTCCTACGACCGTTAAAAATACTGTTTTTTAACAAAGATAAAGTACTCCCATTTTAGTACCCTTTACAGGATGTCCGGAAATATGTGGACAATCTCTCGAGTTCATATAGAACACATTAAAAATATTATGACAAGTCCCTAGAAACTCTCTAAACTAGAAAGCTCCTCTTTACTAAAATATATGGCCTTATAAGACCTTTTATCCTACTAGGACTAAGGTGCTAATTACTTTAACACCCTGTATATTATGGAAATAAATGTAAGTGTTTTTGGACAGTTTAAACACTTAGCTAAAAATAAGGTGTCTCTGTTTAATACCGATAAATTGAAGAGTTTATATATATACATATACAGTGGCGGCAAACTAATTGGAAACGATATTTAAAAAACAATTTAATAATTTTTATACAGAAATGTATACGAGAAATTTCAAATTTTTATTTCAATGATACTTTCATTGTACTTTAGCTTTTTATTTTTATAAATAATCACAAATGTACTTTTTTCTACTAATTTATTTTTCGACTTATAAAAAAAAATGCAAATTCTGAGCGGCAAAGTATATATATATATATATATATATATATATATATATATATATATATATATATATATATATATATATATATATATATATATATATATATATATATATATCCACGCCAATAAAATCCGCCGAAAAATATAATTAATTTGTTGTTACGGGCGGTTTTTACTAATTTTATCGATAGAACCGCCGTCCGGCGGTTTTGCTTATAAAAACTATTGAAAACCGCCAAAAATGGTTAAAGTTAACCTAAATTTAATACCTATTTGTTTTATTGTTTAATATTATTTTTATTAGTGATCAACAAACAAAAATGAAACTTGGAGGCACGTTTGACACCTAAGAAGATTTTGTCAAAGCTCTTCATAACTTAAAAAAATATGTATGTATATTTTTAGGAAAAGAAAAGCAAGAAGTATTTTAGCGGCAAGAAAAAAAACTGATTGTTCCATAGATCTAAAACTAAAGTATTACCAATTAAAGTATGCATGCATTGAGGGTGGATCAAACTTTAAAATTCTCAGGAAAAAAAAAGAAGTTAAAAATAAATATTTTATAAACACGGCTTATTTCTTTAAGCATATTATCAAGATTTAAAAATTGTATTTAAGTTCTTCCATGGCTGCAGGGTTACGAATGTGGACCCGTAAGCAGACAGGTCCCGAGTTCAATTCCCGATAGATAAATAACTTTTTTTCTTCTTTCATCCCACAATACTATTTAAATTTGTTTTTCCAAAGGGTGCTATTAACTAAACAATAATAATAATAATCAATTAAACCACAAAAACTAAACGCTTACGACATGCAAAATAAGTAATTTTTAAGGTAGGATTAACTTCAACTATTTTTCGTAGATTTTAAATAATTTTATAAGCAAAACCGCCGGACACCGGTCTCTATCGATAAAATGAGTAAATCCGCCGGTAATAATAAGTTATTTATAATTTTTGACTATTTTTATATTCGTAGATATAAAAAACCCGCCAGACGGCGGTTTTCTTCTTATATTCGAGCAAAATCCGTAGGCGGTCGTTTAGCCAGTTCCTAAATAATTTGGTATGTCAGTTTAACATGGGCTCCCTCTAAACTTATGCATTCTCTAGATTTAAGTTTTAAAGATTATGGAACCCCTCTACAATCTTGCAACAGTTATTAATTTTAATTTCAGTAGAAATAAAAAAAAATCTCTAAAAGCTTTTTTAGTGCTATTGCAACAGAATAACCCAATATTTTTAGATGTTCCCACAACACAAAAACTTGTTTTGGTCGAAAAGCAACTTTAATTTATCGACAATAACCAAAGTATCTTTGTTGAGTAAAGGTTTTAAGCTACCTTATGACACCAACTTACGTAGACAATTCATATTAAAATTACTCAGGGTACTTTTCTAACTACGGTACAAAAACTTAAGAGGGTGAGTTCTTATGTCTTTTTCTGAATAAAAGTTTCCATAAACATGTCCGGATTTTTATTACTCTGAGATAAAGTTCGTTAAAATTCGATATTTTTAAATACTTCAAAATCCTTTTCACCCAATTAGATGAGATTTAAAAATTGTAAAGTTCTATCTAACTTAGAATTATTGAGTCAAGTGGCATCTCCGTGGGCACTACACCCGATATTATTCAGAAAAAGGTACATTATTGACTTTTCATAAAGTTTTCAGATTATTTTTCCGATAAAGCAATTTAATAATGTAACTTTTTAGTCTTTTCTTCTTTGTATCTGTTTTTTTGTATAAATTAAGCCACTATAACTCATTCTAAAAGTATCCATATAATAAAAATAAAGTAAAGATAAACAATTCTCGACGCCAAGTAAAAGCTGAGAAAGAAAGTACCAATTATTGGTTAAATACACGATCTCTTATTTATTTTGAGGCAAATAATAGTTAATTTTTCATGGTTGTTATTTACATTATGCTGTCAATAGATACTTTTTAAAAGAATGAATCTAGATACAGAAGAAAATATCCAGAGACTAAAAAATTTAATTTATTAATCTGAAAAAAATCTAAAAACTTCATAAAAAATTCAGCGCGTCCTTTTTCCCCATAATATAGGCTGTAGTGCCCACGGAGACGTACTAGAACACAATATTCTTAATCTAGGTGAAGCTTTACAAGCGCCTTATTACATTTATTAAGTGTAACAAATATAATTTAAATTGGTAAAAGGTTTTTAAATTAAAGCCCTGTATTACAAAATAAAGCATGTGCTGGACATATCTTCATAGAAACTTTTACTCATAAAAATACATAGAAATCATCTCCTTACAGTGTCGAACCGTAGTTAGGAAACACCCTGTATATCTATTATGAATTAAAAACGATTTTTCACTTTTTATAGTAATTTAATTACTAGAATATGCAGCGTGTATATTTAAGTTCGCACAATATGGAAAACTTTTTTAATATAAATTTTATAAAAAAAGTTATTCTTTGTACAAAAAAAGATGTTAAGGATTAAAAACATCCAAATATGCAAACTTGTTCCATTGCTAAATATAAATATATATATATATATATATATATATATATATATATATATATATATATATATATATATATATATATATAATTATTTATTTATTTTTCTTGGGTATAGGTTTTTTGTTAATAATTAAAACTACTTCATTATATTAACTAGAACATCTGACGTTTCGCCCAGCGTAGTGAGCTTTTTAAAAATATATTTATATTGCGTTCAGGCAACAACCTACAAACAATTACAAAAATTACTATTTTTTTATCACAAATTAAAATAATACATAACAACACATTTAAAAAAACTTTACATAACACTAATTTTACAGAAACGCACCTCGAAAAAGATTGTTATAGGCTCACATCTTATTTTGATTTAATAAAAATAAAAGAGTATCTATTGTAGGAATTCTTTTTTTATATTTAAGGAAGCAAGAAGGTTGTTATTTTTATGTTATCTTTTTATCATTAAAATAAAAAAGAAATTGTTTTGGTTGAATTTATTTACTATATTATTATACGGATAGAAAAATTTTGTTGAAATATTATACAGTTTGTCGTGGTTTTAACCTGGATAAAAGTTGTTTTTAATAAATTAGATTGTGGTAGATTTGGCTTAGATTTCTCAGATCTTGTTTGTCATTGACAGCTTGCTGTTCTTTCTTTATATAAATCATTTCTTTAACTAAAAGTTTCTGATAGTTTTGGTCCTGGGTAAGTATGCTGGTGTTTGCAAAGTCAAACTCATGTTTTAAATTGGACTCATGCTTATGCAAAGCTGTAGAAGCGTTTTTTGTATATTTATGACCATTTATCCTATTTTCTAAGTACTGTGTGGTCATGCCGATGTATTTTTGGGCAGTTTAGGCATGGTATTGAATAAATTAAGTTTGACTTCTTTTTGGTGGGTACTTTGCTTTTTAAAGGAGTGTACAAATTTGCTAAGCGATTTTGTGCCTTATGACATACAACTATATCGTGTTTTCAAATTAATTTTTGGACCTAACTTTAATAAAAATGAGCATACCGGTAATATTAAAACGAAATGGTACACTAAAAAACTTGGTCGGGTCGTTATTTAAACTACAATTCACACCATCCTAGTTCACAAAAAAATAGTGTTATAATTGGTTTAACTGATAGGGCAATATCTCTTACATCACCAGAATACCGGGTAGAATCACTTAATAAAGTAAGAGCAACCTTAAAAGAAAACAATTTTTCAGAAAAACATATTAACCGAATTATCAAGCAACGTACCTTTAAATTCTACAATCATAATAAAGCTCAGGAAAACCCTAAAAACACAGATAATTCAAAAAATTACATTGCTATGCCTTATACCCAAAACCTCTCTGAAAAAATTAAATACATCCTTAAAAAACACGATATAGTTGTATGTCATAAGGCACAAAATCGCTTAGCAAATTTGTACACTCCTTTAAAAAGCAAAGTACCCACCAAAAAGAAGTCAAACTTAATTTATTCAATACCATGCCTAAACTGCCCAAAAAATACATCGGCATGACCACACAGTACTTAGAAAATAGGATAAATGGTCATAAATATACAAAAAACGCTTCTACAGCTTTGCATAAGCATGAGTCCAATTTAAAACATGAGTTTGACTTTGCAAACACCAGCATACTTACCCAGGACCAAAACTATCAGAAACTTTTAGTTAAAGAAATGATTTATATAAAGAAAGAACAGCAAGCTGTCAATGACAAACAAGATCTGAGAAATCTAAGCCAAATCTACCACAATCTAATTTATTAAAAACAACTTTTATCCAGGTTAAAACCACGACAAACTGTATAATATTTCAACAAAATTTTTCTATCCGTATAATAATATAGTAAATAAATTCAACCAAAACAATTTCTTTTTATTTTAATGATAAAAAGATAACATAAAAATAACAACCTTCTTGCTTCCTTAAATATAAAAAAAAGAATTCCTACAATAGATACTCTTTTATTTTTATTAAATCAAAATAAGATGTGAGCCTATAACAATCTTTTTCGAGGTGCGTTTCTGTAAAATTAGTGTTATGTAAAGTTTTTTTAAATGTGTTGTTATGTATTATTTTAATTTGTGATAAAAAAATAGTAATTTTTGTAATTGTTTGTAGGTTGTTGCCTGAACGCAATATAAATATATTTTTGAAAAAGCTCACTACGCTGGGCGAAACGTCAGATGTTAGCTATATAATGAAGTAGTTTTAATTATTAACAAAAAACCTATACCCAAGAAAAATAAATAAATAATTATTGGTTTATGGTTTAAGAAAGATAAATAAATTATGTGAGAATGTGACAAATCTTACATTGGCCAAACATCGAGGGTACTTAAAGATAGAATTACGTCACATAAAAGTGATTGTAGAAACAATAAATTAACTTGTGCCTTAGCTCAACATACCGCTGAAACGGATCATGTTTTTAACTTTAATGAAACAAAAATTTTAAATACAGAGAAAAATACGCATAAAAGACTTTTCTTGGAGATGGTGGAAATACACCTTGACCAATATGCGTTAAATAAAAGAAAGGATATTAATGATCTAAGTTCTATTTATTCTAATATCCTACTAATTGATAACAACAAAAGAGGTTTCTTGTCTGAGTTGGAACACAGTGACGACACTATATAATTAACTAAATTAAATATTTATTTTAAAATAATGTTTAGAAAAACTTTAAAAATAAAAACAATCCCTTTTTAACATTAGAAAGTCTGACCTGCAATCTTTTTAACTTTATCTTTATTGACATAACTAAATTAATTTTTACTAGTTTACATAATTTAAAAACATTATATATTATGCATAATATTTATATATGTAACACCTAATTGGATACTGTTATGAAGCGTTTTTCTCACTTTATGTCTATACAATATACAGTGGCTAGCAAAGACATAGTAAGTAACCACCTATACAAGTCCTTTAAAAAAAAAATTAAATTAAAATTATTAATTTGTGTCAATACATCTTTCTTTTACAACATGTTTGGGGATTCGGGTGACAGACGCAGCCCCATCATGTTGCACAAAAATCTTAAGGCTATAATTAAAGCACGACTGCTGGCTGCGGACTGCTCCTCGTCGCCTGAGTGACAGTCAGGCGCTGAGGGTTGATCTGTTTGCCGATGCTCCGCCGCTCCGTACCGGTTGGGTGACAGACGACTGGGGCGAGGTGGTGTAGTATCCACAGTTGTAATAAATAATTAAATATAATAAACTAATATAATTTTCTCGAATACTACGCCACTGGAATCTCGTCAAAGTACGAGAAGGACGACGCATGGTCAATGAAACCGATAAATGTCAATCAATTTTATCGACTCTCTTTCTCTTCGTCATTGTTGTAAATGGGAGGGAGTGAGATACACGCTTCAGGGACATTACCATTTTCGAGAAAGTAGTTAACAAAATGGCTACAACCCGTTCACATGTTAATTAACTTGAAATGTGGTTATAAAACTTTAAATAATTTACTATAGAAAGAAAAGTCCACATGGAAACTATTTTGAAGCTTTTATATTCCTAACTCACTTGTACACGTAAGTTTATAATCATTTTTACATTATAAATTATTAATATCAATAACTTTGTCTCCATATTGTAGCCTTGAAAAAGAAATAAATTATTTCGAAAGCTTGGTGATTCAAAAAGAGTTTTTCTAAGCCCTAATACACCTGACTGTTTCCCAATAAACAACCTGCTGTATATATATATATATATATATATATATATATATATATATATATATATATATATATATATATATATATATATATATATATATATATACATTTTTTTCAATGTTATCGATGAAAATTTAATTTTGTACATTCTAATTTTGAAATGCATACTTATTTCGAAATGCAATATGTAAAGAAAGCATAAAACTATCAAAACAGCAAAAATTCACAGAAACGCTCGTTATCGCAGAAGTGAAATTGAAAAAAAAGATATTTCTTTTAAATAAACCAATTCCCATATTTAAATGCTATTCTCAATCTTTAATATATTTTTTGAAAAAAATATTATATTATAAAAAATAAAGGTATTTTCCTCTTAAGCAAAATTTATATATTTTGATATACCTCGTATACCACTACAAAAAGATAATATCTGATTTATGCTTTGGGGTTTTAGACCATGCAAAACTTTTTATAAAAAATACCTTTTTTCGTAAAATTAATAATAAATAAGTTTTCCTTATGGTGTGAACATAAGTAGACAAGCTTTATAGAGTTTTTTAATTTAAAATCCGGTCCTGCTAAAAGAAAACCCTAAATAAATTGTTTTCCAACATTTTTTACATCCGTTAAGAACAGTCCGTAATATGTCAAAATAAATGGAAAAATCCGTTTTAGTTTTATTTTTCTCGGAATTGCAGATTTATACCTACCGTTATTCCATAAGCGATAACAGTTTTATCGGCATCCCCTGGTTTATAAACTTTTTGGTTTTTGCGATCCACAAAACTTTAGTGTAGGCAGGGTTGGCACAAAATTCCATGGTTAGGGTTAACGGTTGTCCGTAAACTGCCGTTATACTTTTATTTGTAGGAGTTACCGTTGGCCTGCCTGTAAAAATAAAAAATAAATTTAAGAATGGTTTAATATAAAAAGTAAGTTAACATATGGTTGTAAAGTAGTTTTGGTTAGTTTTCGTGCGCAAAGATAAACTTTGCGCATGCAATCTTATGTTAAAAATGTAATTGGTTGTGGGAGCAACAACAAATAAACGTCAAAATTGACAAATACTATTTGACGTTAAGAAATATTATAATAATAGCACTTTTTCGCCCTAGGGCAAAAAGTATCAAAAACACCCCCATTTACAAAACAATAATAAAATTAAATAATTTCTCATTTATTTTGGTAAATTTATTTAATTAAACATATGTTAAAAGTATTCTGATTACAATTTGAAAAATTAAAAGCTAGATTTTTTCTTCTAACTACAGAGAATGCTTGTATATTAATTTCAGTCGTATAAAAATATTGTTTGCACATCTGGCGTAAAGCACTTTTACGCCCACAGCTGATTGTTGCCCTTGCGGAGCTCGGGCAACAACATTTAGCCGCGGGCATAAAAGTGCTATTTTACGCCTTTGGTACAAAAATAACTATTATTTTTCTAATACACCAATAGAAAAACTATTGTTGTTAACACTTGCGCAAAGTATCTTGCCCTCCCTTATTAGCATATTAGAACTCCCAGTCGGCTCGTTTGTCTAACTGCATAGGGTTGTGGAAAAGTATCACTTCACTTTTTTACCGTTATTAAGGTAACGTCCATTAATTAGATGAGGTGTTTTTTCAATTTTTCGACCCTTTTTCCTGGTGAGATTTGCTTCAATACCCCCTTCCCTGTTTCCCAATCGCACTTGAGATTTCTATATGTAAAAAGGCACTACTTTTTAAATTGATTTTGTCGTTGAAATAATTATGAATAGCAAAAAAAGGGTCCTTGACCCAAATTGCGACACTTCATCACAGAATTTTGTCCTGGGGAACCTGTCCAAATGTCACATTATTTTCTGTTTTCAGCGGCAGAAAAACGACGCGGTATTTCCAGAAAGTTCCCTTTCCCCACGGTGACATTTGGTGAGATTCAACTTGAGCCCCTCTCCCCTTTAAATGTCTTACGTAATTCATAGACGCCCGTAAATTAATATGCTGTTGATATCTCAAAAACCAGCAATAATTGATGTATAGAGTATATCCCACCAAAAACATAAATGTAAAAAAGATAAGCCAAGTTCAGTACTAAAATTATGCTTGGCTTTAGGCTTTACCTGCCTTATCTGATACCCAAATCATGTATTTTAGCCTTATGGTTTCATGACTGTAGCCCTTATCATTTTTGGCACAATGTTTAAAAATTGCACATTAAACATTGTGGTAAACTTGTCCAACAAAAATAGTGACGCGTTTGCCCAGTCCGACGGACAGACTGAGTTAAGGCGCGGCTTCCATATATATTCTGCCGTCCAACAAAAAACACCGTACGTGTATATTATAAGCCTATTCACATACGGTGTTTTTTTGTTGAATGGCAGTATTAGTCCGGGAGATACCAATGTCGGAAAAACAAAAATTTTCAGGTGGGCCGATTTTTTTGATATGTTGTTCGTTCTCCTTTTTAACACGATTTTATTAGCTTGGGTTGTATGTATGTGTGTATGTATGTAACGGAATATTTAAGCTTAATTTTCACCAACTTCCAGCGATTCGATTTCTTTGAAACTTTGCACACGTATCAAGGACCCATGACAATGCAATAATCTGCAAACAGTATTTCGTTATTCTGATTAGGATCGCCAGGATAAATAAATTCCTTTATAGATTTTCTGTAGGAGAGTAACAGAGAAAGAGCTAGTGCGCGATCTGCGCATGCGTGCAGTTTCGGACGTACTCGCAGCATAAGGCTGACAGAAACTTGTTCGGAGTAGTTGCGTTCTGAAACCCCATGCAACAGTGAAGCTTTAAATGAAATGATTAGATTACGAAATATTTCGTGAAACATTTCAATATCACATGTCCGCAGAAAACTAATTAATTATCGAACTAAAAATTAAAAATAAATAATATTTTAAGAAAACTAAAAAACACGCTTTTATATGCAACCGAACTAAAAATTAAAAAATAATTTTTCATTACAAAGAGTTTGTATTACAGCAATAAAAGGTCAAACAATGAATCACAATTATATACCTCAAAATAGAATTATAATAAAATTTAAGATAATAACAGAATAATTCACTTCAGAATAAAAGCGCGGGGTGCTTAATATATTAAATGGTATAATTATTTCATTTGTAAATATCTATGAGGGAAAAGTTATGAAAAAATAGTAAAATGCACCCCACGCTTTTTACTCTAAAGTGAATTATTCTGTTATTATCTAAAATTTTATTATAATTCTATTTTTAGGTATATAATTATGATTCATTGTTTGACCTTTTATTACTGTAATACAAACTCTTTGTAATGAAAAATTATTTTCTAATTTTTAGTTCGGTTGCATATAAAAGCGTGGTTTTTTAGTTTTTTAAACTATTATTTATTTGGGTAGATCCTTGGCTGTCTCGCTGGCGGTAGCGGTGGCGTTGGCGCCCAGCTGTGACCTTAACATTTAAGACTGTCACCTTGATATTTAGAGCTGTCAATAATATGTCAAAAAATTCAGAACTTGGTCATATATTATCGTTCCAAGTTTTATCAAAATATACCGAACGGTTCAAAAGTTAAAAGAACACCACTGTATAATTAGCAATGATAAAAATGTCTGGCAATTAAAAAAAAATGTTTTCCAGCCAGACAGCCCAGGGTCTATTCAGAAGAAAAAGAACAGATATACGAAAAGATGAGCTGACCTAAAATTATTTTTTTAAAACGTTGCTACCTCCTATACTGTATGACGGTATAAATATTGGTGGACTCCTTAAAAGGAATCCCCTTAAAAATAATTTAAAAAGTTTTTTATTTTGAAGTCCTAGGTACAGGCACTGATAGTTTACCGGCTACTTTATAAGCAAGGTCTGAATTATTTGGCAAATATTTTACGAAAATTTAAGTTTCTTAAAAACGGGTATGTTTTTTACTGATTTGTACTAAACCCTTTGGCTTCTAAAGCAGTAGATAGATAAACAAAATAAAACACCAACCTCAATTTAATTAACTTCAAGATAGAAAAAATACTAATTTCTAACTTTTATTTGTTTTAATTAAAGAAAGTCTGATGATATCTATCTATAAATTTGTCTTAAAATTACTTTTTATTTTAGCTTCGAGGCGTTTTTAAATCCCTGTTTTTCTTTAGACATTCATAGCTGCCGAGAGATTATAATAATTACCTTTCCTTACTTTTCTACATTTTACTTCCGCATTTTTAAGAAAATGGAGAAAGCCAGCAAACGAGAATTAGTTTTTTCCTTAAATTAAAATGGATCTCAATAGTTTTTTTAACTGTCTGAAAAAAACGTAATTAAAAGAAAAAGTTAATTATCTTTAAGGAAATATAGAAAGCTATTTACAGTAAAACCTCTGTAAGCGACCACTTCTATAGAGTGATCATCTCTGTATAATAGAGTAAGAGCCCGTGAGCGGCAGACCTTCGTCATTTTGTAAAAGCTAAAACTTCGTCAATGCATGCTCCCAATATAGGTAGAAGTAATGGTAGATTGTGAAGTTTGACTCATAGTGGCTTTGGCAGGTACGAGGTATCAAAGGTTAATTAATTGAAACAAAAACTTCGTTATTTTGTACAAGCTGAATTTTATATATGTTACTTGGGTAAGTAATAGAGGATATTTTTCAATCGGCAGACAGTTTTGACAGTTCCAACCCCTTGGCAGACAAACATTTTGGAGTTACTCAATGGTCCGACCATGTGCAATATTTTTGTTATTTAACAAGTATGACAAAAAGTCTTATATAGAAGATGTAGATTTTTAAATAGGCATGTACTTAAAATATTTTTATGCATACAGAGTGTTCCAAAAACATTTTTTTAATCAACCTTAAAGCAATAACGTTTTTTGGACACTCGGTATACATCAAAATATTTTTAGGACATTTTCATTCGAAAACCTTACAAATCTCATATAACACTTTAAGTAATATCTTGTCAAATAACAGAAATACTGGTCTTTATCGGACTATTGGACTACCCCAAAATATTTGTCTGTCAATGGATTGGAAGAGTCAAAACTGTCCGGCAACTAAGGAAATATCTTCTAATAGGTACCTAAGTAACTTAATGTAAAATTTAGCTTCTACAGAATGACAAAACCTAAGTTTTACTTTGGTCACCTTTGTTACCTGGTACCTGCCAAAGCCACTATGAGTCAAACTTCATAGTCTACCATCGCTTCTACCTACGTTGGAAGCATGTGTTGACAAACTTTTAGCTTTTACAAAATGACGAAGGTCTGCCGCTCACGGGCTCTGGACTATAACTACCGATTTTGAATTCCTCGTTTTTTAATATTCTTTTATACCGACCGTTCTCATAACCGAACACGGGCACCCATCATCGAAATTTCCTAGGTGCCTCCCAATGATGAAAACACCTTTAATAAAGGACATCAAAATTGACCATTTTTAAAAAATATAAATTGGATACTGGAAACTCCTGTATGGTAGGCGAACCAATAAAATTTATTTGTCATGTTTTAAACACCTAGTTTATGTGTTAGCTAGTGTTGCATACTGCTTATTGTTTTTTTCTGCAGAGAAAGTAATAGTCGACAGTTTTTTTACCGTGGTATAAGTGTTGCGGAAAAAAGGAAACGCCTCTACAGCAAAGAAAAATTGGATATAATTGAAGAGTCGAGGCGAATAACGATCAGAGTCCATTTTTGCCAATATTGAAATAATAGCATTTTTAAATAGCTAGAACCTAAAATAATACACTAACAGAAAATTTCAGCATAAAAAGTTCGTAGTCTTTGAAAAAACAATATTTAAAGATACAACGTGCCGCTTAAAAACGCTTATGTTCCACGCGCTGACGGGTATAATAGACGATAGTCCATATTGGTCGAATTTTTGCGACATCAAGTTTTAACTTGTATTGGATAAAATATAAAATTTTCTAATCTAAATCTAATATTAAAATGCAAATACCGAAAAATTATGCTGGTTGGACTCTGATTGGTACTCGTAGCGACCCTTCAATTAACAAAAGTAAAAAATGTAGCATGAGTACCAGAAAGTTAGCAGAAAAAGTAGGTAAGACTTAAGTGACCATGTTGTTACAAAATAAAAAAGAGTTCAGAAATTTGTTTTAAGAAGGTGGTAACACTGACCAAAAAGAAATTTTCCTAAAACAGAGGGACTTGCTGTTGATCGAGCTCTTTTCAATTAGTTTTGTAAGACTAGAAGCATGAACTTGCTAATATCTGGGTCTATAATTTAAGCCAAAGCCCTTTAAGTTAGGCAATGTTGGGACTAAGTGACTTTAAGGCATCAAACGGTTGGTTGCAAAGTGTCAAATATATCAAGCCTTTCTAAGTCTTGGAGATTTAGAGAGCTTCTTTATTAATGAGAACAATTTTAAAATTTCCACAAATATTTGTCAGCTTTTAATAAAATGCGAATCTGTTTTTTTAAATAAATTTAAAAGTATAAAGCAATCATTAATTACTGGTTATTTTAAAAAATAAAAATTTTACTATACAGGGTGGCCGCTGAGGTATTCGAGAAACTTTGGATATAAATATAACAATGAAAATTATAAAAAAGTTCATATAAACATATCTCCTAAACGTCTTAGTTTTTAAACTACAGGGTGTTTAAATTTTTAAAAAGATATGGTTTTTATAATACCTTTTTATATTAATTCAAATATTTAACTAAAAATTGAGGGCAGCCCTCTATGCCCAGAAAAACATTTTTGGCGTCCAAAAAAATTACCTGTATTGTCCATAAGAGGTTTAAGTTAAATATTTATTAATATAAAAATGGTACGCCTCTGCATTTTCTAAAATATATTTTAAAATACCCTTTTGGTTTGGAACATATTTGATCTTATGACTTTGTATCAAAAATAAATAAAAATCACCATTGTTATTTATTCTTTATAGAATAGGGATATGACCATGCCAAAAATAATTTTTATATAATTGCGCGAAAACCTTGCATCAAATAAAAAAAGTAAGAGATCAAATTTGTGTCAAACTAAATGGAAATTTAAAAATATTTTTTTATTTTAGAACCATGCAGTTGCGTACCATTTTTTCTTAAAAAATAATTACCCTTTACCACTCATAAACGACACTTGTAATTTTTTTTCCTTGTGTGCCAAAAAATGTTTCTTGGTGCATAGGGGCGTCTCTCAAATTTTTTAAAATATTTAAGTTGGTATAAAAGGTATTAGAAAAAAACACCATGTGCTTTAAAAACTAAGACGTTAAGGACATATATTTATATGAAGTTTTCATTATTGAATTTATATCTGAAATATCTTGGATACCCCGGCGGCCACCCTGCATAATGCGTCGCCAAAAGTAACCTAATGTCATGGTGTTCATTTATGTTTCTGGTAATTTAAAAATAGGTACAATTGATTACATTTTTATTTATTTGATAAATAAAAAATGTACCTAACTTGCAGATCAGTTGCTTGAATTTTCCTATGTTCTCTCATAAACGACCACTTTTCTTTAGCGACCAGCTTTTGAATCTCCGAGGGTGGGTGCTATTGGAAGGTTTTACTTTATATCCAAAATTTACCGATACCAGTAGTACTATTTTGCGTATATCTCCCGTTAAGCTATGGTTTCCTTCAAAACGGTACCGACATTTAGCGGCGGAAATAATACGTTGAATGGCGCCTCATAGCGGTGGGAAAGTCCGGCAACATAAAACGGTGTTAAGTCAAAAAACGGTACAAATTAATTTGTAGTGCTATTTGATTTATCATAAAAGATGGATACTCAAGACGTGCCTATATGCCTATATTTATAGACGACGAAGAATCGAAAGAAAAAAATATGCAAAGGAACAGTGAGTCAGATCAGCTTTAGAAACGCGCGGAGGAAGATAAATATTAAATATTAATTTCCCATCACCTTTTCATAGCAATGAAAATAAATTTCGCAAATATTTTTAATTGACACCAACATTATTTGATTATGTATTGAATTTTGTAAAATATGATATTACATCAAAACCAACAAATCTTTAAATCCATTGTCACCAGAACATAAGTTATTTGAGTTAATAGGGTAAGGTAATTTTTATTAAATACTAAGGAAGATTTCTCCAAACTGCTGCTTTTATTGCATTTTGGTTTTGTCTATGTTTGTTTTACCCCGTTATTTCAAAATCATCCTTGTTTTTTATTTATTTTTTTATTAGCCATCAAAAAATGTACTCAGGTCACAAATCAGAGATGACTTAAGATGACAAAAACCGTTAAGCAACTGTTCCCTACCGTACTGGCTACCACTACAAACATAACGACACTCTTTTTATGTTAGGCGGCTCCTAAATTTCTTTTAAACATCGACTCGAGAATTTGCAATCAAAAATTGTTCTATCTCTTTAAGTTTTCGCTATACCCTGCGAGGTCAATAAATAGGCGCCACCCTATACATTTCTTATTTTAACATAAAATAAATATGGATGTCGCGACATTTTGGCATTGTAGAACTTATTAGGTCATAAACATCCATTGGAACACTTTTCAATTCAAAAACTAATTCGCCCAAGCACGCTTTCTTCACTTGTCGGAAAGACACAAGAAGAATATAGAAAAATAACAGAAGGAAATAAAATTTTAAAAATATTTTCAGTCTCGCTTTATAGAAAGCCACCGACAATTAAAATTACCAGGCGCTTATTTATTTTTAATAAACTTCAAGGTAATGTAAGAAGATTGTGTTATTAATAATTAAAGTAAATTTCATTTTTGTAAAAGTCTGTTTTTTTGTTGTACAAAGTATAAGTATTTTTTGCTTCATATAAAAAATACTTTTTAATTTGACTCTTTTTTTTTAATCGTCATAAAAATATCAATTTTTGCGACTTTATTTGCAACATAAATAGTTATTTATTATACAAGGGAAAAAAGTTCCAAATTTCAGCTCAAGGTTGTCTTGTCTCCCGGCGAGCAGCGAAAGGAGACAATAAACCGAGAGCTAAAATCTCAATTTTTTTCCCTAAATAATATACACAAGTTTTTTCTGTGACGGAAAAAAGATGACTTATTGTTATAAAAAACATATTATTTAAAAAATTAGAGTCAGAAAATAATGTAAAATTTAAACTGGTTGGCTGTTGCATTTGAAACAACAATTAGTTCTTGCATTACTATGACTATTATGACTATTACCACCCTCTTTAATCTTATTATTAATAAGAAGAATTATAGATAAAGGGGCAGGGACGGGATGAACAGTATACTATACAATAGTTATTTATTAGATAAGTGAGTTATATTACATATAAGTCACGCAAGAAAAGTTTAACTCTCGAGCCCGAAGGGCGAGAAAGGTAATTTTCTTAAGTGACTTATATGTAATAACTCACGTGTCTAATACAAAATTTTATCCAACACTTTCGTATAACTCGTTTTTAATATCGAAAATAATTTGAAAACGTCATCCATTATTTGTTACTTGTCATTGTCAATACCAGCAACAAAATTTTGTATTGTCTATAATTCACTAGTGAGCTAAAGGGTACTTTGGCTCACTAGTGACTTATAGTACACTTTATATCCTCAAAATCTGATCAGTTATGTAGATATTATATTTAAGTGTTGGATAATAGTTATTTATTAGATAAGTGAGTTATATTACATATAAGTCACGAAGAAAAGTTTAACTCTCAAGCCCGAAGGGCGAGAGAGGTAATTTTCTTAAGTGACTTATATGTAATAACTCACGTGTCTAATACAAAATTTTATCCAACACTTTCGTATAAATCGTTTTTAATATCGAAAATAATTTGAAAACGTCATCCATTATTTGTTACTTGTCATTGTCAACACCAGCAACAAAATTTTGTATTGTCTATAATTCACTAGTGAGCTAAAGGGTACTTTAGCTCACTAGTGACTTTATAGTACACTTTATATCCTCAAAATCTGATCAATTATGTAAATATTATATGTAAGTGTTGGATAAAAGTTATTAAATATCTGGTAATGTAATTTTTTGACTTGACGGATTTAAATTAATAAGTTAAAACTAAATTTAATTGTTTAGTAGTTATTTTTTTCCTCGAAAAAAAGTAATTTTATGAAAGTCACACTTTAGTGCCTGTCAGTCAACAGAGATAAAATGTCAAATTTTTTTCCCGTTATAGAAAAGATTTTTTTGAGAAAAAACAAGTTTTGTCTACATCTCTGCCTAGGTATAAAAGTACAAATATTATGTTATTCTTACAAGTTATAATACTAAAAAATAAAAAAAATACCTAAAAAATACTATTATGAATTGCTTTGTAAACCATATGTGACTAGAACACATCGAACCAATCATGGAAAATAAAATTATCTTCTTTTCATAGTTTAATTCACAGACTTGTCACTTTCCCATTAAGTCAAACAAATTTTAACAAAGAACTCTGCATTATTAAACAAATAGCAAGAAACAACGGATATAAAGAATCACTTATTGATAAATTGTTAACAAAGAAAAAACAAAAGTTAATTGCTAAAGAGTTTTATAGTATTACAGAACCTAAAAACAATAATTTTAAGTTTATCAATTATATACCAAACATCAGCAATAATGTATCCAATAGGCTAGATATGTTAGGCTGTAAAACTGTGTCTGTAAATAAAAGTAACCTAGGTAGATTATTAGTTAACAATAAAGACAAAACAAAAAAATTAGATATCTCAGGGGTTTATAAAGTTAATTGCGCAGGATGTAATGCGGAATATATTGGTCAAAGTGGAAGAAGCATAAAAAACAGAATAAAAGAACAAAAAAACATCAATTTTAAATGGTTTAAAAACACAGGCATTTCAACACATTGTATAGAACAAAATCACTTTATAGATCTTAACAATGTTAAACTACTCCATAGAGAAAACAAAGGTAAAAAATTAAATTTATATGAACAACTAGAAATTAAAAAATCACTTATAGCCAATACAACTCTTTCTACCAATGATCAAATAAATTTTGCAGATATGCCAATTATAAATAAATTTATTACCACATCCAGGCCGCATAATAAAACCCCTAATAATATTTTATAGACCTTTTCGGGAAAAACGTGTTAAATGGTTCTGTTTGTAATTATTTCTCTTTTTTAAATTTAGTATACGAAGTACTCTTGATGAAGCCCTACAAAGGCGAAACAATTGTAGAGTAATGCTCTAATAATTATTGAAACATTAAAAAGCAATTTTTCCTATTTAGTATTAATATTTAAAAAATGTTTCACAAGAAACCAACTGCGGATACAATTCAGTGTATTAAAATCGCGAGCGAGGCGAAACTAGCAGTTTTTACCAACGATGTCTACTTTTATATATATTTAAATATTTTTAATATTGGTATATTCTATACAGAATTAGCAAGTCAATTATACATCTAGGCAGTGCGTGAAAAAGAGACAGTCTAACGCGAATACCGGCATGTAAACATGGGTGACTAATAATGCTTGTTTTGTTATTGCATTACTCGCCGATATACCAATAACTATTGCTTATACAGTATATTTAAAATGATCAATAATTCTTGCAATATTGTAAATTTTCTTACGCCATCGGCATCTAGGTTAAATATTCCTATTTTTATCTTTGTGACAGCCCACGAAGGCTTTATGCCTAAGTACCAGAGTACCGTGGGTAGTCGAGTTATTAGATGTTTAACCCATCTTTTTCCTGTTCCGTCAATGTTGTCCAAGCATTGGAACATGTAATTTTTGCATTTTACAGCACCTTTTAGGCCACTCGGTAGTGCCACACGGATTTTTAAAAACCTACTACCTGAAAAACGTCTCTACTAAGTAAATGTCGCTACAAGAAACCGTTTTTGAGATATTTAAGATAAAACGATTTATTTCACACAAAAATACTACAAATTCTTGGTGCCCAAATGCAAGGATGTAACGCAATTTACGTTGGGTAATCGTTTGCGTAAATACAGGGTGTCAAAGTAGAAAAATAAAATGAAAACTTTGACACCCTGTTTTCTACCAACGATAGCAACTTTACGTCTAAGGTTAATTGCATAAAATCGTTGTATTTTGGCTTAAATACTTTAAATATCATTTTGTAAAGACCTTTTAGAGACTGCCGGTTGGCATAGATAAACCTTAAAAAATAAAATATTTTTTTATTGAAAAAAAAAACGTTTAAACTGGAATATCTTAAAATCTGTTGCTCATAGCAAAATTTACCAAGTATACCCTTTTAAAATAGATTTAATATTTTTTTTATTTAAAAATATAGTATCTCCCAACAACACGGTAAGTTGCGTAATATCATTTTATTTTGGCCCAATGAATCTAAGAAAGCCTTATGTAGAGACATTTTAGAGACACCCTCTATGATCAGAAAGTTTTTAAAGAGAATATACAAAACATTTTTATAAACCTGAAAAAAACACTTTTTATTCTGTCAAAATACGGTTGTTGTAAACGACGGCCAACCCTGTATTCCCAACGGTGCTTCCCAACATGCAAAGCATTCTATTAAACGCAATCGTAGGCGACTTATCTAAGGCCCAATTGTGAGTCGATTGTCCCTAAATGACGGTCCCAAATCTCTACGGAATGAATTAGCAAGGAAACAGGCCGAGTTGAATGCGGTCCGCTTGCACAGTTTTAGTCCGACACGAAGTTTGATCAGCAGTTTTAGAAATGTTTGAATTGCTTGACCACCATTTCATGAAGTAAAGAGGACATTGTTAAATCATGTTCCTAATAAAACGAATGACCTAATTGCAAGAAAGTAACGCAATGAATTTAATGTCAGTAATTAGAAGGATAACTTGAAGAAAATTGAACTTAATAATATTTAAAACTTTTTAGGATTATACGAGTTAAATGTTAGAATTAGGTGCTAATGGTATATTATTTTTTAAACTTTTTTCAGGAAACTGCTGTAACAAATTAAAATACTTACTTTTACTTCATTATTCAAAAGTATTGTGGCGACGTCAACGTTTTAGGTCAAAAGTTCAGATACGCTCAAGTATCGCCAAAACCGCGTAAGTTTTGGTAATAAATTTGGGTATTTGCAGGTTTCTAGACAAGTAGAATTAGCAGTAATATCGTCTTTGTTGCCAGATTTTTCAGTTTTGGGCTGCACGATAAATTTTGGTATCTTTAATGAAATTTCTATTTATTTTGATTGTAATAAAGGCCAACTTTAGCAAGATTCAAAATTTTCAGTCAGTTCAGTATTTACCAGTGACCGAGATATGACTGCATTTTCATTACAATTTGGCAACAACGCTGATATCACTGATCAAGTAGGCATGCCTAATACCCCCATATACCAAATTTTGTAAACTAAACACAGCTTTAACAGTTTAAAAGATATTTAGGCGCTAACGTACTTTTTGCTGAACGTAAAGTGTATCATATCTTAGCAAGTAATAATCCACCCAATTTAATGCAATGAAAATATATACAGCATTCCATTCAAATAAATGAAACAAATATGTGTACCACCATACTTAAAAAACTGAAAACAGTGCTGATCCCACAATTCAATTTCACATGTCCAAAACACACCAGATACCAAATTTGGTAATTGTAGCTTTAGCGGTTTATAGCGGATATTTAGGGGTTGCTGTACTATTTACTAACCAAGTACATAAGCAGTCGATAATGGATTTTGGAGTCAGTTTTTTATTATTAATATTTTTTAATTGTGCATAAAAACTAAATTTAGAGTTGTTTGTTTTAATGTCTTACCACACTTAACCTTGTGGATTTTTTTTTAAATTAATAATATTAAGACCTAAATATTGTTTAATTGGCAGATTTGAACCTTGAAATAATAACATTTTTTTGTGTGTTTTATTTTATGATAAGTTTACTTTTCTTAATGTCAACTGTCCTGTTTAAATGTATGCTATGTTATACTGGGTAGTAATTATTACTGTAAACTAGTAATTACATTACTCTACAAAATTAAACAATCCATGGTTAGAATTTGATCATAAGTCACATTTTTTTTCAACAGAAAAACCACTTAATTTTTACAAATATATTAAGCAATTTTCTAAGAATGGGGTCGAATTCGTACTCAGGCAGTAAAAATTTTATGGAAATTATGTAAATTACAGGCCAAAATGATGACTGTTAAAAAACGAATTTTTTCTTCAATTTATTTAAAGCTCCTTTTACAGAGATATGTGCTTCCAAACGACGTTTTTGAAATAACATTTATTGTACTTAGTATACTTAAATATTTTTTTGTATATGACAAATAATGGTTAGGACTCCCTAAAATGGTGTTCTAATTTTAACACCTTGTATATTAAAGAATTTGGCACCTAAAAAACATATTTAAAAAATATTTTTAAAAAATAACAAATGTTGCAGCATTATCAAGGATTCTATAATCATTGATAAATAATGGATGAGAAAAGCATAAGATTAGAAGAAGTCCATGTCGAAACGAGATACCAGAACCATAACATAGGAAAACCCATGTAAATTTTAAGGCGGTTAATTATTAGCTCCCCTGTACAATTTACAGAAAAAATGTAATATACTTTTTAAAGAGACTAAACTAACAAGCCTTTTGTGCCAAATTTAAAAAAACTTAAACGTAAACCTTTAGAAAAAAAAAAATAGGAACTTGTCATATTTTTTTCATGTGCTCTATAATAATCTGGAAGATTGCCCAAATATTCTGAAATACTCTGTATACAGTTTTTTAGACAGCCTTTTAGCTTTTAATTTTTCTTTTATATATTATTTATAGCTATGTCAAGAGTCTAATAGGAAAACCCAGCCTTTCAAAAGTGATTTTACTTGAAAAAAGAGACAAATGATATGAACTTTCTCATTTAAATAGGAAACTAAAGCCTTTTTAGTGTACACCGACAAAATCCCACTGAAAATAAATTATTCGGTATTACTTAGTAAAATTTTCCTTTTATTCGATGTCGGATTGTCGTATCGCGTGCAGTACTTAGTTTTCCTAATAAAGTAGTTTGTTGGGTTGCATCAGTTTGTCTTTCTTAAAACCAAAATAAAGAATAAAAACTGGTTAGCTTAATATATGAGTTGATTTAAAATATAGGTATGTCCAAAAATTTAAAGAAACATTGACCAATAATACCCTATTTAATGTATTGATTAAATATAAACAAAGTTTTTTTAGAAAAACGTTACAAATTTTCCTAAATTTTTACATAGGTTTATATATATTTTTTAAATTAATAAAAGGATTTTTTAATCTCTAAAAAATCTAATTTAATAAATATTGTTAGCCTCTAAAACAGTAAATCCTCGGTACTTATACAATTAGTTTTTATAAATTCTTATGAAACCTCTTCAACTGTACTGTTAATGAGGTATATTAAAAAGTTTGCTCAATAAAATTCGCTGCTTTTGATTTTATATATACAATACGATTCATTAAGTGTGCAATAACAAAAACTGCTTTATTTGTAGTTTTTCATAAAATCTTATTTTACACCAAAGTTGAAAGTTTACGTATATACAGGGTATATTAAAAATAAAGAAAATTTATAAGAATATTAAATAATAAAAGTATGTACAAGGAGTAAAAATAACAAAATGTTAAATAGAAATTATATTTATAGTCTAAGATCGGAACAGGAAGCAACTTGCACATATATCTTTACCAAATAAAACCATTTTATCTAAAATATATTATTAAAACAAAGGTATTCCTACCGGGTTGCTTCAAAAATTTTGGTTAATGTTATATTTAAATTTAAAAAAATATATTCATTTATTCAAAGGCTAGTTTATAAATGAATCATCCAATACGAAATGGTTACATGCCGGTATTCAAGTTAGACTGTCTCTTTTCCTCAAATTGCTTATGTGTTATGATATTTAGCTAATTCGGTAATTAAATAATATAAAATGTATCAAAAAATTGTATTTTGTTTTAAATAATAAATTTTGTTGTCCAAGCACTGAAACATGCAGTTTTTGCATTTCCTAGCAACACTAAAGTTATTTTTTTAATAAATACTACCCAAAGATGTCTCTCCCGCTGGGCATCGACACCGGCGTCTTCTGGCTTCGAGGATTAAGGCTCTGTTCACTGCGTTACCAGCAAGATAACTACAAGACTTGTTGACTTTAACATCTTTGGAAATATACATGGCGCATTAAATAAGGCACAAAAAAATATCACATTTTTAACACACTGCAGATTAAAACCAAAACCAAAAAATATACTTTTTTTGTATAAATATGGTAATGACAGAAATTAAAAAAAAACCTTTTAGCTTAGTTAAGTATTTGATTGATTTATTTAAACTTTTTTTGTTAATGGGCAAAACAAAAAAAAAACAAATTTGTTAAATGTAAATGGCGCTTAAATATAAAACAAAATATCCCATTTTTTTTAAATTTAAATATGAGTAAGTATGATTTGCATATCTTTGTTTTATTTATAATATGGGGTTTCACGCTTAACATTTTCTTAACAAATAATTGTGGCGTTATATTTTTTAATATTTTTGTTTAATTACAGAAAGATAGAAACACGTTAAATAAAAACAAGCTATAAATAACGGTTATTATAGCCTACTGGAACAATTAAAGCGAATGGTACATCTAAATACATATCAATTTAAACGAGACGAAGCCACAGTCATACATCTCCCATTCCAAATGAACTGATATGAGGGGTGTAAATTTGACTACGAAATGTAATGAGAATTGAGTTGTGCAATATTATTGCAATGACTATTATCCAGGGATACATATATGTCATTGGTATTAACCCAACAACCGAAATTAGATAGGAATACAGATAGAAAATAAAGGTAATAAAGAATAAGACAGATTAGTCAACAATTTTATCTTTAACCTATATTTAGTTTAGTTGCCATCTGTTCTGCTGTCATATACATATATATATATATATATATATATATATATATATATATATATATATATATATATATATATATATATATATATATATATATATATATATATATATATATATATATATATATATATATATATATATATATATATATATATATATATATACTATATATATATATATATATATTTGTTTTTAAAATAATGTTTTTCTTAAACCCAAGTACGTCAGAAAATAGTAGAGTATTGATAAATTATTGACAACATATAAGGTGATAATGATTTTTTCAAATCTAAATTTTAAAAATTCTTAACAAAGATCTAAAGCAGAGCATACATTAAGCCCTTAAAATTTTTAAACATTGTCCTCTAAATTATTATTATTATTTTCTAATTGGTCAAGTTAGCCGCCAACTACTAGCATGTTTAATAGACCTTGAGAATAAAGATTTAAAAAATAATTATTACTATGGTAAGCAAAAAAAAACTTTTTTAAATATTTAATTGAGTTAATGTATTGTTTGTATTTTATTTAAAAATATTTGCAACTCATAAATATCTTAAAAACCTCTTAAGCGACATTTATCAAATTTAATATCTAAAAGGTATCGGTCATAAAAAATTAGATAGCAGTATTGGCACCATTATCAGGTTTCCAGTTTTGTGCTACACGTATATATATATTTTTAATGAAATGCACCATTTATTTTTGCAATAAATTGCGCAGGTCAAATTTAATAGCTCCACAAGTTTTCAAAATTCAATGTTTACTAGGTGCTTAGATATGATAACACCACATTTTAGGTAAAAAGTATAGATGCGCGAAAATATATCCGAAACCGCCTAAGCTGTGTTTACAAATTTTGGCATTCAAGGGTTTCTGTGACAAGTAGAATTGAACAGTAATATAGTCATTTTCGCCGGATATTTTATTTTTCCACTACACGTTATATTTTTGGTATTTTGAATAGAATGCCCTATTTATTTTAGTTGCAATTAATAAAGCGTGCCAACTTGAGTAGGATTTCAAGTTTTCAAAATTTAATCTTTACCAGTTACAGATATATAACATTATCGAGATTATATTATAATTTGGCAACAACTACTAATCAACTAGGCATGCCGAAAAACTCCTACATACCAAATTTTGTAAACATAGCTTAAGAGGTTTTTAAGATATTCAAGCACTAAATTACTTTTTGGTGAAGGTGTAGTGTATCATATTTAAACGACTTATAAAGACAGAGTTTTGAAAATTTAGGAACTTACCAAATTTGATCCACCCAATTTAATGCAAAAAGAGGACATTTTATTAAAAATAAATAAAAAAACAAAAAATGACACGTCTAGCACACAACTGGAAAATCTTGCAACAGTGCCGATATTACTAGATATTTATTTTCACATGTCGAAACACCTTAGATACCAAATATGGTAAATGTAGCTTTAACTGTTTTGAAGATATTTTAAGTTGCTGTACTTTTAACTAACCCAGTATGTCTAAACACAAGTCTACCACACATTTCTTGGGCCAATATTCAAAGATCAAATGCATTTACATTTGACAGAAATTTCCGTTATACAAAATGTCAAACTTTTTCTTATATTTTAACCTGCATCTTGCAAATGATTACCTTTATGGCCAAGATGTCTAAAATATTTTGTACAAACCTTTTAGAGATACTTGGGTGGGTTAGATAAACTATAAACAAATGTAACGAAAACTCTTCCTTTAAAGTAAAAGTAATTTAAAATATCTTAAAAACGGTTGCTTGTGGCAATATTAAAAAAATATATATTTTTGTGCAGAAAATATAAAATAACAGATTTTTTTCTCTACCAAGGTTAAAAAATCTTGGCATTGTGATTATAAGTAAAACACTGTAATTCCTCTTAAAAATATGGATGGATTTTTTTCTGACCCATATAATCTTTAATAAAGTTTTAATAATTAAAAAATATACTGTATAAGCATCAGCCAATCGCAAATCGGCCAGTAAAGCAACAACAAAGGATAATCGTGCGTCTCTTGAATCCAAAATGATTACATGTCGCTATTCACGTTACACTGTCTTTTTTCCTCATGTGTTATGTTATTTAGCTGATCCGGTATTAGAAAATAACTAAAATGGTACCTTTAATATCCTGTATTTTGCAAACGGTAACTTTTAAACTAAGTTAATTTGTAAAAGATAATTATATGTTTAACCAAAAAATTATTGGGAGCATTTTGTTTATACTTTAAGATCCACTTTGTATATTAATTTTACCCAATGTTCACTAGGGCTATGCTTTTTATCAACTGTTTCCGTTTTTTGTAACCATATTTATATTTAACAAAAGATTCTGCTTTAACTTACAATAATCCTAGCTTGCGATTTTCACATAATCTTGTATTCATCTTTAAACTATTGTCTAACTACACCCAGAGCTAAGTCGAATACTAAAAATCGGTATTCAAATACGAATACGAATACCGTAAAAGAAAGTATTCGAATACCGTCTCAGCGGGGAAGACATATTTAGGTAGTAGTTATTTAAAAAATAACGACCGTGGTGGCACTACCGCGTTGTCTAAAAAGGTGTCTGTGAAATGCAAAGTTGCATGTTTCAGTGCTTGAACAACGTTCACGACGGAACAGGGTAAACGATGGGTTAAACATCTAATAACCCGACACCCACGGTACTCTAGTATTTAGGCATTAGGCATGTGTCTTGTTAATTTGTTGCTGGGTCTTTACAGTTAGATAAACGTTTTTGTAAGCAGAAACAAATTCTAAGATTGAGTTGTTAATTTTGTTTCTAGGTCTTTACAGTAATATAAACGATTTTGTAAGCAAAAACAAATTCTAAGATTGAGTTTTTAATTTGTTACTGGCTCTTTACAGTTAAATAAACGTTTTTGTGGGCAGAAACAAATTCTAAGATTTAGTTTATAATTTGTTGCTGGGTCCTTACGGTTAGATAAACGATTTTATAAGTAGAAACAAATTTTAAGATTGAGCTTTTAATTACTGCTGGCTCCTTACAGTTAGATAAACGATTTTGTAAGCACAAACAAATTCTAAGATTGAACTGTCAATTTTTTGCGAGGTCTTTACAGTTAGATAAACGATTTTGTAAGCAGAAACAAATTCTAAGATTAAGTTGTTAATTAGTTGCTGGCTCTTTACGGTTAAATAAACGATTTTGCAAGCAGAAACAAATTCTAAGATTAGGTTTCTAATTTGTTGCTGGGTCTTTACAGTTAGATAAACGTTTTTGTAAGCAGAAACAAGTTCTAAGATTGAGTTTGTAATTTGTTGCTGGGTCTTTACGGTTAGATAAACGTTTTGGCAAGTTCCTCACCTCCTATTTTTCCTATTTTTGTTTCCTCTTGGTACTCCAATCATCACCATTTTCCACATTTTACATACTCAAAATAATATTTAATATTCATCGATGCTATTCGAATACCGGCAAAATGTATTGTGAATACTATTCAGAACACTAAGTATTCGAATACGACCTAACTCTGACTACACCACATTCCTATATTCCAAATGAAATAATGCTTTACCCTCGACGGGGTGTAAATACGACCGTAGATAATAATGAAAATAGCATGGAGTGGTGTTTAATACAGCTGGGATTATTACCTAGGGATGTTGCTAAAATAATAAAGCCGGTAAGTTACTAATAAAGAAAAAGCAAAATTTCAATGTGAATAGAACAAAGACATAAAAGAGTTCAAACCCGTTTATTTATTTTCAAACTAGTATAGTATGAAATCGGACGGCTTGCACCTGCACACATCTGTTTCTTTTTGTTTTTCTTTATCTTGATAAAACATTATTTTCCCTAATATAAAATTATGTTAGAATAAATTGAAGCCTAGTTTTCTAAAACAACTTAGCAAGAAACACCATTATACGCATGGTTTACATATCTTTCTTTCATTATTAATTTAGGTTGTTCAGCTTCAAAAAAAATATGTAAATACATTTGTGGGGAAAAAAGGGGAAACATGTTTTTACAACTAAGTAATAAGCTTCACTTACACCAGTAAAATAAGTAACCTTTAATAAGCCATTTTAAAAATATTTTCTTTTAATAATTATTATTGGTTTATAATTAAAAAACTTATGGTCTACGCATATTTCAGTATTAAGAACGTAGCTTTTTTATGTAGAGACAATCTGCAAAAGCAATTAATTCTAAATATTAACGTAACGGTATTATATGGAGAAATTAAAAAGCATAAGACACAACAGGTTTGCAGTCTAAATTAAAAATAAAAATACAAAAATAAACAAGAACAAAGTGTGACATACGGGAATTTTTAAAGTCGACTGTAAATGTTAATTTTTGGGTGAATTATTATTTACTCTAAGCCCTATTTGTCCGTCTTTTTTAACATTATAATTTTTTGTAATTAAGGGTCTTTTAGAAAATAAAAAGTAAACTTTAAAAAAATGTAGAAGTAACACATATTACATTTATTTGGAATAATAGAAATATATTAATGTAAAAAGTAATAAGTCTACTATTAGTTTTAATTTTTTTACTAACTAAATGATAAGATGGCGTAAATTTAAAGTGAAAAGGCAATTAGAATGATGTCGTATAGAATAAATCTTCAGTTGTAAGAAGTTTAAATGCGAAGATGGAGCAAAATAATGATGGAAAGTGAATTGCGTAAATAATATTAGCTTTTAGGAATATTTGTCGTAATTATTATTAGGCATTCTGTCTGTTATTAAGTTTTACATTTTTGCATAACAAAAAATATTTTTATAATACAAAAACAGAAGTGACGGTACGTAAAAAGATTTATTTCGTCTTAGATTTAAAATATTTATACGAATTATGCCCAACTTTATATTTTTAAAGATAGTTTTTGTATTTTTTAAAAATAAATACTGTTTCGAAAAATAGATTTATGTTAAATTTGAGTAGCTTAACGGTATTATTATTTAATTTAATTCGTTTTTTGCCAGGTTTTGTTAATTTTTTAAATAGCATACACAGTTTTTTCTAAGTACGGTATAAAATTTCAAAAGGTGATAACATTGTATTGGTTAAAATTTTGTATAGTTGTTGTTAGCAATAAGGCGTTTATTTAGATCTAACTAGATTTAAAATTATTGGGTCCAGTGCCGTCTCAGTTGGTACCAAAGCTAATATTTGCATAAAAAACTTTGCAACTAGCATTTGCACCGATTATTACGTAAGTAAATTTTACGTCAGACTTCAAAGTTGTATTTTTAGTTGCTTAATCCGAAAAAGTATTAAAACTGCATCAAAAACCAGTGGTGTATTTTTTTCCAATGAAACTAGCTGTATTGTTGACTGAGATGCTTCTAGACCCAATTATGTTATTGCAGTTAGTTTATAATACACATAAGTCTATACAGGGTGTTTCTAAACAAATGCAGAAAATTTTAGGTGATTTGCTACCAAAAAATAAAAATAACTTCATATGAACATGTCTTAAACGTTTTATTTTTGGAACTACGGAGTGGTAAGTTTGTAATAAAAATATATTTTTTTAATAATCACTTTTATACCTATTAAGATATTTTTAAAATATTTGGGAGACGCACCCTTTTTACCAAAAGACTTTTTTGGCATACAAGAAAAAAGTAATTTGTACCAGTGTCGTCCATGAGGGATTTAGTGTAAATAATTTTTAAGAAACAAATAGTACGCCACTGCATTTTTCGAAAGTAAAAGTATTTTTTAAATCCCCATTTAGTTTAGAACAAATATTTTTCTCGACTTTTTTTTGTTTGATGTACGGTTTTTGCGTAAATAAATAAAAACCATTTCTCGGCTTGGTCAAATTCCTATCTAATTAAGGAACAAATAACGAAGATTAATTTTTAATGTAGAATTTTATATTGACAATTCAAACTGACCATTTTTTTTTATCTTTGGACAATCCACGAAGGCTGAGCCTAAATACTAACGTACCGTGGATGTCTTAAGCAAGGTAAGAAAAAGTTTGTTAACCATGCCAAAAAATGGTTTTTATGGATTTACGCGAAAACTGTACATCAAACACAAAAAAGTCAAATTATCAAATTTGTTTTAAAATAAATAAGGATTTTAAAAAAGCTTTTTAATTTAGGAAAAAGTAGTACAATTTTTTTCTTAAAATATATTTACCATAAACCCCTCATGGACGACACAGATAAAAATTATATTTTTCTTGTATGATAAAAAAATGTCTTCTGGTGTAAAGGGTGCGTCTTTAATCTTTTTAAAAATATATGAATGGGTATAAAAGTTATTATAAAAACAATATGTGGAACCTGCTGCCCGAGGTGCTTTCCTTCCCCCCCAAAGCTTCAAGTATTTAAGTCTTGTGTCAACAAACTCCATCTTCCCTCGCTTAAGACACCCACGGTACGTTAGTATTTAGGCTTTAAGCCTTTTTGGATTAGGAGAAGCAAAAATATAGTGTTAAACGACCACCCCTAATGTATAGTTAATTTTTTTGTTAAAAGAAAACATAAAAATTTCCCATTTACAGTTTTGTATTGTAGTATCAAAAGATCTTGTAATTTAATAAGCCACATGCTTTCTTTAAAAAGATTAAACATAATATTAGGTTTATTTTATTCTTGATCTTGTAGTGCAAAAAAATCTGTCGTAGGTATTACTTTTAAAAAGATTATGCACAATGGTATACTTCATATCAACAAAGGTAAATTTGCCTGAAGGATGAGATTATTTAAAGTCAATTGCACAGCACCCTTCGTTTATTACTCCACCTGCTCTTCGTATTCAAATCCAGCTTCCCGTTTATTACTGACGACATATCCCTTGATAATAATCATTGCAATATTATAGGCGACAGTGTTCTCATTACATTTCGGAGTCAAGTTTACAACCCTCACATTGAGGGCTAGGAGCAATTTATTTAGAATTGAAGTTGTACAGGGTGTCCTACCGGGAACTGCTGCGATCGATTTTTCTAAAAGTAGGCTTTCGAAAATTTGGTAACAATATAAAGTCACCGGGGACAGCAGCGGCTGATGATGGCAAATTTGGTGGAGTCAACCCGCACTATTGTTAAATAAACAAAAATCAATTGTTGATTATTACCGTCTATAAAATTATTTTAACTCATTCTTGTTTTACTCTTTAACATAATATCACTAAAAATTGATTAACTACTTATATTAAAAGGCCTAAATAAAATTTTAAATATTATTTTTTACCATGGTGCGGGTTGACCCACCTAATTGGCCATCACCAGCCGCTGCTAGTGGGGGGACATACAAAGAGAGTTTAGATACCTTATTAAAAATTATTAAAATAAAATTGGCAAATTAAAAAAATAATAATAATAAAAATTATAAAAGGAATTATCCATAAGCTTTTCCTATTTTAAAAATTAACTTATCTCTTACCTGTATTTCAAGTAAAGCTTAAAAATTATTAAATAAAAATAATATTTTATTGACGGCCCAGGGTATAAATGACATGTTGCTAATTTTGCCCAAACTTAACATTTAAACTCTTAAGTCACCGAAATTTAAAAATTTTTCTTGAATGTTTCTTTAAGCAGTTTGATATTAATTGTTTGTTTTTGGGTCTTAAAGATATATATATTTTTTTAAATAAAATAGAACAAATTTATTTAATAAATTTAATACTGTTTTTTTGTTCTTTTTTATTATTTTTTAAAGTGTAAATTTTAATTTTGACTTTTAGACTAATGGTATGGTCCATTTAATTCAGAAAGCACCTTTTAATGGTTTAATATACAAATATTTACTAAAAAATAAAAATATTTATAGTTGACAAGATTTTTGTAAGCAAAAGTGTAATTACGCACGTATATTACAGTTTTTGTTAAAACTACCTGCTTTTAAAACAACTAACCCCAGATTTAAAACCTCTTGGTTACTAAGAACCCAGCAACGTTGTTTACGTAAAAAGGTTTAGCTAGCTACTAGAATTACATTTTACTTTCAGTTAGAAGTTTAAAAGCAAAATCCTTAGCTTATTTTACTTTGCCGTTTTTTACTTGTATAAATTGTCTGCATTTTTATTGTTTTTTAAACTCTTTATAGGTTAAATTCAACAGAAATTTCGCACTTCCATTGTCTTTATTTACAACTATTCATACAACGTTTCGGGCAGTCCTATCTCTATTCGTTTTCAAGTCTTATAGCTTATTGTTGAGGTTGAATTTCTGTATATGTATATACAGGGTGTCTAGTAATACTGCTTTAAGGAAAGATTCTGCAACTCAAAATAAAAAAAAATTGAAAAGGACGTCCTACTTTTAAAACTAATAGGTGTTAAATTTAAAAAAAAATTGTTGTTCTATATATATAATTTTTTAGATTTTAATACGCTGTAGTTCCAGAAGAAGTATGTTTAGAACAAAAGTGCATTTATTTATTGTTTTCCCCTTTTTAGTTTTTAAACAAATAAATGTAAAAAAATTTAACTTTAAGAAATAAAATGAATGGGTATATTTTACAGTGAAATTAACTGACTTGGCAAATCCATTATTGGCGATATCTTAGAAGAAAAAATTAAATGGCAGGAAGTCTTGTGGCACATCATTTTAAACCTCCTGGTGAATACTTTTTAACCCTAGAATATAAAGTAGTTTTACGTACTACAAAATTACCTAAATACCTGACTGGAAGGTCGTTTTTCATAAATCTAAAAAGTTAGATATACCTAATAAGTATTCTCTTAAAGCTCTTTTAAAGATCTTTTTAATGATGATTACCAGAGTAGGGACAAAAAGTATTTTTATTAAACACCTTCTACTGGGTATTTAATTTTGATGGTTTTGCGGGGTATCTCGAAAACCGTAAGGAATATCAAAAATCTAATATAGGACTCCTTTTTTAAGAAAACAACTATATTGAAAACAGTTTATGGCTATTAAGATCCATCTCGGAGCTACAGGGTGATTTTCGGATGTTTCCCATTTTTAAAATGTTTTTTTAACAAGTTTGCTATTAAAGTTGTGAGAAAACTTTAAATATTTTAATTATGTAGTTTTCTTTCCGAAGAATATTGTGGTGTAATTAGTTTTCATCTTTATTGGTTAATTTTTAAGAAAATTACCCAACTTATGTTTTTTCCTATGGAACACCCTGTATATTTTTATCTATATTTTTATTAAGCTCTTTTTAAAAATATATACAAGTATGTATTTTTCATTTAAAGTTTTACTGAAAATTACCATTTTTCATATTTTTTTTTTATAGAAGACCATGACTAAAAATAACAAAACAGTATTTTTTAATACTCACTTTTTGGGTTCCACTACCCCAAACTGATTTTTAAATAAAAAATCCATTTTTTTATTTTTATTTTATTTAAGTTAACCAACTTAAGCTTAAAAATGTTTAAGCAGTTTTTTATAAAAATATGATATATTATAATAAACAACATAACAATAATTGGCAAGTTTAAAAAATATGATAAGTTTATAGAAAAAGCACTATATCAGAAAAAATACAATATTTATTAATGGAAATAAAATAAATACACTTCATTAAACACTATAATTAAAACATTTATTGTATTTTTTTGTTTTTTCTTCGTTAAAGTTTAATTTTTTTATATTAAATGTTTTATAATATGCATTTATTTTATTTTAATTTAGTAAGTATATTTTTTTTTCTGAAGTAGTGCCTTTCTATGATAATGCTATTTTAAAGCTTAGCCAAGCAAATTAAAATACCCTGTAAATATAAAATTTAATTGTATATAAAATATTCGTTAGGGCAGAGAAAAAAATACCGTTTTGTCATTTTTAGTCAAGGTCTTTTCTAAAAAAAACAAAATTTATGGAAAATGCTGATTTTTTGTAAAACTTTAAAACATATTTATATATATTTTTGAAAAGCTGAAATAAAAGCTTAATAAATACAGATAAAAATATACTTCCTTAAGAAAAACATAAGTTGGGTAATTTTCTTAAAATCTAACCAATAAAGATGAAAACTAATTACACCATAATATTCTTCGGAAAAAAAACTACATAATTAACATATTTAAAGTATTCTCACTACTTTAATAGCAAACGAGTTAAAAACATTATAAAAATGGGCAAAATCCGAAAATCACCATGTAGCTCCGAGATGGATTTTAATAGCCATGAACTGTTTTCACTATAGTTGTTTTCTCAAAAAAGAGATCGGGAGTCCTATACTGGATTTTTGATATTCCTTACGGTTTTTGAGATACTCCGTAAAACCATCGAAAATGAAACATCTTGTAAATTTTTATCAAGATCTTTAAAAGAGCTTTAAAAAGTTCTACATTGAGTATATTTAACTTTACTAGTTTTAAAAATATTGATATCCAAATTTGTATTAAATTTTTTCTCCAGATGGCGCCCAGCAGTCGTCTTCAACCTATTTTTATATAAAATATTACTTCTTAAGTTTTGTCAATAGAGTTTCTAGGCTTTATGTATAAAGGAATAATTGGTAATGAAATAATAAAACAATACATTTTGTACTTGCTGTAAAAAAATAAGTATCAATTTATATCGAACTTTTCGGTACTTCACCAATAATAACTGCGCAAAATCCCAGTTTTATATTTAAACCCGCCCCTGGCAATTACCGATTTATATTACTCTGCAAATTGCTAAAAACAGCATTAATTAGGTATATATATGCAAATAAGATTAAAGCATGTGCCCTTCATTTAGAGATTCTATATTGGTTAGGCTGTGTAAAGAATTTTGAATTTTGTACGCGTTCGAAACTTTCGATGATCAATTTTGAATTTAAATGAACTAGACCTCGTTACTTTTTGCTGATAGAAAGCTAAGAAATGGATTGTATGAATATTGAGATTTGTTCCGTTACTTATAAAATTGTCTATTCTTAGGGATCCCTGAACCATTTTTTCAGGTCATTAAAAACAAGATAATTTTTCGTGACTAGCTTCCTTTTGACGAGACGACCAACTTTTTTCCTTACAACAAATTTTTTTGGTGGTAGCATACAGGGGTAGCAGAGATTAAATATGTTAATTTGATAAATGTTAAAAACCAGGATGACGTACCTCGCAACTTTTAGGACAATGTGGGTGTTAAAGTACATAAATAATATTTATTCAACAGAAAAAACAGCTGGTTAGTAGATATTTTTCACGACATCATTAACCATACACGTTGATGAAACCTTACATTTTGTAGGAGAAAATTTGTTTTGGTTTATTAAGATAATTATCTTGAAAATTAACAGAGAAAATTCCTGTTTCTTAAAAATTTTTGATATTTGTGAAATTAGCACATTTAATTTTTGTTACCCTGTAAGCTACCACCAATGAAAATTGTTGTAAGGAAAAAAGTTGGGCGTCTTGTCAAAATTAAACTACTCACAAAAATTATCTTATTAGCAATGACTTAGAAAAATGGTCCAGGGATCCCTAACTTCTACTTTAAATAAATAAATAAAACAAAATCTTCAAACTTAATGTTGTAACAAAGTCGACGAAGAAAAAACCTAAAAAAAATAACTGGCAGTTTATATTTAAAATTAAAAGTTATTATTGCCTTTATGGTTCTGTTGATATACCTACTGTGGAATGTACATTAAAAAAATCCACCGGTGTCAAGACTGACGACCTGGTTGGACAGTGCATTGGCCCTAGCAGCCTATTCAGTTGATGCTTGATCAAAAAACGAGTGATAGATCTGGCAGAAGGTTGAAAAGTTATCGCCCTTTAGCTTATCGCAAAAATCCATGGATGATTCAATAAATTATCTTAGGACCAACTAATCTGTCTGTAACAGATTAATAAGTAAATTGTTCCAAAAACAACATCTAGATCATACATCACCTAGGAAAATAATGCAAAAATCACTAAGCGACTCCTCCAAAAAGAGCTAAGGAGCTCTATTTGTAATTAAGGCAAGTACTAGAACCTTTGACAGGCCAATGATATCTAAGAAGACACTTGCGGAAAATTGCCATTTACAATGGGGTCACAATATGCAGACTTGGCAGTGAAGAGGAGAGAACAGATTTACATATAATATACAACTGCAATGCGATGACACGCGTGGACACACTATTTTTAAAAACACACATAGCGGAAATCTTTTCCCAATAAGTATCTTGGCATAAACCTGCCAGACCTGATAATTGTTTTTTTGTCCTTAAAACTTTTCTTGATTTTTTTTATTTTCTGGGCTGCAATCTGTTCAAATACAAACTTGTTAGTGTTTATTTTAATGTCTAAACACTCCTGACCCTGTGTGTTTGACCTCAAATTTTTTCTGTTTATTTACCTTGCAGATTTAAAGTTTAAATCTTAATAAGATTTCATGTTGTGTTAGGTATTTCTTTAATTTATGATATATTTTACGGGTACGGGCTACTCAGAGTGCAGTAGCCCGTACCGGCAAAACAATTTTTTTACTTAACGTCACTAAAAACTTTTCTTCATTTTTTTTTCGGGCGGCAATCTGTTTAAATAACAAACTTGTTAGTGTTTGTTTTAATGTCTAAACACTTTTGACCCTGTGTGTCTGACCTAGAAATTGTTTCTGTTTATTTACCTTGCAGATTTAAAGTCTAAACCTTGATATTATTTTATATTGTGTTACATATTTCTTTTAATTTAGGATATACAGTGTGTCCGCCTAAGTTCTCCATAAATGGGAAACTTTTTATAATTAATTTTACGAAAAAAGGTATTCTTCATAAAAAGTTATGCATGATTTTAAACGTAAAATGCAATCATTAGAAATACATGTTTTTCAGTAGTATATGAGGTATCTCAAAAAATATGAATTTTGTTTAAAAGATAAGTACTCTTATTTTTAAAAATATCGAAAATGATTTATAAAAAAAAATTTTGACAATAAAAATAACTCTTAAATATGCAACTCATTACTTTCTCTCATTCATTTACAAGAAAAACGTTTCTCTTTAATTTTTTATGCGATTACCAGCGTTTTTGTGACTTTTCACTGTTTTGACCGTTCTTAAGCTTTCTTTAGATATGTACAAATTTAAATTTTCTTTGTTTTTTTTTTATAAAAATAAAAATAATAATTTTTTTTTGCAAATTAACATTTTTGCGTATTTAAGAGTTATTTTTATTTCTAAACATTTTTCCTTTCTAATAATTTTCGATATTTTCAAAAATAAAGATATTTTCCCCTTGAACGAAATTCATATTTTTAAGATATCTCGTATACTACTGAAATAATTTAATATCTAATTATTACATTTTAGGTTTTAGATCATGTACGACTTTTATAAAAAAAAACCTCATTCGTAACATTAGTAATAACATCATTTCCCATATGTAGAGAACTTAGACAGACACGATGTATTTTCTTTATTGGCAAAATATTTTAAAAATATTTTAATAAGTATAAAAATTATTTATTCTATCCCATACAAGATGTTCTGGTTACAATATTCTGAAGGACACAAATAATAATTTGGTCTAGATCTAAAAGGTTTAAAAGTATGTTTTTTTTGTACGGGAAGTTCTTGATATTTCAGTAACTTTTTAAAAAGTTTTGGTAAAAGCTTTATTTTTAATTTAAACCTATAAGGTAGGTACGACAAATAAGGCCTAGCAGAGGGAGATTTAAAGTAAAATATAAACTGACAATTTAATTAAAACTCAAAAAACAAATTTGTATTTATCGGCATATGCTTTTTTAGGTTTGGGCCTAATAATATTAAAGCAAAACACATACTTTTGTTGATCTAAAAAATAACCAAAACCGATAAAAGAGGTCTTTCCACATTTGCACAAGCAAAAAGTTGGCAGCGAGAGAATCTGCCGGGACTTTCAAGTGCTTGTTTGGCAAATTTGGCGCAAATTCAGCGTCCACCGGCACAGCTTTTGTCGTTTATATTCGAATCACAAAAGCGGTCGGGGCAACCAAATCAAATCTAAATCCGCCAATCACAGGAAAGGAATATTAAGTAATCTCCTGACCGCACCGTCTGGATCAGGCTTACTTTTGGATTAGACGTTGATAGCCTTGGAGATTTAGGGAATTACAAATCTATACAAAGTCTATGAGAACACTTTGAGTTATTCAACTTTGAATATAAAGTTTTTAATTAGTTATTACAAATGTATTTTTAGAATAATTTACATATTTCTGATCATTAGTAATTACGAAAAATATATGCAAAATTGTGTAAACATATTTTAATAAAATATTCTACTACTAAAAATATAAAAAAGTTTATACAAAATGGGGCCAAAAGCGCATTGTTTTACAGTTACAGCATATCAATGTTTTTAAAATGTGTTCCATTTTGCAAATATACAGTGTACGACAATAATTAAAAACACTCAGCTATATACCATTATCATTTAACCCATTCAATTTTCATAAATTAAATACACAAAAACGTATATTTTGTAAAAATCGCTCTAAGCAACCTCTTTATATTTTCTGATATAGAATCTGTCCTTAAGTTTTCCTAACAGAATTCTGTAATAACCCTGTATAAAATAAGCTGTGCGCGTTACATCGTTGAAATAAAAACTTTAAAGTAGTCCTTGTCAAGGGCGGTCGTAATTATAATGGCTGAATCTTCAATTAAAGGTTCTGCAATGTCTGAAAGTTTTTTATTTCTATAGTGTATACTGCTCCTAACTTTTAAATCGATGAATTTTCTACAACTTTGAATTTAAGTTACAAGTTACAACGCGTTCTATGTTGTACTGTAGTTAGACCCACATTTATTTCATTCTGAAAGCGAGGCCGCCAAGTACACAAAAATGATAAAGCAAATAAACCCTTTTGTTAACAATGATTTATTGCAGCAAAAAATATTTAACCCGATGACTACGACCTCCGGACAGTGCGGACGTGCGTAGAGGACTACAAAGTTCTTCCCGGGGTGCCGGTTAGAGGTACCGTACGGACGTTTTTACCTTCGGGGATCAAGGAAAGATTCACGATAAATTGATGGCATCTTTCTTCTGGAGCTAAGCGCTGTAAGCAAAGATTCCTATTAGCTGATGGTATCCTGTTTGGTGGTGAACACGGGGTATTTCTCAAATGGCGGGAAATAGATAGGCGTGCCATGGGAACTGTCAGTAGTGAAAGTAAAGGTTATACGTAACACCAGTAGCAGGTCTTGGTTTGACAGCCGACAATTTATGCATTGCATCGATTGTAGAATTATTTTTGTATTCTTTTTAGAGTTTCTGGGAGCTAAGAGTTCGATTATCCAGATTTTCCGCCAAAGCCCTGGAAAGCATAGTCCGGAAGGGGAGAATTGGTGGATTGGACCTGAAGGGACCAATCACGCGTTGCAGATTTTATGGCACGCCAGAGACGACATACGAGGATGCTTTTTAAGTACGTGATACGTGATTCGCAATATATTTATTTATTTATCTAAAAAATATGTAATCAGGCTCTGTCAGAAGCTATGTGCTTTCGAATAGGTTTGTTTACTTACTACTTTTTGTGTACTTGGCGGCATCGCTTTCGGAATAAAATAAAAATGGTTCTTACTATATCAATAAAGTTAATAAGAACAAAGTATCCATAGCGTAATACCTGGCCAGATGTTGAATGACGTGTTCAGGCCCAGCTGGCGTTAACCGCGCAGACACAGAATTTTTGAAATTAACGCATTATAATAACTAATGTATCTGTTTAAAGTTTAGTTTTAAGCAATTTATTGTTTAAACAAGTATTAAAAGAGATATCGGTAAAAAAGTCAATAAACAAACAGTTAGAATCTTATTTTCGTGAACAGTAAGTGAGACGAAAAATATATTTAACAAAAAAGATAGGAAATTTAATTATCTATAATAAAGGATTATATTATTGGGGGTTTCAAGTACATGGTTACGGAGATACGGGCCAAAATACCGGCACTTCCATTCGCCTTACTTGTAAGTAGTTTGTGTTTTTAGGTTTATTACGTCATACCCCGCCTATTTGTGAAAATAATAACTCCTGCCGAATTATGCAAGACAAAATTTCTGTACTAAAATTATAAACTAAAAAAACATATTACAAAATTTTTGGGTTAAACAAGAATGCTTGTAAATTATACATATATGAAAATAATAAATATTTAAATCTTAATGACTTTTACATTTTAACGTTATAAAAAAATGTAATTATAAAATATTGTGTCACTTTATCTTCTTTAATTTTATACATGTTACAACGCTGTTTGTAAACATACTTTTATAAAGAGTGATTATTTTACATTTTTCCCGAATTTTAGAAGATATCAATTAAAATAAATGACCATCATATATTACGCTATAATTTCATAAAATTACTGGCGTATGCAATATGAGAGACAGATGATTTGAAGTGTTGTAAATGGCAGAGTTATTATATTGCATTATTTATGGGATAGATTTATTATTGGGGATTAATTTTTGAAACAATATATGTTTTTTTTATGAATCCAAGTACATACGTGTTGTTTTAATTTTATTTTAATTATTTAGGTTTTGAAAAAATATTGTGCCCAACTATTAAATATAGGGTGTGGGAAAGTGCAGATAAAATTCTATTACAAATTTCTGACGCTAAAAGTTTCCTGAGCCCAAAATATGAAGATCTAACCCAACTAACATCGGTACAAAAGTGGATGACTTTGAAAATATAGAGAATTAAAAAATTAAACCTGGATTCAGATTTTTATAAATACATTTGTAAATAATGGGTGTATTGTCAGAACATTGAGCTAGAAAAGGTTTTGTAGGGTGCAAAATTAAAATTTAAGTATATAGGGTGTCTCATAATGTTTTGATATTTTTACCTAAAATAAAAAAATACAAATAAGGTAAATTTTTATTTTTAAAAATATTGTTAACGAGATTTCTTCCGTTCCGTGCCATACATTCTGGTAGTCTAGACCTTAAATTGTTCAAAAAAAAAAAATCTTATCATTACTTTTGAAATAACATTCTGAATTCGCTATTTTAAATCTCTCAAAGTGCGTGCTGTTGTCTTGTTCACCTTGGACTTAAGATAGCCCCACAAAAAGTATATAGAAAGGAGTCGAGTCGGGACTTCTTGGAGGCCAACGGCAAATATTGAAACAGTTGCAAAAAGGCGCAAAAACAACTGGAGCCCGCGATGTTCTATCGACTACTGTTCCATTATTACTAATATTCCGCAGTCTTCCTTGATCTTCCAAATACAAATTCTACTTCTTATTGTGGCTAAATTAACGCTTTTTAAATACAGCAAAACAGTATCCCACACACATTTAAAACAAAATAATTTTTCTAAGCCACCCTAAATTTAAATTTTAGAAAAAAATCCTACTCTTCAACACGTTTTACTTAAAAAGTAACGTGGTAAAAGTTGATTAAAGCAGCCGTTTTGATATATCTTGATTTTAAAAATCCCTATTTGTGAGGCCAGCTCAAAACTATACAGGGTATTTAAAAAAGCTGATCTTTAAAAGTGTAAATACGTGGGTTATTAAATAAAAAAGATATTTCAAATTTATTAACATTAAACATTTATACATACATTTAAACGTTTTATTTTAAATTCACCTAATTTACCCTTTTTAGAAAAAGCATATTATTTTAAATCATCTTGTATCCTTTTAGAGCCGGTCCTACAAGAAAATAAAAATTTAAATATTTCTCAAAAAAGTAATTTTGTTTTAAATGTGTGCAAGTTACACTTTAATTGTGGTCAGAAGACAAACAAAAATAAAACAGTGCACTGCTATATTATTAATAACTAATTAAATGGGTTAATTAACTTGTATGGGACCACTCGCAAAATTGCTCTGCGTCGTGTAAAAAAAAACAGAAAAAAGACATATAGAAATTTAAGTTTTTTATTTATTACTATTTAATTATTAATTATCAAAATTTATCCGTAGCTACTGTTTATTGCTATTATTTTTGCAATATGTTACTTTTTAAATAGTTATTTTAGTGATTTAAAGGGATTTGCTATTAAAACTTTACTTTTAAACCCATGTAACAATAGTAAATAATTTTATATTACCAAAAAAGCTTCTATGTAATTAAGTGCAATTTTAAAAATTATTTTAAAGATACATTACTTACTAAATAAAAACATGCAATTTTCATTTAAATTGTCCACTTTGGCATTTTTCTGCATATATCCTTGGTCCCAGAAAAGTCGTTACATCGTTTATTTCTTAGAAAACCGCCATAACTTTTAAAATTAATATGTAAATGGGGTTGTGTGCACAAAGTGGGAATTTCTGGCAAATGCAGTGGCGGCTATTCAGGTGTAGTAAGTGAAGTGCCACTTCACTAAAAATAAATAAAAAAACATAAAAACATATTACCATTATTCAATTCATTTTTCTCATTTTTAATCCTTATTTGTAAAATTCGCCATGAAAAATCTAGCATATAAATTAACCGCTGGCGCGAGTCGCTTTTCTCCTCTTTCGGCAACGCGACAAGTGTATTGCAAATATAAAACGGACCGAAGTATATACCTCATGCGGGGTTTTGTTTACGCTTTGACGCTCCGTTGCCATGACAACGCTATACTTCCCGGTGGCCAGAATTGCGGGTGGGAGTATCAAGTGTATTGCTTGGTAAATCGCTAGCCTTAAAAGATAGTAAAGGTTTTGGTCGTTTCGTTGGTTTTCACGTATTATTTTGATTGTTTCCGTTTAAGTATTATTAGCGACAGTGATGTTTCACAGAAAGAAATTAAAGGACAGTACAGAGCACTTCTTTATGAAATATTAGATCATATGTTGATGAAAATGGAAGTAAGATTCGAAGATTGCTACAAACTACAATTTCTTTGTCTTGCTGATACTGCAAAGTTTGGCCAGTATAACCAAACTTTTCCCACTGATTCTTTTCAAAATTTAATGGAGATATATGCCCAATCATTTCCAAAAAATCAGCTGCTCAAAAATAAACTTCACCTAATATTTGCTGATAAAAGTTATAGAAATATTTCATTGCAGCAGTTAGTGAAACAGGTTGGCGCAAATAAAGACATTTTTACCGAGGCCTATAAACTATTTTTGCTAATTTTAACGATATCGTCGACAAGCGTGTCAGTGGAACTAAGTTTTTCTTGTCTTAAGCGATTAAAAACTTTCTTAAGAAACACTATATCCCAAGATAGACTTTTATCTTTGGCTAATATTTCAATCAAAAGGAGCTTCTACAGGAACTGATAAAAACTTAACCATTTTATGAATACATAATTGATAAATTTGCTGCATTAAAAAATAGAAGAATTGATTTGGTGTATAAAATTTAGGTAAGTTTAGATATTAAGACTTTTTACTTAGACTTTTGATAGTTGAGTATTATCAATTTTGCTAAAATGGCGAATGCGCTTTTTTCCCTTCCTGCATTACACCTGTTTTTAGACCCGCGAGCCGCCACTGGGCAAATGATTGCGACCAATTGTCTTTTTTTCTTTTTATAACTGAGGCTTTAGTCGTTTTCGTAAAAGGAAGATATTGGATTTAATGTGGGTCCCATACACAACCAGCAGAAATACTTAATAAAATTAATTTTAATTTAAATAATATTTTCTAATGAATTATACCATTTTAAACCGTATTTATTCCAAATTTTATTTACTATGGGGCTGGGCGGGGCAATGTCTCAAAGCCTTAAGATAAGGGGGACCTTGGAGTTGGAAGGGGCCCCCGGTCTTAGCAGTTAAAAAATTGTGTGAATGCAGGTGAAAAAGGTGTTTTTTGTTTTTGGTTCTCACTTTTCTTGGGTCTAGGGTCCCTACTTTAGATTTTTGCCCCAGGGCTCCTGCTGACCTAGCTACGCCACTAAACAAGGACAAAAATAAACTATGGTACATAATATCAAACAGTTCAAAGCTCAAAATATGTCGCTCAAACATCCAGTCTCTTGGACAACCAGTCATTTTTACAACTAAATGCTTATCAGTAGGACAATTTAATTGACCTGAAGATAAGATGTTTATATTTTTCTCCTACTTTTATAATAATTTTGTCTAATAAAGCATCATTTACAAATTTCCACCACAAATTTAAATAACGCTGTTATTCATCGAAGTGTGTTAAACCAATCAAGCGCACCAAAACAACCTATAAAATGGCAAAATTAATGAGGAATTATTTATGCATAAAGTGGACCCGAGGTGTATTATTACGTGTAATAACCTGGATTAAAGTGATATTCATTTGCACTGGGTGGATCCCACTGTTAATTAATCCTTTTATAATACCGAATATTGTTTGTTTTTTGACATGTTAATGCGTGGGTTTTTGGGTTTTGAAATGGATGAAATAATAATGTAATATAATTCTAATTTCCACATTGATTTTATAGTAAAAGTGTAAAAAGGCTTTTTAGTACTTTTACCACAGTTACACACTTATGGTACGGTTCCGAGCATCGCGGCTGGCAGCAAACCGCCGACGCAAACGTCAGAGCGATTTATATTACCAGCTATATTACTCGTAAAGGTACGGTTCCGAGCATCGCGGTAGGCAGCATATCGCCGACGCAAACTCCAGAGCCATTCATATTTCCAGCAACGCTACTCGTTACTTCCCAAGGCTAAAGCGAAATATTCTGGTAGTTTTTTCTTTCAATCACAAACTCGACCCAAGGTGTATTATTACATGTAATAACCTGGATTAAAATGATAATAATTTTTAGCGGGTTAATTTAGTCTTTTATAATACCGAATATTGATTATTTTTTGACATGGTAATGCGTGGGCTTTTGGGTTGTAAAATGGATGGAATAATAATGCATTAAAGTTTTATTTGCGATATTGATTTTATGGTGAAACTGTTGTAAAAAGGCTTTTGTAGTACTTTTAACGCAGTTAAAAAAGCTAAAAGAAACTACAAAGGCCTGTCTGTTTAGGTATTACGGGGCGATGAGAAGTACTATAAACTTTTTTGCTTCACTTGAGCGTAGAGAGACAGACATCACTAAGTACCTAGATAATAAGGCGGCATTTTGGAATCAGTTTACATACAGTGTATCTGGACACGTTTAAATATTTTAAAGAATTTTAAACCAAATTAGATGAAATTCAGTACTTTAGGCCAGGGTAAAACAATACTCTGAATTTACTGTTAATATCGGCGTGTGGCGGCGTGCCAGATCTTCAATTTCGCAGAAATCAATTCAATTTTTTTTATTTAATTTCCATGGGATACCTATTTTTGTATTTAATTATTGGAGTGCCGCTGCGCATGCTAAACAATGACATAAAAGGCCAATTTTTCTCTTTAAGTATTAATAGCAAAAATATTATTTAATTTAGTAAAAATATTAGGTATAAAAAGCGTAGGGATTACCCTTTACACCTTGCAAATCTCAAGTTAAAAGTATATATACAGGGTTTTATTTAATTTTTTTACACATACTATGCCAATGCATTGAATTATCACATCAAAGACTTAAATATCTGAAGAAAACATTTTTGACTTTCAGAAAGTATGAAAAAGACTTGCCCACTAAAATATTTTCATCTTCACTTTGTATTTAAATTTTACATTGCGATTTCCTTTTGTTAATTAGTTAATTTAAAAAATAGATTATTTTTTTACAAGTTTTTTGCTTCAGACGTCGTACGAAAGGCTAACCAAAACTAACAGTATGGTATATGGTACGGTGCAGTATATGCACGTCGTTTTACTTAAAATGGTTTATGGACAATTTTTACCAATGCAAGGAAACATACGGTCTAAAGCAACGACAAAACGAGGGTGATGTGTCCTGCTACCTTTACCTGCTAGTGTCCCACTCCAGAAACTCCATTGAACGCATCGAGCTGGCACGATGCGTATATTATAAAAAAGCGATTTAAGTGTAAAATTTAACCATAAAATAAAAAAAAATATATTGGTATGCTGTTAGTTGTATTGATAACACTTTATGTAAAAAAAAAAACAAGCAAAAATCATTTAATAAAATTTAACTTGCAAATATTTTAACCTACTTATCTTTTAATTATTAAGGTAACAAGCATACTTCTGGATTTTTTTAAATAAAAATAATTAAAGAAACTTGTACCTTTCTCGTATAAATTTATCAAAAAAGCTTATTTTTTCTCAAATAAAAATGTAAATATAGTTTTTTTGGATATAAATTATTTATGACGCGTCAAAGCTGCCAAGTCCACACCAGGCAAATAAATTTGCTACCTTTTTATGCTAATAAAGTTAAAAATAATACGGTCTATGCCTTGAAAAAAGCCCAGATGGACCATTACTTTTCAATAAAGTATTATAGACATTTCCATACTTATATACGAATTTTGAAATATTCGAGATTTTGCTGACCTTATTTCTCCACTTAGATATATAAAAGAAAAGGGCCGTAATCCTTTTTGCTGTCCGTCTAGTAGATATGTAATGCTGAATAATGTACTTTTTGCCAAACGGTTTCTCGATGTTAACACTGGCAGTAAATTAAAAAACGATGGTCTGGAATCTATACAGATATAAGTCAAAAAGAAACAATAGAACGGGGTCAATAATTTTTGAAACAAGAAAAAAAATTATAGTAGGATGAAACTTATTTTAAAAGGTAGATACAACGAAAATTGAAGACAAAATAAATTACGGGCGATTGAGTTCAGGAAGGTAAACAGAACGGTTATTCTTAATTTCCGGCAAAGCTACAAGTCGTATAAAAAAAATAGTAAAGTTATAGGTAATAAGAAAATCTACAACTTATGTATTTACATTTTTTCACATAACCTCAAAATTTATATGACAAATTTAAATAACCAAGTTTCTACTGGCGATTGCCTTGCAGCAAAGCCATAAACCCAATCAAGCAAGCAAGCAACCAAGTTTCTAAATTTTAATTTTAATATTTTACTAACAAAAAAATATTTTAACAAAATTTGGTAAAAACTTTCAAATACACTGTGTTATTTTAAATTTAAAATATTTATTTTTCATTTTATTTTGACCTTATATCGAAAATGTAACCTTATGTTCATTTTTGGGGATTCGCGTATCAAAATATCGGCTTTTTAAAAAAGCCGGTAAGCCTTTGTTCTTTAAAATCTTAACTTTTTATAACTAGTGTAAAAATATATATTACTATGATAAATGTTTCCAGTAAATGCAAATAAACTTGAATCCGATTTTTATGTTTAATTAATATTAACCAGGGTCGATTATTTTTAAAGCTAGCTAGAAGATAATGATCTTGGACAAACGGTAAAAAATAAAACAAAAATATAAGGAAAATTAAATTTTGAACGAAATTTAGGTAGCAGTAATGGCCTACGGAAAGTGTCTGTCAATAGTGAATTTTAATTCTACATAATATTCTCAAGAACATATTTGAAACCGAACTTTGCTACTTTTTCGTAGGTAAGTACGTTTTTTATGCACGTGTACTTCGCGCTACCTAAGAAAAGGCCTCGCTTTCAAGGTAGTGGGTACGCATACTTCTTAACACCACATTATACTAATAATTCTGAAAATTTTAGATTTGCTAAAATGACGTAAGTCTTGGGGTTCTGGTATCTTACTCTATAATAAATTGTAGTTATAAGTTATAATTAGTTATTTAAAAAAATTAAGAAATGATTATATATAAAGAAAAAAATTAATACAATTAAATTTACCCTGCAGTTTTTAAAATAATTTTCGATAAATTATCTGATAACAAAACTGCAAACATATTTCAATGCTGAAAGCCCGATTACATGGAAACGGTCATTTTAACGATAATTTTTAAAGTAAGCTTTTTGTAAAAAAAAATATTTTCTTTAAGATTTTGTGTTGATTAAATTTTTTATTTAGACAAAATAAAAATTGTAATCTCCCAGAAAACAAATAAACTATGAAACAAAGATTGTTGTCAAAAAATGTTAGTCGTAAAGATGGACATTTTATAATATTATTAAGGGCTTTAACCTCACCTTAAACAATATTTTTAATATATTTAAAAAAAAGGTTTTTTTTTTGGCCCAGTCTAATGACTATAATATCTGACAAAGTGTTAGGTTAACATTTTTTTTTTTTAAATTTTGTTACGGTTGCTAAGGTTGCCATTTAAAAAACAAGAGTTACACACGAAAATATATCTATTTGTCAAATTATTTTATTACTATCTTTTATGCTAGTTACTAGAATTCTGCGATTGTATTTATCCAACATTACCTCGGTTCCCTAGATTAATTTGAGCCCAATCATGGTAACCTAGATTCAATATTAAAAATTACTCTTAAAAAATCAAGTAGGCCTAAAAACTTTCTAAAATGTCAAATTTTAATAAAGAACTGTTTCAAAAATTAAAAAATAATAAAATATATAAGGTGTTTCATTTAAAAATTCAAAACCGGAGCTATTTTAAATCAAACCGAAAGTGACCCAAAGGTGGAAAATATGTGAAAACTCTCCTCCCCTCATACAATCTACCCATTTTAAGTTACATTTTGATATGTAAAGTTTATTATTCTAGGAGTTATGACTTGTCTAATAAATTCATTGACACCCGGTACTCAATTAAGCACAATACGAGAATATACTTTTGCTACTCGCCTGCGAAAAGTTCACTTTTCTGCACTAGTTCAAAAAAGTATTTTTTACTTGCGTGTGGAAAGCAGCACTTTTCCGCACGCAATTAAGTTTGGGAAGTGTCGCTTTTTCGCACTACTGCGGAAAATAACAACTTTTTCGTACTAGCGCAGAAAAGTACACTATGCCTCACTACTTTTCGCACTAGTGCTGAAAAGTACAAAAATTTTAAACCAAATATTAGTCAGTCGCAATAAAGGATTTTCATGTACTTCATATTTAAAAGAAAATGTTGCTTTGGTATGGTAGGATATTGGGTAGCATTGTGTTAAAATAAAAAACCAAAAAAAATATGTTTTTATGTTTTTCGTACGCTGGTAGAAAAATAGAAAAAATAGCATTCCTAAGACGTGCCGAAAGTGCCTTTTCCGCACTTGACTGCTTGATCGAACTACGCTACGCGTCGTTCGGTCAACTAAAGTCGCGATGCAGAAAAGTGGCACTTTCAGCACTAGTTAAGAAATATACGATTCCCGCACTACTTTATTGCACTAGTGCGGAAAAATACAAAAATATTGAACCATATATTGGCGAGTGCAATGAAGGATTTTTATGACCATTAGGTATAAACAAAATTTTGCCTTGGCCAAACCAATTCAAGAGGTGAAAGAGACACATTCCATGAACATAAATATTTTTACAACAAAAAACTCTTTTAATCCGCTATTACTCCGCTACGTCGGTCAACTGCAGTCACGTGTGGAAATGTGTCACTTTCTGCACTAGTTAGGAAATATAAATAAATATTAAATTTAATAAAAGTTAACAATAAATTATTGTTAATGTTTTTATTTTATATATTAACAAGAAATAAAACTGTAAAGTCCGAATCAGTGCCGCCTATGAACCAATATAGCTTGACACACACTTCCTTTGATCGTTTCCGTAGAAATCCTATAGAAAGCCCCCAGGGACCTAAAACTCGTTTTGTTGTGTTTTTTTATTTAAATGCTTATTGGTTCCGACATTTTGATCGACCGAAATTCGATATAGGTGCCGTGTCCAATTACATACTCGGTGAAATACGGTCGGCTACTACTAGACTGGAAAGAAAAATAAACTGGATATTTTTCTTTTGACAGGTGATGATAAAACGGTACAAAATTTGTGAGAGTATTTGCTTTGAAAATCACACGTTTCAGTTCGGTGGTCACTAACTTTGATAGGTTATATTACTTTTTTTAATAATATGTTCTCGTCTCTCGTAAACTCGTCAAAATAAATAAGGTTTTGTTAGAGCACAAGTTTTTAAACAAGCCTATGTTTCCTTTGTAAGATACTGTATGCTTAACAGTTGCATTTATGTACTTATAAATTAGCCCTCATTAAAAAATAGTAATTTATGTAACAAGTGTATAAAGTGATACTTTTTTTACGAATGGGAAGTTTCCGATAAGTAAAAAAGACACTTTATGCATGTGTTACATACTATATTTTTCCACGACCGTATAAAAATTTCTCAAAAAAACCATTTTATACATGTTTTATTTATCTAAACCTATTTATTTTTTTTTTTAATTTTTGCAGCACAGCCATTATATTGCAACAAAAAATCATATTGTTCTTATTTTTTAAGAGACAATTATCCTCTTCATAGTTTTATTTAAATTAATTAATTATCTCCCTCTTAAAAAAAACGTTTTTTTTTAATTTTTATTTAGAGTTTGACTTTTAGCAATAGTTAAAGGTTAGGTTAAGAATCACATAGGGTGTTTTCAGCAGCAGCAGTAGAAAAATTACGAACTTCTTAGCTTAATCTATGAAAACAAAAAATATAAACATAGGACTAAAAATGCGTTGTTTTTAAGATACAGGGTTAAACCTGAATAAGAAACTAGTTTGTTTAGTATTATTTTAAATATTTCTTATGGTAGGGGAGCCCAAGAGGGGATTTAGGGACAGCGCGGCAGATTAATATACCGGAGGATACCTTGTATTCTGTTAAGTACCTTGACCAAATAATATGAGTCCTGTATACAGGGCCAATCGTAAAAATCAAAAATATATTCATCAGAAATTTTCGTGCGCGTCAGATTAACAAAGAGTAGGTTTATTACATGCTAAACATTATATATTCAACTAATCCAACAATTTGAAAGTGAAGTAAAGAAAGCGGAGTGCTACAAAGTTGTAAAAAAAACGTCATTTTGGCATTCTTGAGCGTGGCTATTTTATTTTTATTTTAAAGAAAATTTAAGGTTAACGAAAAATATACAACTCGATGCGATTCAAATGATTTTCACAAGCCGAAATAATAACATTATTTTTTATGACATATTTAAGACTGTTAAAACCGCTTCCCTTACCGATAAAAAGGCATACATGATGTAACATTCTTTTTTTTTATCATCTAAGCTTTGCAACCCAATAGGTCTCTATGACTTTCAAGAAATCTCCATTTAGCATCGCTGGCTCCCCTACTATTAAGTTAGTATCTTAGCGCATACTTATTTTTAAATTTAATATATGAATAAAGAAAGGTTTATTATTGGGCCATATGAATAAAAAGAAGCAAATGCCTATACTTATAAAATTTAAAGTAAATGATTTTGCTTCTAAGTGTAAGCAAATGCTTTTGCTAGATTTTTCTATGTCATGCATTTGCTTATACCTAAAAGCAAAATCATTTACTTTATATGTTAGAAGTATAAGCATTTGCTTCTTTCTATTTCTATGACCCATTGTTAAAACAACTAAAAATCACAGAAATGCTTGTTATTGCAGACAAAAATTTAAAAGAGTTATTATCATTAAAATATACATTTTTTTGTATTTGAAAGTTATTTTTTATCCTAAACACTTGTTCTTTATAAAAAAAATTATTGTTCAAAAAGGTACTTTCCTAAGAAAATTTCATATTTTTTGAGATGCCACGTGTATCATTAAAATAAAATTTAATGATTGCATTTTAGGTTTAAGACCTTTTAGAAACTTTTATATAAAAATACTTTTTTTAAATTAATAATAAAAAGTTTTCTATAAGGTGCCAACTTAAGTAGACACACTGTATAATAACTTACAATGTAATCAGAAGCTGAACACATAATATAAATTTCAGTTTTACGATTTGAACCTCGCAGACATAAAATTTTTACGTTATTTTAAAGGTGAGAAACTTTCTTTTATCATGACATGTGATGTAGAACAATTTCGTGCTTACTCTCGTAAAAATGTAGAATGGACTGCGATATTTATTTTTCAAGAGAAACAAAACTTTTAAACCGATTTTGGATATTTGATCCTAAGAATGATTTTTAGGGCTTTGTAGCCCAAATTAGCACTTGAAATGTGTTTTATTTTTTGTTGCTTACTATCCAATGCCATAAACACATTTTAAAAATCGGTTGTCTACAAAGTCGGTTTACTGACGATAGTTGAACGTGACAACGTCATAAGAAAAAACTGATAGAATGGTTGCATTTTTCAAAGAAAATTAAACAATTTCCACCTTATTCACATTTTACTGCACTTCCCACTTGACGAAAACATGAAAATGTATTATTGTATAGCAGGCGGACCGCTCAAAGTAGGAGAGAAACAGATGTCGAACGCTTCCGAATGCGGAGGCCGATTGTGCCCTTTCCGCGCTCTCGCTTGTACTTCAAGCTTTAAATGGAACGCCGCATGGGTCATGTTTTTGTGCGTGCAGCCGGCTCCATCAAATTATAAGACGTTATCACGTCAAAAATAGTCTTTAGATTGAAGTTTCAAATAGTGCTTTAAAACCATTTCGGGCGTTCTTTGCAAAAAGCTCAAATGTCCGTTTTTAATAGACGTATACGAATTGTGTAATGACAAAGTAATTATACACATCCCTTGCATAAAATAAATAAAACTACAGTAGTCTAAAAATATAAGTAACCAAACTTTAAGTCAAGTGTACAGCAAAAAAATCCAAAAAATGTCAGTGACCAATGATATAAATTAAATATAAGATAAAAAGGAGGTAAAAGAAAATTAAACTTTTATTTTCTATTCCATTTTTTTTGGCAGAAATCAATTATTATTTGCTGTCCAAGTCCTAATAATACATCGGGAGGGTCGCAAAGTAAGAGAAAAAAGTAGAATTAAAATTTTTGACCTAAAGACTTTTTTATTTGTTTTATTTTTTGCAATAAAAAATCTATATAAGGTACGGACCTTCTTTGATTATTGGGGCATAGAGGCGTTCTGCTGGTCTGTCGACATAAGCTCTTTTTAGTCTTATGCATTCTTTAGCCTTCATAAAAGAAAATTGTTGAATCCACTTTAGCATTGCACTATTGTTTTTTTATTTCACGACATTAAAGATAAGGTTTTTTCACGAAACGCTTTAATTTTTTGACATCAAATAGACGTATCTTCTCTTTAGCTTAGAATTAAAGCTTTCCAAAAACAGAGTTTATCAACTTAAGAATAGTTAATGCATTCTCTAGCGGCACGATTGAAAGCGGCTTTCAAACAGTGCCGGTGAGGTCGAGCCACCGTGTACCATGCGAAGCAAACGACTGCACATTATAGAAAAGGATAACTAACAGGCTTTGTTTTAGCCAGCAAGTCGTCGGAGAAAAGGCGGGGTAGAAGAGACTTTTGCCAGTTAATAAACTATGCTTAAAATTCTTACTTTAATCTTGTATTATACAGGGCGAAAAAATAATTAGCACTACAGTGTTAGGGTAAGTATACTACTGACGAACTAAAGAATGTGAATGTTTTATAAGGAAACCATTTTAAGAAGTCTTAACTAATATTTGTCAGAGTAAAAAAATGTATTAGAGTTAATTTAATACTGCAAAACTTTAATTTTTAAATTATTATGAAGTATAATATCTTTTAGATAAAATTATATTTAGCCCAATGAATTTAGACGTGCACCTCGGAATTTCACGGAATAAGCTAAATATCTGTACATACCTTTATTTTGTTACAAAAATACTTTCCCAAAATTCCCCATGATATCGTGTAAGAAACTCGTAAAAAAGTAAAAAAAAATCAGTTTTTTTTTTCAAATATTTTTAATATGCTTAAGCCGATTTGGATAAAATTTTGTACAGTTATTTAAAGTGATAAGGCGGTTATTTAGCTCTAACCATAATGTTATATCTGCGTCCAGTGGCATCTCATTGGACACCGCAACTTATATTATTAAGAAAAAAGCTACGCCACTGACTTTTATACAGCTTTTATATTTTTATAATTAAGCAATTAGTAATACAACTTTTTAATGTCTTTTTTTGTATCTACCTTCGTTTTCGAAAAAATATTAAAGCTACTTTAATTTCTTCTAAAAAGTACCCAGACAACATGATGCAAGCAAAAATTGAAATTAAACAAATATTCGCCCTAAAATTAATTTGCAGTCATGTATTTTATTAAAAATTCTCATTTTTTTATTTACTAAGATCGATATTCTTTATTTTTTAATTTAAGATTTTATTTTATGCGGTTAAGGGCCACTTTTTAGAATGACTAAAAGTTACTTTTTTATTCTCCAAAACAAAGCGACATACGAAAAAAATATAAGAGACTAAAAAGTTGTATTATTAATTGACTTCTTATAAAAAATATAAAAACGTAAAAAAAAGTCAATGGCGCACTTTTTTTTGCTCAATAATATAAGTTGCGGTGACCACTGAGAGGCCACTGGACCCAATAATACCAATATGGTTAGGGCTAAATAAGCACCTTATTACTTTAAATAAATGTACCAAATTTAATTCAAATCGGCCTAAGCCTATTAAACATATTTAGAAAAGACTGATTTTTACTTAAATTTTAACGCCCTCTATCTCAGTAAAGAAGCAACTCCGGACATAGATTTATAGAAACTTTTTATATAAAAATAACATAGGAAATTACAGCTTTAAGGTTGATTTCATACTTCTGAAACACCCTGTAGTATATTAAAAATAATTTACGTAATTACTTCATTATTTCTGGTAAATACGTAAACGACATAGTTCATTTAGTGATATTTATTAACAACTTGCGTTGCTTTGTTTTCTCTGTTGTTGGTCCCGTTGCAAGACGATTCACCAGCTCTCCCCCTTCCGGACTATGCTTTTCAGCGCTTCGTACCTGGAAAATCTGGATGGTCAAGCTTTCCGCTCCCAGAAATTCCGGTTCAAAATATTCAAATATTTACTTTTGTTTGATACGAAATAATAATCGATTCAATTCATAAATTGTAGCTGTCAATCCAAAAAACTGCTACTGGTACTGTGCATAACCTTCACTGTCACTTGCTGACGCTTCCAGTAGAGAGCGCCACCGTCTTCAGCCGTTACGAAAACACGTGCACACCGCTAACATAAAAAATCAGGTTATTAGGAATCATCACTCACAGCGTTTAGTTCCAGAAGAAAGATGATATCAATTTAGCGTGAGTTTTTTTTTCGATCCCCAAGGGCACAAAAACGCCCGTACAACTCTTTCTACGAAACGTAAATGCACAACTTGAAGATCGCGGAGAGACTGTTGTAAAAACTTAAGTAAAAGGATGACACATTAGACTAAAAATCACGCTAGATTACGTGCTAATGTATTTACACTAAAGCGCTTTTACATTCTGTGCCCTCTATCATTGGATCCGTTGACCAAACAAAAAAAAAGCCAAATGTCATGTCAAATTCGTTAAGAACTTTGTGTTCTACAACTTTTATTATAAACATAAATACGATAATAGATATATATATATATATATATATATATATATATATATATATATATATATATATATATATATATATAAATATTCACAAAAATGGATTTTTCTTACCTTTTACCTGTCATATTTCGAGTTTCTTACTCGATATCATAGAGGATTTTCGAGAAAGTATTTTTGTACCAAAATAAGGCTATGTACAAGTATTTAGCGTAAGATTCCGAGGTTAAAACTTTAATTTGGCTAAGATGACCTTTGGTAATTTAACTTAAACGATTAAAAAATCAACGTTACTAATCACTGCACTGGATTCTCCACCACCCGCCACTGGATTATATAATAAACAATTATAGTATGCCCGTGTTCAAAAACAGATTTCATTTACTGTACCCTATTTGATTTCATTTTTATGCAAAATAATTGGCAATCGCTGAATTACAGCAAATAACGCAATTTATAAACAAACAGCAACATATTATGCTTCACTTTATTACTATATCGACTCGCTTTCCATTTTTATCTTAAAAATAAAAATATTGGGAATAACACCAAAGCGGACTTTTGGATTTATTATATGAGATCTATGGATTATAAAAAACGTGTTTGTTTTACCAATGTAATAAAAATTTATATTCAATTTTTATAAAATTAATCTATAAAATTAAAGCCTTATTATAATTCCAAAATTGCCAATAAGAGGGAATGACGTCAGAAGTAGATAAAGTGCGTCTAATATCACAAATTTAGGATTGGTATTTGATGTACCTTTAAAGCATAAACCGCATAAACCACTAGAAGACACATTGTCATTTTTCATGTTAGTCAGCTTTTGTTAAAAAGAAACACACTCCTGTTTAATAGGTGACGACACACCTATATAAACAGCGATGCCATGATTAAAGGTATGTTTTAGCGGGTATTTTAAACTTTAACCTAAAATCGTATTTTTTCTACCAAACCGTTTTTTTTGAAGAGATAATTAATTTTTTATGGAAAAATCACATACTTCTGACTATCAGTTTTTAAAAACTACTGTCATCATGCCAATTAGGGCCTTATTAACAAGCAATTATTAAGTTTACTTAAATGTTTTTAAAATAAAATTTTAAAGTGTTTAATAAATCAATTTTTACCAGTGATCTGAATATATCACTGATAAGTTAAAAAAATGGAAATATTTTTAATCGCTCTACATATGATTATATGATGCCTTGTTGTAAAGAGATAATTATATCTGGAAATAAATTATAGCCTTACTTTTTCTTGATACTGAATTACCTTAGTTGTGTTAATACGTTAATAAAGCCATAGAACATAGTGCTAGGAAATCACCAAAAGAAGTTACATGGGTAAAACCATAGTAATTTGTTTGGACTGCCAGGCAGCCATCAGGGCGATCAGTTCATGCAAGATCAGCTCCAAATTGGTGCAGGACTGCGTGTTCGCCCTAAAAGAGGTGGATGCGACCAACAAGCTAACTAGAGCCTGGGTACCAGGAAATAAGAGCGACCAAGGCAATAAGGAAGCCGATAACCTGGTAGAGAAGGGTGCTGGCAGGGCAATGGTTGGCCCCGAGCCTTACTGTGGTACTCCATCATGCGAAGTAAGGTCATCTATTAGATCATGAATTATAAGGGAATCCCAAGACTGGTGGATAAGAACACCAGGACAGCGTCAGGCGAAAAAATTCATAAAGGCATACACGCCGGAATTTACGAAAGACCTTCTGAATTACAACAGAAAGGCAGTAAGAATAATTATAGTGGCTCAACTAATAGGTTATTGCAGACCTAATAAACACCTCAAAACAATTGGCCTGGCAGAAGAAAACCTATGCAAGTTTTTCCAAGAAAAAGAATAAACCGCAGAACACATATAATGCTATTGTAAAGCCCTTTGTCGTCTGCAGTTTGCAAGGCTGAGTTAGGAAAAACCTAAAGCAGCAAAATTTATCAGGGAGCCAGTTTCAAGATTGTGGAGTCTGAATAAAAAGACCGGCTTAAATAGCGTGCTCTAACATATGGATGTAGGATACGCAAAATGAGCAGGTTGCAGTGATCAAGAATTACAATTCACCTCCAAGCTAATCTAATCTACGTCAATAATTAAAAGAAATATGAGCATTTAGAAAAACCCGAGTTTGTGCGATACCTATTAGGCGGAGTGTATATTCCTTTTCTAAATTGCGCAACATAAATTGTAAAAGTATAAAGTTGGAAAAAAGTTTTATGTTTCAATAGGTCACTTTTCCAGTCAAATTGGCGTGTAACGCTAGATATACAAGTTAGTTGATAAAAAGTGGGCAAAAAATGTTCTAACTTTATTTTTACAGCAAACAAATCAATTCACGTGTATAGCTGTTGTTTGACAACAGTAACAGTACGTTTTGCTTGGGGCTTTTAAATTAATTGAGTGAAAATTGAAAAGCTTTTTAATGTAAAATGTTGCATTACAAGCAGTTATGTTTTGGTAACATGACTGTGAAGGTCGGTCAGAATGGTTGGTTCGCTTTATAATTTTATAGTCGTTAAAAAAACCCAGCATAAAAAATCATTTTGTAAATTTTGATACATTTAAATATGGACTCCCCTATTGATTTTACAACAAAACTCTATTGAACTATTTTGAAGGTGGTTATAATAATATAAGCTCTCACACTTAATTTAGTTTTTTTCGTCCTTTCGGGTCTTTAACCTAGGCCGACCACCGCCCCCTAAGTGGTGCGCTGCAGCCCTAAAAGCCTATTGTGCCTTGAACCTACTTCTTCTCATTTACACTCTACTATTAATTTTATAACTTGAATGGTGGCTACTCGGTCCGTCCGCTAACCCCCGAGTAGAGCACCGTGTACAGTCGGCGGTCACCCATCCAAGTTATGGCCGCGCTCCACGTTGCTTAACTTTGGTGATTCACACTGTCAATCTCATCGGTGCGGTGCGGCAACGAGCTTGGCTATTTTTTTATTTTTCGTTATTTAATAATAAATAAAATAAAAAATATTTAAGAAAAACTATTTGTAGTCAACTTTTTAATAAAATTTTTACTTTTTATAGTTCTGGTTAGTTTTAAGTTATTTGCATATTATCAAAGACAATTATAGTTTTGCTATACACTCCAAGAACAATGCTAATTTTTGGTATTAGTTTGGACGCTGGCTGTAATGTATATAATTATTAAATACAATCCTTTTTAACCAAAAAGTTATTTTCTCGAAAACGCTTCACTCTATCGAAATCGGACAAAGGTACCTTATTTTTAGGAGTTAAAGCTCTTTAATTTCTTTTGTTTAATATACCAGGCGTAAAAATAATTATTACTATTATGTAAGGGTTAGTCCGCCTCTGGCGAAGTACCAAATGCAATGTTTTACAAGGACACCATTATAAGGAGTTCCAACTATTATTTATCATGTAAAAAATTATTTTATTATATTTAGTAATATAAAGTTATTTTAAAAATTGATTTCCAGTGGCGTCCTTAAGGGGTCCATATATCTGTAAAGAGGAGCTTTGGTAAGAAAATATTACAAAAACTACCCACATCATTTTAATGTTATATACATAAATCTAAGAGATTGCTCATACAGTTTCTATTTAAAAAAATTACACATTTTATTAAGAAGTTAACCTAAATATATTTTTTTGTTCTTAAGCTATCGACATTATCATTCTTATTTATTTTATTTAATTCTTAGTTACCCAACTTGGTGAAAAATATTGGTTTAAAAAATAACTTTATTTAATTTAGTATTTGTTGTTAATAGTGTTTAAAGTTATAAGTAGTATAAAACATATTTAAAAAATATTTAAATATTTAAAATAAAATAACTATATGTTTACTATTGTATAAATTAAACAATATGTCAGTAAAGTGCCGTTTTTTTGTTAGAAATATTCGTTAAGGTGCTGCTCGAGACGCCAATGATCATAGTAAAATTAAGTAAGAGCTAAATAAGAATCTTTATAACATTGTATTGTATAACATAAAATTAAAAAAAAATGTGTAGGTGATATTTAGAATATTTACAGAAACCTATTAACTATAACGTCTCAAAAATTTGTAATTATATTGCTTGAATGGCACTCCTGATTTAAAACTAAAATAGTTTGGGTAGTTTTTGGCTAAACCGACAGTAACAGAAAACAACCAAATACGTAACACAATGCATATTTATGTGACATACCGAGGTTTGCGGCAAATCTGATTTTAATATTTTTAAGAATAAATAAAATATAGAGGTGAGCCCTCGGCTAGGAAAACCCAGTATATATTTATCAGTTTATTAATTATTATTGTTTTTAAAGTCCCCCATTTATTATAATTAGTCGTTTAAAAGTAATATAGTGTAAGTAAAAATATATACGCATATTTTACATACAAATTCAAAAACATATTTGCATTAAAAACGTCACGTGTAAAAATACAAACACTAAGCCCTTCAATCATTACCATACGATTCAACAAAGTTTTAAAAAGAGTAAAAGAACGAATTAATACGGTTACGATTAAAAAATGGAAAATAATCTGTTTTTTTTTAAGCTTGGAGCAAACAAATCAATTCACATGTATTGGACGTTGTTCGACAACCAACATTAGCTAGTACGTTTGTCTGAAACTTTTTAATTAATTGACTGGAAATTCACGAGGTATTTTTTGTTGTAGCCAAAAGCTATATTTTACCTACATGGGTGCACAATTCGTTAAGTTAATAGTTCACTGTGTTGGTAACTTTATCAAAAGAGACAATGTATATACATATGTTTGTTATAGAAACATACTTTTTTAAGTTATAACAATAATTTTATTATAACTTAAATTATTTAAAATCTTCAATTAGCATTATTTTATTTCTGGATAACTACGGTAAAAAAATATACAATTTGTTACATAAATGAAGCTAAGGTTGTGAAATTTGTATAGTAATATAGATAATATCCTTATTTGTGACAGTTTTATAACAAAAATCATATTTATTAAATACTAATTGTATTATTTATAAGATACCTTAAAACCATATATCTTATTGAAGCAACAGGTAAAACGTTTAAAAAATGTGTTTACTCAGCGCTAATACAAAATTTCTTTAACCAACACTTTATGTCGTACATAAAAAGTCAGTAATCAAGTTTTTTCAAATTCTGTTTTTGTATTTCTTTCAGGTAATATATTTATTAAGATTGTGCATTTGTAAAATTATTTCAAATTTAAAGTAAAACACGGTTAAATAATTTATAAAGATGTAAGAATATAGGTTTTTTTTTGTTTTGATATACACAATTTATTATTTACTTGATTATGACATACATTTAGTAATTTATTTTTTAATATAACTTAATAGTATATGATGTTTGGATGTGCTTTTTCTTTTTATTTATTTTTAATATAATACCATATGGTTGTTTTGGTTAGACACACACAAATAGACACATATTTCTAGTTTTGGTTAAGAACATACACCTATCGAAATAGACAACCAACACCAACTTAAAAAAGTACAGAAATTGAGGAAAAGTGTGATTATTTAGGAATTTTTATACACGTTTAAAATATTAAAAAATATATAAAAGGGTGCTCATTTAAAATCTTTTAAAACCATTTAAGTTATCTGCGAAAAGAGACAGATTTAAAAAATCACCCAAACACGTCAAGATATTTATTGAAAGAAAAAGTTTTTTACAAAAATTGGACGGCGTGACGCCCTGTCATCTTCTTAACCACTAGGGCAACCACCCAAAATTTTTAAATGGAAAAGGGGGTCAAGTAATACATTATTTGAAAGGTTCCAACAGGTACTTTATAACCCTAGAATATAAAGTCCATATCTCAACTAACTACAAAATGGCGGTACTTCAAAATTACTCAAATACTTGATTGAGATGGTCATATTTCCGAAACTAAAAAAATAAGATGTGCTTAATTATATTTTCTTAAAGCTCTTTTAAAGATCTTTATATTGTTAATATAGTATACAGGATGCTTTATTACAAAAATATACACTTTTAATTCTATCCTGTATAATATCACTAGTATCACCATTAAAAAGATTTTTAAAGGAGCTTTAAGAAAATTGCACATTAAGTTCATTTAACTTTTTAGGCTCAGCCATCCCAATCAGGTATTTGGATAATTTTTAAAGTACCGCCCTTTTGTACTAGAGAAAGATATTGACTTTATAAACTAGGGTTATAAATTACTCGTCCGGAGCTTTAAAATGATGCATCACTTGATCCCCTTCTCATTTAAGACTTTTGGGGTGGTAGACCAGGAGGTTAAGGGGTTGAAAGAGCGCCGTCCAAGTTGTAAAAACGTTCCTTCCTAATAAATATCTTAAAGTGTTGCGGCGACTTTCTCAAATCTGTCTTTTTTTGCAGATAACTGCGTGGTAAGATTTTAAATGAACAACCTCTCAAATAAAGTTAAGTAAATTTAAGCTTGGAAAACGCTTAGTTCTGTAGACATAATTAAAATGACGATTTATTTCATTTATTTATTATTAGCCAATTACCCGAAAAACCACCCTCTTCTTAAAATGTCGTATAAAAACGATATAAACGTTTTTACCTCACCTTGACTCTCCTACTATACCGGTCATCATGCCTCTTGGGTAAAATATACTCGTAAACCTCTAAAAGTTATTTGACGGAATAGGTCAGCATGAGGTAAAAATATTTATAAACAGAGTATTTGGGTAACGGTTTTCGTTTAGGGTAAACTCGAAAAGTTTCTGGCTGAAAGCTGTTGTAACTTTGTTGTTTTTGGTTTTTAAGGTTGTTGACAACGGAGAAATGTGCCAAAAACGGTAATGGGAGTTTAAATTGTTTTAGTCGGTACGTTGGTTAAGCTCTGTTTGTGTGGACGATAATATTTTAGTAGTATAAGTGGGCCAAGTTTATTTTTACTTGTCTTGTTATTGCACTATACAGGGATGCGCAATAGTCCGGAATAAAATTAAAATATTTTCAACCAGTAATTTAGAAAAAAAAACGCTGAATCACGTCAACTGATTTTAAATTCAATGCATTTTGAAAATAAAATAAAATATATTTTTTAACCCCTTAGCTGCAAACTTTGCCAACATTTTTATCAAATGCAAACATATGTTTGCTTGTAAAAATGAAATCTAACCATACCCTTTCTTGTTTTTCAAACCTATGTGGTTACCAGGAAATGAGAAAAACTCTTTAAAAACAAAAAAGTTAGAAATACCCATTTAGTGCTATCTACGGGTGAATTAACGTAACCGATGCTGAAACTGCCATCCACCCTCTACTTGGCAGGCTCCTAGGCGATACTTAAACCCGTCTACGGAATTCCGAATGGCCTCAGCCAATATGTTGTGTGATTCCACTTTAATTCTGTTTTTTAGATCTTCAATATTAGCCGGCCTATTTTGATGACCCTTGTCTTCCAGATATCAAAAAAAAAAATAATAATAATCTAATGACGTTAAATCTGGGGATCGTGGTGGCCATTCTATTGTACCACGTCGTCCAATCCAGCGTCCTGCAAATATTTAATCAAGATATTCTCTGACGTTAATACCAAAATGTGGGGGAGCGCCGTCCTGTTGAAACCAAAGTTTTATAGTGGGGATATCTGGATCTGCGTCATTGGGAAACATAACAGGAAAAGTAGGCACTAATTCAAAGCGTAAAAAGTCTAAGGACCGTGCAGCTGTAAGGTTTTCCTCAAAAAGTATGGCCTAATATTCTGTTGTTGATGATGCCTGCCCATACATTTACTTTCTGAAGACGCTGAGCTGCGCATATCCAGTGTGGGTTTTCCTGACTTCAGAATCGATAATTGTGCCTGTTAACTATTCAATTTAAATTACAAGTAGCTTTTTCCGAAAAGAGTATGTTCAGTGAAAACCCATTATTCTCGTCACATCGCCTCATTATTTCCTCACAAAATTGTTAACGCCTATCATATGATCTTTTAAGAGCTCTTGGACAAGATATACCTTATATGGGTGGTACTTTTCTGTTTTCAAAAACCTCCCAATCGTACGTCCAGACGCAGGATTGTTTTGGTCCAATGAAACCATTGACAAATGTGGATCTTCCTGCAGAGATACGGCAATGTCCAATTTTTGATTTTCGTCTAAAACATGTGGCCGACCATTTCTGGGCAAGTCCTTCACTGTCTTTAAATTTGTGTAAGATCTTACTCACAGTAGCCTGGGAAATGAGATTTTCCGGATATTTTGCATAAAATAAAGTACACACTTCACTTTGACTCCGCATTCTATCCCCACATGCCAACAATATGAGGACTTCGATACTCTGCCCTCTGACTATACAATTTTTGTTTAGCTGATTAAAAAAGAACACTATAAAGGTACACAAGTAATAAACTAAACAGATTTCAATTTTACCCAGAAATGCCACAATTTTAAAACTGAGTCAAAAAAAGAAAAAATCTTATCAGGGCATTAAATTTGGTACAAAAATGCATCAACCTTTTTCTTTTTTTGAAGTACACTCCTTAACAATTGCTTGGGATATAACTAATTTTATGTTTATTTTTTTGAAAAATAAATTCGAAAAAATGTTGAACGTAATCTAGCATACGTTATCAGTTTTACACATGAATCAATAAAATTTGTTGTGGTGCCTGCCCAGGTTAGTCGGTTCTTAAAATTTGTAAACTTTTAGAAATCCTTAGTAATTGTTGAGCAGTGTAGCGTAGATAGCACTAAGTAGGTATTTCTAACTTTTTTGTTTTTAAAAGAGTTTTTTTCTTTCATATTCTGGTAACCACATACGTTTAAAAAAAAGAAAGGATATGGTCAGATTCCATTTTTTACGAGCTTTTCAATGAGCCCATACTCGACATGGGTTTGCATTTGAAAAAAAGTTGGAAAGGCTTGCAGCTACGAAGTTAAAAATATATATATTTTATTGCCAAAAAATGCATACAATTTAAAATCAATTGACGTGTTTCAGCGATTTTTTCCTAAGGTACTGGTAAAAAAAAATGTATTCCGGACTTTTGCGCATTCCCGTACAGGGTGATTAAAATGTTATGTCGTAAGTAATTGTGCTGATGAAGTGGGCCAAAATAATGTAAATACCACATAAAAAAGGTTTAGACAATGTTTTTAGATTTTTGTTTTTTTGCAACTACGATATCCGTGTAAAAAAATATGGATCCTAATTATGCATAATAAATATTATTTTTTATAGTATTATAGTAAAAAGTGCTAAATAATAGCCAATTTATTCTTTTCATTTTTTTTATAGCAAAGCAAACCTATTTAAAAAAAGAGACAAATAAAACACAACTTATAAACCTTCCACCAGGAAAATTGCATTACACTTACGAAATTTCTACTTTAGATAACAGCATAAACTTACTTACAGCATTCTTCTATGTTTATCTTAAGTCGCAGCGACTGAAGATAAATTAGGTCAAAGCTAGATTACCCTATTATGTTTTTAAACACGCCAAAAATACTTTTGCCTCCCATTAACACGATAAAATTTATATTGGCCAAACATCAACAAAAGAACTTTTATTCATCTAGAATTATGATTTGGATAAGAAAGCCGACAATAAAGCTGGATTTATAGTTTGACGTGTCCGTGACCGCTCGCCACTGCTTATCTTCTACTTTAATAAAAGATTTTTTTTCGTGTTTTGCTATCTAGAATTTTAAATTTAATTATGATTTAAATGGGAAAAAATGTTGCGCGTCCTTAATATTTTAAAAATTGTTAAATCTGCATTTACTAAACTTAGTTTAGTTAGATATACCGGGTGTTTCTTACAGGTGGTTCCCCCTCATAACTTTTTTCCTTTAACAAAAGAAAAATAAAATTTAGTATGTCGGTGTTTGACATGTAATTTTTAACTTCTGCTGTCCAAACATTTTTTTTCAATATAAAGTGCCATAATTAAGCTAAAACGGTTTATTTTAAGTCAAGTAGCCATAAAAGAATAAAATTAATCGTCTTTTGTTTAAGGACTTGTTAGGGAGAAGTTTTTAAAATCCTATTTATGGTCATAACTCCTTTTTTTTAATGAACCGGTGGTCTCTTGTTAACATATTCTAATAAAGCATTTTATTCCGAATAATTTAGTACCACATAGTATTTCGAGTAAAACTTTTTCTATGGAATACATAATAAATACCTGATGTTTTCATAAATCGATATTAATTATTAAATAAAATGGTTGGTTAAGAATCATTTATCATTCACCAATTAGCCTAATTATAACTCTCCAAATTGGAATTTAAAAAAATTAAATTTTTGAGAGTGTCAATGTATTCAGAATGTCATATTCTATCAAAATAAGATAAAATACACCAGTGGTGCTATTTAATAATAATAAAAAATTTGAAAGTAGCAGTCATTTTCGATTAAACCGGAAGTAATAAAAACAAGTGAATACATCAACCAATCAAAAATTATGTTAAATACTGACGTAACATATATAAATTCTATCTTTAAAGGTAAAAAGTTATAGAGGGGAAATACCAGTGAAAAACACCCGGTATATGGTGTAGTCATGGTTGCCCTAAGTTATCTTTTGTTAAGTGGAGTGTCCTGTATATTTGTTAAAACATTTATTCTAAAAATATTTTGTATAAGGTGAAGTGCATTTCCGCGCAACATTTTTGTAAATCATTTATTTAAGTCTTATAGTTTTTGATACCAATATACCATTTAAAAGACTAGAATTATGAAACTATAGAATTTAGTACGATTTTAATATTTGTAACTCTGTAACTTTTTTGTATTTAGTAAAAATTTATTATAAAAAATAATAAAATATTCTTTAAATTTAAAAAACTGAGAAAATTCATCTTAACAAATAAATAACATTAGTTACTCATTAAATTAATTATTTTTTTAGGAGTAGGGTACTTAAGCTTAGTATACTTGTATAAAAACTATAAACTTTTAAATCTTAATACACCATTATTACGGAAACTGCTGCATAGTCATGTATTGCACCCTGTAAAAAAATAATTTTGGAATGTATCGAAGATCTTAAATTTACAAAAATAAACAGGGTGTACTATTTACAAAAAGAAAACTTTGGTTTACCACGACTGAGCAAAACAACCTGAATATTTATTTATAGGCTTTTTAAAACCATAATGCTTAAAGTATATTAAACTTTTGTTTTATAGTTTTAGCCCTTATGATGCAAATTTATCTAGACATACTGTATAAAAGTATTAAAAATTGTAAAACTTTATTGAAAATTTTAAATAATAAAACATGGGTTATTAATTTTACAATCAAAAATAAAACACAAATAAAAGAAAAATGTTTTTATTTCATAATTACTGGAAGGAAAAAAACAATAATTTTTTGCCTTTTTGCGGTTGCATTTGCAAGTCGCTATAAAGCAAATCATTTCACCCATACTAAAACGTAAAAAAAAATACTGTAATGATCTAGTATAATAAAAAAAGTTTCCTTGTTTACCTTTTAGAGACCGATCATTTTTTAAGCCAGAAATAAATATTTAGTTTTATTGTTGGTCCAAATGCTTTACAAAAGTCCAATAAAATAAAATTAATAATAAAATTGCCAAAAATCGCACAAATGCATAAATTACAAGTCAAAACACGAAATACCATATTCAAAACTAATGAGCAAAATACAAATGTGACGTCATGCTGATGTATGATCCGCCATGTTGCAAGGCTTACGAGGCAACCTTATCTAGTCCAATGGTCTTGGGTGCAGATCGCATCCAATTCCAGCCTTAGACTAGGTTGTGTTACTTAATTGTTAATGTGTAACATATTATAAATAGTATGGCAGTGCTGCAGAGCTTTATTCTCGTAAATTCCTAAGCCCATTGTCTTTACTTAAACACCAAAAAATTACCTAAAATTAAGTATTAAAGTTTTGCTGGCGTTTTTTAATAAGAAAACAGAAATTTAATTTAATATCATATTAAAAGCAATAAATCATTTTGTCAAGATTTTAGGACAGTATAATGTATTTAAAATGTGCCAACCTATAAAAAATAATTTAATGCTACACAAATTACATTAAAATTCGATGTAGGAGCCAAAATGAACGAACGCCGTGCACCGTTAGCATTAGCAAATCATTAACGTCCGACTTTTAACAGGAGGGTTACAAATTTGTATGAAAAGGGATTCCTGCTACATTTTTTAACAGGTCAGCTGTAACGTGACGTTTTTGTGTGACAGATGAGAAATTATATTAAAGTTAAGGAATAAATTAATTTTTAAACCGGGTCCTGGACGTTTTTACTTTATAGTCCGGGAGATAGCAACGTCTGAGGAACAAGAATTTTAGGTTGGTTGATTTTTTGATTTGTTGTTCTCCCTCCTCTTTCGGGTAGATCCTCGGCTGTCTGGCTGGCGGAAGCGGTTGCGTAGGCGCCCAGCTGTGACCTTGACATTTGGAGCTGTCACCTTGACATTTAGAGCTGTCACTGATATGTCAAAAATGCAGATCTTGGTTATACAGTGCTTGTCTAAAGTCAGGAGCCCCCTCCTAACATGTGAATTGTTTGGTAATTTTTCATGAAAGTCTGAGGACTTTCAGACAAGAAATGACAGATATAAATATCAAACTGACAGCTGAGCGCTATTTTAAAAAGAAAATTTAATTGAAAGGAAGGTCTTGTAGCACATCATTTTTAAGCTCCTGGCGGGTACTTTATAAGCCCAGAATCAAAGGTATACAATGTACCTTTACCTTCCAAAAAATGGTGGTACTTTAAAAATTACCCGAATACCTGATTTGAATGGTCATATCTTTAAAATAAATAAAGGTTAATATCCCTTATGTGGTATTTTCCTAAAGGTCTTTTAGATATCTTTTTAATGGTGATATAATATACAGGGTGTGTCATTAAAAAAAGAATACTTTTTGTCCTACCCTGTATAGTATTACCAATATCACCATTAAATAAATTCTTTAAAAGAGCTTTTGGAAAATACCACATTAAGTGTATCTAACTTTATTAGATTCGGAAATACGGCCATCTAAATGTGGTATTTAGGTAATTTTTAAAGAACCGCCATTTTGTAGTAGGTAAAGGTATTGACTTTATATTCTGGGGTTACGAAGAACTCTGAGCTTTAAAACGATGTGCCACAAGACCCAACTCCATTTAAGTTTTCTTTCTGTCAGTTTGACATTTATATCTATTATTTCCTGTCTAAAATTTGGTTTATGTTGTCTCTAACTAAAATCCCCAAATTTTCGTTAAAAAATAACAAATAATTCAAAAGTTAGTAGGGGGTCCTGAATTACGACAAGCACTGTATATTATCATTCCAAGTTTCATGAAAATATACCAAACGATTTAAAAGTTAGAAGGAGAACGACTGTATAATTAGCAATGATAAAAGTGTCTAAAGAAAAAAAAGATGTTTGGTAAACCTATTTAAAGACAAGAAATGGAAAATTAGGTGTCCTAAAATGTTTTCAAAACCTTAAATTAATACCTGTACAGGGTGGCTCGAATTCGACGCTCATCATTGGGATTTCGGAAACCGTAAGAGATACAGGATCGGTTAAATGAAGGCAAAGTTGCGCAATTTGATGCTCAATAAAATACCGTTTTGCGTTTTAGAAAATTCCGAGTACTTCCGAAGATATTCGAAAAAGACTGGAATTTTCAATTTTGGTTTCTATTGTTTCCTGGCTATATTTATTAAGATAACTTAAAATGAAAAACACGTTTTTATTGCCACTTTTTCTGCTCTATAATTCAGTGTGATTAAATATTAAATCTGACGTTTCGGCTTCTGGCGACCATCATCAACTTAATTTTTTTAAATACGGACCTGATATTTTTTCAGTTTAAATAAATTCTTTCATCACTCTTAAAACACAACAGAATATTGCATATTTATTTTAACATAATACGGCCCTGAATTACATTTTTAGGGTAAGAAGGTAAACTTATTACATTTTCGTAATCTTTTTATTGCAACTCATTGATATCTAACAGCGGAAATTACTTTATTAACCGAAAATTTCATGAATATTAGACATAAGATACAAAAAGGTAAACAACAAATCAGCTTACATAAACAATTTGTAATACTATCTCGATGCCCATATTAAAAATAAACATAATTTAATCACTATTATAAGTGTTCAAAGAGATAACCTTCCGCCTCGATGCATTTTCTTGCTTTGCTTTGTATTTTTAATACAGCTCGATTAATTGTTCTTGCAGGAATGGCAGCGACTTCCCTTATCAAATTTTGTCGTAATACTTAAAGGTCGTGAGGTGCATTTTTAAATAAACGGTTTTTAAGATATCCCCAAAGAAAATAATCTAGGGGACTAAGATCTGGGTACTAGCGGGCCATCTTGCAAAACCATTTATTAGGAAATATATGGTAAAGGAATTGAGCTAGTTCCCTTCCATTGTGGGCAGGAGCTCCGTCTTGCTGCCACCATATTACTGCAAAGGTTGATTATCTAGGGCGTTTAAGACATCATTCCTAATCAAATTTAGATATCGTTCGGAAGTTAAGGTCCCTTCGTAAACGAAAGGTCCAATAATTTTGTTCCTCCACATACCAATCCATACATTAAATAAAGTTCTCCCTTGAATTCGTACCTGCTGGTTAGTTTCTGTTAATAAAGTAATTTCCGCTGTTAGATATCAATGACTTGCAATAAAACATTATGAAACATGTAATAAGTTTATTCTTTTTTTTACCTTCTTACCTAAAAATGTAGTTCAGGGCCGTATTATGGTGAAATAAATATGCAATATTCTGGTGATGGAATTGTCTGTACGAAACGTCGGCAAATATCAAAGTGGCGATATATAGTGTTTTAAGAGTGATGAAAGGATTTAATTAAATTGAAAAAATATCAGGTCCGTATTTAAAAAAATTAAGTTGATGATGGTCGCCAGAAGCCGAAACGTCAGATTCAACATTTAATCACACTGAATTATAGAACACAAAAAGTGGCCATGAAAAGTGTTTTTCATTTTGAGTTATCTTAACAAATGTAGCCAGGAAACAATAGAAACCAAAATTGAAAATTCCGGTTTTTTCGAATATCTTCGGAAGTACTCGGAATTTTTTAAAACGCAAAACGGCATTTTATTGAGCATCAAATTGCGTAACTTTGCCTCCATTCAACCGATCCTGCATCTCTTACGGTTTTCGAAATCCCAATGATGAGCGTCGAATTCGAGCCACCCTGTACAGGTAGGATGCGAACTAATAAATGCAACCACTACCGCCAGGTAGACGGCCCAGGGTCTATCCAGAAGAGGAAGAAGAACAACATATTAAAGAATCAGCTGACCAGAAAATTCTTTTTCGAAAACGTTGCTACCTTCTATAATATTAAGCTATTTATTTTTAGGTTTTTCCTAATATGTTAAAACTTGATGATTAATTCTTTGACATTAAAAGTTTTAAAATTGAGAATTAATTATACAATAAATAAATACCATAATATAATTTATACACGGTGTTTTCTAACTGTAGTAAAATAATTCAGTTGGTATTTTAAAGCTAATTTAATAAAAAAAAGTTCAATATAATATAGGTTTAAAAGTGCATAATTTGTATTAAAAGGGTTTTCTGCTAAATTTTTAACAAGTCAGCTGTAACGTGGCGTTTTTGTGTAACAAACTAGAAATTATATTAAAGGTAATGGATAAATTAATTTTTAAAACGGGTTCGGGACAATTTTAACTTTTAAGTTATTTATTTTTCGGTTTTTCTTAATATTTGAAGACTTGATGAATAAATCTTGGATATTATTAGTTTTAAAATAAAAAAGTAATTATACAATAACCTAGTATCATAACCTAATTTATACCAGGTGTTTTCTAATTGTAGAGAAAGTTTTTAGATATTTTAGAGTCAATTTATAAAAAAAAAGTTATTATATTATAGGTTTAAAAATGCATAGCTTGTATTAAAGGGGTTTCTGCTAAATTTCTTTGACACTTCAGCTGTAACGTGACGTTTTTGTGTGACAGATGAGAAATTGTAATAAATGTAATTATTAAGTCTTTAATATTAATAGTTTTAAAATAAAAATAAATATACAATAAGTTAACACCATAAATAATCAACCCTCGACGCCCAAGCCCTTCAAAATTTAAAAATATACCGTAAAGTAAATTACGATGTTTAATGAATATATAAATATAAATTTTTGATCAGAGGTATTTGTTAGTATGGTATACTACAATAAAAAGCACAGGGACGTGTAATTTGATTGGTTTGAAACGCAGCAGATGGTTATGCAAAACTGTTACATTGGGGGATCATGGTTAGTTCGGGTTTGTTAAAAAACTTTTTTTTAATTTTTTTATAAAACAAATTAAAAACAAAAGACTTAACTTAACAAAAGTATCAATTACCCCCCCACTACCAATGTGACAGTTTTGCATGCTCTTCAGACCAATCAAATTACATGTGCCTATGCTTTTACTGTAGTCTCAGCATGATTATCAAAAGATTCAATAGGAGCATACATACCATTTTGTCCTAACAACCTTTGGAACTTGGGTGGGCGGGCATGGGGGTCTAGGGAGGTTGATTTTGGGGGTTGCGCCAATTAGGACTTTTAATCATTATGATAAGAAATACCTTTATGCCAAGATTCAGCAAATGTAACTAAGGGCACACCTTTATAGGGTTTGTGAGGGGTGCTTTACTTAATTTTTTCCTTTTTTTTCCGCGAAAATAAACGAGTATTCTATTGAAATGTTACATTAGGGGTAACATTTTTAGAGGACGCAATTTTATTTTTTAGTTCAACAACAATTAAGAAAGTTAAATTTAATTTTGGGGGTGGCCACTCTTGTCCTGCGGCCGCCATCTTGAAATAGGGGATGCAAACAGTTTTTAATTATTTATATGAAAAACTGCTGATCACACAAAAAAACTAAAAAACATTTTTTGTTGCAAAATAAATTTTCTTCAATTTGAAAGTTGTTATGTTTCCTAAGATTAAAAATTAAAAAGTTTTTAATAAAAATTAGTTTCACTTGCGTCACATTTTTTTTAACCGTAATAATTTTATTTCTATTTATTTTGCAAAAATAACATAAAAGCATTTTTACAGAAAAATATTTATAGAATAACTTTGGTTTTATAATTATTTATCGCCCGATAAAAAAAACAAAGTTATAAACAAAAGTAGATATTAATTTTTAAAAATTTTCAACCCTTCAAGAGTAAACATCTTGGTTTACAGTGTGAATGAGCGGTTTAAAAGATATTTTTTTAAATACCCACATAGACGAGCCGCAACTGAAAATCCACTTTAAAAAGCGACCAATATAGGTTTACATTAAATAACATCTAATTTTACCACTAATCTTTAAAGAAACCATCAAAAAAGTACTTAGAATGCTCACCCTAGTGCTAAATCAAATATATTGTTTTATATTGCTTTTCAAAACCATCTCTACACGAAAACAAACAATTTTCAATTCCTTAAGGCAATTTTCTACCGACTGAAAAAGAACTTTTATCAATATACTTTTCTACATTGTCTCGATAATACCACTTGATAAAACTTCATCCAATAAAGAATGAAATAGACCCATAAAATCTGAAGTCACGCAAAAACTCTTATTGGTATCGAAATTTATTATTAATAAATAATAAGATGACTAACTTCCGATATCGTTGTTTTGTAATACGATCCATGTCTTTAAAATATGCCAGAGAGAACTCGATAAGACATTTTATTCGTTTTAGTTTTAAGAACAGATGCCTATTAATAAATTGATTTAAACTACATTGATTTAAAATAATAATTTATTGGTTTTATTTTTATTATTTTAAATGTTTTTAAAGAAAAGGACTATTTAGGGCCTTAAAAACAAGACCGAATTATTTCACAAATTAAAAAATAAGCTTTAACATGTATCGTTGATAGCTTTAAACTTATTTATCATATCCAATGTAGACTAAGTACCAAGTAAATTATTAGTCTTCCCTATTCCAATAGCTCATGCAAAAAGCTTTAAGTTATGATGCCGTTCACTAAGAGGAAAAATGTAGAAAATTATGACAACCTAAAAATCCTCGATAAACTGTTAAAGAGGTTAAATATCTAGGTCTAATCTTTAACACTAAATAAACGTAGAATTACCAGATAATAAATAATCTAAACAAAGCCAAAATGTGCCCCATGAGAGGCAGGAACATAATTGAAAAACCTGGGGACTTACTCCAAAAGATGATGCTTTGGTTGTACGTCAAAGTCATCAGGCCAATAATAGTCACCTACGGCGTTGTCGTATGGGGAACAAAAACACAGCAAATAACGGCAAAAACGAGATTTAATCGTTTGCATAGACTGGCTTCTCTGTCCATTATTGGTGTCCCAAGAAGTACACCTTCTATGGCTGTAAATATGATCATGAGCCTAACGCCCTTGGATATCTTTATTAAGACGAAGGCCATAAATAGCGCCTATAGTATGATAAACACTGGGACGTAGAAACTACATCCTGACCGACACGGTCACAATACACACACCACATGACTGAGGTTTAGAACTTTGAAAAACTATATAAAGTCAACTGCGATAGATAATGGAGTGGGTGCTAGTGTATCTGGGGCAAGGTCCAAAGCGACTTTTAGCCTCCCACTAGGTAAGCAAGCCACTGTATACCAGGCAGAAATATATGCTATTTTAACATGTGTTTAAGAAAATATATGAAAGGAGTACCGCACCATTTTCGTTCTCTCAGACAGTCAGGCTGCTTTAAAAGCCTTGACTGCTCATCGTGTAACATCCAAAATCACGAGGGAGTCCCTGAACAACCTAAACGAGCTCGCCGCTAGGAACAAAAGGATAAAACTTCTGTGGGCTTCTGGACACTCGGGAATAGGGGGCAATAAAAAGGCTGATCAACTAGTAAGAGCTGGGTCATCTAGAAGGTTCAACGGTCCAGAACCAGTACTCGGACTATCCAAAAGGTGAGAACGAAAAGTGAATGGCCTCAACAACATCTGGCTCGTTGGCATACATCACCTGGCCAAAGACATGCGAAGGAGACACTCGGCGATTCTTCAACAAAACTAAAACCTGAAGCCCTCCAACTGGGGTGCACCCAGTTAAGACAAGTAGCAGGACATTTGACAGGATACTGTTATCTAAATAAACACTTGCAAAAAAATTGAAAATTGACAATAGACCCATGGCATGCTGGCTTTGTGGGAGAAAGGAGGAAACAGCCTTACACATATTAAACAATTGCATTGCTTTGACATGCAAAAGACACAGTCTATTTAGGAACATACATAACGAGAATCCTTTCCCGCATGAACATTTTGGCAGAAATCTACTAAACCTGATAAAGGTCAGTGAACTTTTGTAACAAGAGAGGTGTGCAAAATAAGACAGTAGAATGCAGTGCAAACATAATCGAATAACCAACTCGTCCCTAAACTAACCAACCAACCAAATCTAGGCCCAACCCAAGCCAGCATTAGCTTTATTTTTTAATTATTGTTTTAGTAAAAACGTGTTATTTTTAATCCATGCAGCTGCCTTAAGATTGTATAACAAATTAATAGGTAATTATGTGAAGAATTTTATCTAATGTACTTTATTTTACATACATGTCATAAAAACTTAATTTTTAAATTTACTTCTAATGTTTTGAAAACTAACAGATTTTACGATTAAACAAGGGTAGTATATAATAAAATTTAACTTTAGTATGTCCTTCTTTGTCTGTCGAAAAACGTATCAAGGTAAACGTCAAATACAGGATACGACTCTTAAAGCGAAAAAGTGTCGGTTAATTTTTTAAATTTTAAGTAGCCAATCATTTTTAAAAATTTAACTTTACAGAGCTAACGTAAAAAAAACTTTTAGGAATAACTAAAAACAATATTCTTGGGGGTACATTTGAACTCATAATATCGATATAAACATAAATAAAGATTTTCTTGTTTTAGACTGTCTTTTTTTAAGCATTGGCAAAATTGCCCATGAAGGTATAATATCTTTAAGGCTACCGCTCAGTTACAAAAGCCAATATATTTATTATTAAGAAATATCTTGTCCTGTATTAGGAAATAATAATAATAATAATTTTTTGTTCTTACCATTTTACAAAATTCTTGTAACATGATTATTTTAGCGTATTGGCACCAACACTTACCTGAAAATAAAAAGAAATATTATATTATAATAAAATGATAGTAATATAATAATTTCCATAATTCTATTGGTTTCATAATGATATTTTCAAATTAAAAACACCTGACAAGGCGAAAGATATTAGGACAAGTACCTTATTCTAAATAATTTAACTTTATGTAGATAGTACCGATAAGTTAAATATAGAAGTTTTTTTTTTTATAAATTCCCCAATTTAAAATTTTATTAATGCGTTTATGCTTTCAAGGCAATATCGAGAATTTTTATTTTTTATTAAACATTTTTTTATTCAAAACGTGATTCTTGGTGCCCACATCGAAGATAAATAAAATTTTATTAGATGAAAGAGAAACACTTTGGCAAACAATTTTTTTTCATTTTGAAATTTCCAAAAATATGGTTTGGCCCAATCCCAAAAACATAATTTCTTCGTTTTAAAAGCAAACCATTCTCTGAATTTTTTTTGGAAATTTTTTAAAATTTATTTTACAAATTACAAGTTTTGCAACATTATTTATATTTAAAAAAGTAAAAAAAAATTATTATTTTATTTTGCAAGTCTTTAATATATTCGATGGTAACTGGTTGGGTACACGCCTTAAATTACAAAAATATAGAACCCCTTCTGTCCTGGTCCCAAAGAACAGCCAGCTGACCCTGTTTAACTCTATTTACTCCTATTAGCTGGGCGATCGCCTGAAACGTATAACCTAAAAAATAAATAAATAGCCCCCTAAAAACCCAAAAACCTGTAATTAAAATTTGACTTTTCGGAGGCAGTTCTCATGATAAAATTAAATAAAAAAAATAACTTTAAACACTAAACTTATATTTAAGTTTGAATTTTTTAAAAGTTTAAGTTTTACTTTAGAAAATTCTGATATGTATTTTAATATCGGTGTCATGACACTGGTTGTATCGTTTTAGCGGAGACTTTCGATTAAACAGTGGTAAGTACAGTTATATTCATAAAAAAGGGGAACAAGGCTTAAAACGAGAATATTTTTTATTTTTATGCAAAACCAGCTTCTTAAAATAACTGTTTGAAGGAGGTTAACACATGTCATAGATTTTTAAAAATTTAAAGCACTTGCCTTGGGCGTAATTATACATGTAAATAAATCAAATTAAACTTTAAATTTTATAGACACGTACATGTATTTATAAACCGATTTCATTATTTATAACATTAATTAAGTCTTGTCAGTATTTAGAGTTCTAAAAGCCTAAGGACTTGGATCATACACCTACTAGAGGCAGCATTAGTGTCGGACTGGGCACCGTTAGGCCCACCGGGCAAAAGTTCAAAATGGTCCCATGTACAAAGTGTCTCAAATTTTCGGGTGACCATGGGGATTTTTGTTATCAGGTGGTCCAATGGAATGGTTAAAGGTTCATAACATGCACAAAATTTTTTAACTTTTAAATTTTATAAGAGGGTTTTGTTTAGAAATATACAAAAGTAGAAATTCAAAATTTAGGCAACTCGCGTATTATTTTAGAAATTTTTAACTTGAGGAAGCGCCGCGAGATATTCAATAGCTTATAACTTTTTTCTATTAATTTATAAGAAGGCTTTATTTAAAAATATTTAATAGTTAGAAATTAAAATCGAAGGCGTTCGCAATTTTATTGCGAATTTTTGTTACCACGAAGCGGAAAATGGCGACTAAAATAAAGACCACCTCCCAGGGAAATATTTAATAGTTAATAACTTTAATGCGCGAAATTTTTGACTATTAAAATTTATTAAAGGGCTTCATTTAGAAACTTTCAAAGTAAAAAATCAAAAATTAAGTCATTCAGGAATTATCTTGCTTATTATAATTTAAAAGCTTATAACTTTTTAAGCAAATTTTTTTGTCTATCTAAACCTATTAAAAGGCTTTTTTATAAATATTTAATAATAAAAAATTAAAAACAAAGCAGTTTGTGAATTTATTTAAAATTTTCGTCACCACGTAGCTGAAATTGGTGACTTAAATTAGAAGGTGGCCCAATGGAATATTTAATAGTTCATAACTTCAATGCCACCCAAATTTATTGGAGGACTTTTTTAAAAATAATTAAAAGTGAGAAATTAAAATTAAAGCCTTTTGAAAATTTATTGAAAATTCTTGTTACCACGAAGGTAAAACTAAAATATTAGTATATTAGGAGGTGGTCCAGTGGAATATTTAATAGTTCATAACTTTAATGCGCATCATTGTATCACAAAGCATTATTAGGATATATTGAAAAGTGAAAAATTAAAATCAAAGCCATTCGCGAATTCTTTATTAGAGTGCTTTATTTAAAAATACTTAATTACTGTCGTACTGGGCACCAGTTGACCTACGGGACAAAATTTCAAAATGCCCTCCTGTAGGGGTGCCCCAAATTCGAGGATAATTATTTGAATATCAGCAACCGTAAAAATGCAAAGTTATTTAAATTAGCGCGATATTGCATAACTAGAAGCACCTTAATGTACCTCTCATAATTCCATAAAATTTAGGAAACTTTTAAAGATATGTGTAAAGAATCAAAATTTGTGATTTGGTTTTAATTTTTTTGTAATGATTTGTACCACTGAATTCTACTTGGAAAGCTTTATTCCATTTAAAATATGTAGAGTCTAAAAAGTTGCTATCAGTTTTTTTTTATTGTGTTTTAAATAAGCTGCTAACAAAGTAAAAAAACGAACAACATTTTTTTTCAATGGAAAGTGGTAAGGGTAAGTTTACATATGACGTGTATTACATGATATTTAGGTCAGACAGAAATTCTGACTTATGAAAACAATAATATAATTCTATTGGACATAAATTTTTGACCACAACGACTTGACGATGGCTAAATACATTACGTGTGAAACCCAAAAACCAAAAAATAAAATAAAAAAGAATAAATTTTTGACCGTTTACATTAGCTAGAATATCTGTCTGACATAAATTATTGTAATAACGTCGGATGTAAATCTACTTTAACACTTATTTTAAAATCTTAGAATATTATATGTTTTCGTTCAGCTTACAAAAATGTTTTAAACACCTCTAAATACACACGAATTAGAGCTGCAGTTTTAAGAAGTCAATGCAATAATATGCAAAAATAACCTATATACAATTTAATAAACATTTTTGAATGATTATCGACCATAAACTTAATTTCAATAAACACGTAAAAAGTTGTAAGAAAAAGATTATATCAAGAGCAAAGCACTTTAAAAGCCTAACCTACAGAGGCCATGGAATAAATATAAACACAGCAACCATCATATATAAATCAATCTGTAGACCACTTTTGGAATATGGACACCCAGCTATTCTTAACTTACATAATAATGCCAGAAAATCTCTAGAAGTAGCAGAAACAACATCCCTAAGAGCAATTACAAGAATGAGACATCCGAGAAATATATTACATAACCCACCAAATATACTTCTCTATGACATGATGAAAATAAATAGCCAATCTTGCAACATTTAAGATATCTAACTACAAATTTTATATCAAAACAGTACAATCTAGATATAATTCAAGATTTTTGCCTTAAATAAACAGAAGAAGAAAAAAGACAACAAACGCATAAACATCCTTTACAAACAATATATGAAGAATTGGAACAATTAATTTGACACCAAACATCTAGCTATAAAAATGCATAATGGATTTTTTTTTATTATATAAATTATTTAAATTCACTTTTATTTCCCGTACATATATACCTATATTAAACTGTTAATAATCTTAGGCTGAAGGACCTCGGTCAATGGCCATTTGATATATTGTAATTTTTTTTGCTAATGTCAATAAAGAACATTTAAGTAAGTAAGTAAACATTTTTGTCGTAATCCGTATCTTATTTTTTTTTGTTTTTACCTCTTTTTGTTTTAAAACATAGCTATTGTAGATATAAATGTGCAGAGCAATAGTAAAAATTATACTTTTTTAACACACTGGGCAGCATTTGCTGTTTTCCTTTTATAAAATAAATAAATAAATACTCTTTATTTCCATTTGATTTACATTCGCAAATATTGGATAATGTCAAATTTACATTTATTTTAAATATCAATAGCACATTTTTTCATACAAACATAAACATAAAATTAAATAAATATATAATTAAAAATTATGCTGCATATATTCGTCTACAGAATAAAATGCCCTATCACAAAGAAGTTTTTTTACCGCTGTTTTAAAGTGGTTGACATTAGATATTTCTTTTATTCTCAAAGGTAATTTGTTGTAAAGTTTTATAGGTAGGATACGGGGACCCTTGGCAACAGCGCTTAATCTGTGCTTGGGTATGTTGATATTTAAATTTGCTCGTAGTGAGTGTTCCAAGATATCGTCCCGAGTTTTGCCAAAACTCGATGGATTTGACTTGACCAAGCAAACGCTCTTTAAGATAAAAATGCTAGGAAACGTGAGCAGATTCAGTTGAATAAATAAATCCTTACAAGAATGTCTTTGTGGTTTAAAACACCATGGTTCGAAGTATTTTTTTTTGTTGAATGAAAATTTCCTTTGCTCTAGAGCAATTACCCCCAATGATCTGAAAAATAAATATGGATGAATGCAGCGAAAATCACAATAACCCCTACGTGGGCACCGCGCAGTACACTTGTGGGCATGCGCAATAAACATTTACTGACTAGCCGAAAACAAACAACAGGACCGGGCTTAACATTTTGTATATGATTCATTTATAAAGAAAATATACCAAGTAATTTTGGGGTATACATATTTAAATATTTTATTTTAAGTCTGTATTCGTCTTTCATAGCAGTCCCTAAAAAGTAAACCGGTTTTATATTGGGGACTATTTTTTGTTATATTTTTTTATTTTTCGGTCGTATCGCCGATTTTATTAAGATTTAGCAAACGAGAGTGCTTAGAAGCACTGATCTCAATTTAAATTCCATTTTATTACTAAAACACCTTCTTTTTGATTCGTGAGAATCCACTTTTACTTAACCTCAAACCTGCACGCTATTTTATGTATTATTATCTTCCTTCTTAACACTACCTTGACACAACAAAACTGAATGATTGGTATTTTATTATAAAAGCAATTAGATTTGGTGTAACTTGTTTGAGGAATAAATCTCAATTCATAAACTGATATTTCGTTCCCGTTGGCGTAGCAGTTGTCGTTCAGTTAAGTTTGGCGTGTAATGCCATTGAAATTGTTTATTTTTGGGGTTAGGGCCAAACTGACCTTATATTTGTAATTGAAACCACAAAAAAAGCGAATCACAAATATTAAAATTGGTAATGTACCCAGTAAGTAATTATTGATTTAATTTGCCTACAAATGCCAACTTGAAATAAACTTGATAATGTAATAATCTTAAACTAGGCTTAAAGCGTAATGGAATCGCTTGGACTATTTAATTTTATTCAAAACATTCCACAGAAAGATACCTATGTTCCTTTTTTAACATACAAGCAATAAGCAATCTACAAGATATTATATGGTATAAATCGTCCTCAAAATCACAAAGCGGCGCACAGTGGGGTATTTGATACGATTTTGTGATCGAAATTATTTTATAAATAAATAGCTTTTTGAAACGTTTAAAATGGAAATCAAATGACACAAAGAGATAAGAAAAAGTAAATTAACTTTTTTTTAATTTTAATTTGATATAATAAACGTGTTAATATAATAAATAACAATTTGATATAATAAATAACAATAGAAGATAAAGTAGGTAATAACTACATAATAATACAACACTGTCTATACCTAATTAATACCTAATCAGAATCTAAGCTACTTGTATTGTCTTCTGATACATCAATTTTTGGTGCTTTTAGCAAATTTTTAACTTCTGAAGGAATTTGTTGTACCAAATTATATTGGTGCCTAACTAGGCATCAATATAGTTTGGTATAACAAAACTACTTTGCTTCAGTTATTAATGATAAAGCTTTCTCTGCAGTTATTTTTGTTAAAGTCTCTTGATTTTCATACTTTTTAACTGCCTCTGTGTAGACTTCTGCTCTACCGGGATCGTTCGAAATTTCCTTTAGAATTTTGGCAGCTTTATTACTACCAGTTGACCGCAGCTTCATTTGAGTTGAGTAGGTTAGTAAGTTTACAGAAAACTCCCTTAATGGAGCTGTTTTTCTTCTTTTTACACAATCTGAATTTTGTTCAAAACTTAAAGTTTTGCGTCCACGTTTGACTGTAACTATACAATATTTTTTAAATTCTATAAAACTTTCGAGCCATTCCGTATATTATCTTTTAAAAATTTTGATCTTATTCTACAAGCTTTAGACCATTTCTGGCGCAATTTAAACTTAAAACTGTTCAATTTTGAAACTAAAGACGGTAGATCTTCTTTCGGACAATTTGTTTCCTTTATAATGTAATTCCGTATGTTTTCAAGTTCTTCATCACTACTAATTTTCGTTATGCGATTAAAAGGATCTTCCACTTTAATTTTTAGGATATCTTGCCGTGCTTCTGTACCAAAAACAGCACGTAAGAGCACTGAGTAGAGATACGTACCTCAAACAAACAGCTAAGTTTCAAAAACATCCAAAGAGTTTTTCATATTTTATTAAAAAAGTAGCAAAAAGTAGCAGCCAATTTTTTCAGAAATTTAAAGCCCAACGTTTACTTAGTAACAAGTATCTAAAAGGTATGCGAAATTTGGCGAAATAGTTAACTAAAACTCTTTATAAAGTTGAAATAGTTAAAATGTTGACCTACAATTTGACTCTCAAGCAATAAATTTAAAATAATATTTACTATAAGTGACAGTGCTAAACAAATAATATATTTTTTAAAAACACATACCTGTTGGATTATGATCCATGTTCAAAACCAAACCCAAGTTTTTTTATACAGCTAATAAACACAAACAAACTAAGGCAAAATTTCATATAAAAAGTCAGTAGTTTCACTGATTTTCTTAGAAACGCAACTTTGAGATAGCATATCTAATAAACAATGCATATTAAAAATAAAAATTGAACGCAGGTTGAAACAGGAAAGTTCCTTCTTATCACTCACATGTTTTTTATTATTTCATGGCACACTTGATTTTTTGAATTTCGATTAGCTTTATCGTGCAAATACTCCTCTGTGCGGCGTATCTTTATGTTTAAATTTCACGAGGGTGCTTTTTAGGTATTTTTTGTACTACTCTTTTTTAGTAAAATGAAATAGGCTTAGTATTATATTTCTATAACTTTTAAAGATATCAAAATCTAACATATGCCAATTTGTAATAAGTAGCTACTTTTTTAAGCAATTACATCAGCTCTAGTCAATTTTCCTACTTTTTGAGATACGCCACATCGTGATATTGCCGACGAAATTGCTTATGGCTACGTATTATAACTTAAAAATATGTCAAATTATTTTAATTAAACTGCCATATTTTATTTTGTGTAATTATAAATGCATCAGTCCAATGCTAATACAGGGTGTCCGACTATATTTTAACCCATTTTCACCGCAAATAATTTTAAAAGAAAAAAATTTATCAAAATGCGGTTTTCGCGAAAAGCCTTAGATTTTTTAAGTTTCTTTTTATATCCTTGCCATTTGGTTGCGACATTTATTTCTTACGAAAACGGTCAATTTTCGTATATAGGGCAAGTTTGTTATTTTAAATGGAACCCCATATATATTTTTCTATAATCCTTAAATACAATTTTTCCCGCTAAAAAAAAAATTAACCCAAACCATGACTATTTCAAAAAATAATGGATTTATTGATCTCTAAAAAATTGACTGCATGGCAATAAAGAGTATTATTTAAAACAGGAAATTTGCTACTTACTCATTATTTAATTTTGGTTATGCAAAACTTAAATTAAATAAAAGTTTAAAAACACCAAGAATTACTCACAACGCACAAATAAAACACCAAATACCAAATAACTATACCTGATAACGGTCGACCGTAGATGGGAGATTGGTTTTGGTCGGTCCACGGCGTCAATTTTACCTGGATTTTACGATCGGGAAATCCCAAATTATAAATTAAATTAGGATGAGTGTGACCCTGTCACCGCATAGGTAAACGTTTTCAGTGTTGGAACCACTATATTTATTAAAATACTGCTAATTTTGTCAATGTTGCCAACACTACATTGGGTTTTAAATAAAAATGCTAACCTTTATAACAACTGCGCATGTGCAAAGGTGTACAGCAATTCTCCCAGTGTGGGGTAAAAATTCTTGCGCAGGTCTATTGAAAATATATGGGGATCATTTTCTATTAGCAATCCCTTTAATTTTTAGATCATTGATTACCCCAGGCTATAGTGGCATAATTTAAAGTCGAATAAACATATGCATTATAATAAAGTAATAGAAGCGGCAAATCAAGTTTATTTCTCAATTGCCATAAGACAAAGCAATTCCTTGCTAATTTTTTAAGAACGCTATCTACGTGATCCGACCATTGTTATCTACTATCTACTAGCACACCGAGAAATTTAGTATAATTTTTTTGTTCTATTGATTTATGGTTAAGATGTGATGATACTCCAGAACCACCCAGAACGACACCATAAGTATTCCTTTTATAATTTTTTGACATTTTTTCATGTTGTAAGACCGTTTTTAACAATTTTTGCAGCTATGCGAGATCAGCTTGCGTGAGTGAAAAAGTATTGGAAGTGTTTTTAGCGTAATTTTACCATTTAAATAATAATAATTATAATAAACTAAAAGAAAACTTTTATTTATATTTTTTGGGTCGGTTAATTTTTTTCTTAAAATTGTCTATTTTGCTACCATTAGAATGGGTATAAATTCTCGTTTCTTCCGTAAAATATATTACCTTTATTATCAAATACTATTTAATTTTGCAGCAAGCTAAAACTGCTAAACCACAAAAGTCCCATAAAAGCACAAAACCAACCGCTAAATCATCTAAACCCGGACACATGTAGTTCATGTAACTGTAATTCGCAACTGTTCTGGGATTTTATAAATATTAGTGCACCTGAGGGTAAAAACATTGCTCCCGGCAACGTTTATGAATCAAGAGGGGCGGATTTGAGAATATACGTTATCAAAAGTGGCAAATTGGCGCCTGGGGTCGAATTCGGGGCCAAATTCAATCAGCCATTTGTATCGGTGCTATGAATGTTGTTGTAAACATAAATACTGGACATTGTCGATTTTTATAAAACATGTGTTCGTTTATTGTGTTATTACTTTAAACGATATACATGTTTTTAAAGGGACATATTATAGCTATTTATGTATCAAGGGTGCTACTAGGACAATAATGTCCTGATGGTCGAAAGAGCCCGAGGGCCTAGATTTCGACCTGATAAACATTATAGTCCAGTAAAGCCCGTGGTCGATATACTTTATGTTTTACCCAAAAAAGAGTTTTTAATGACTAATTACACTATTTATTTGCAATATAAAAAGTTAGGTCAGTTGGCATTTTCTATTTAACCATTTGCTCAAAATGGGAGAAGTTCCACAAAATATAAGAGAAAAGGCCATAAAAGCGACCGAACATATTTTGCCAGTTAAATCAAGGCAACAGTATGATCAGGAATATGGCATATTTGGTATTTGAAAAGATGCGAACGCAATTCTTCAAATAACCGAAACCGTTTTAATGGTTTAACAAACTTTATTATTTTTAGTCGGAAAAATACAGTCCGAACTCTCTCTGGACCAAAGTATTCCACCCTAAGGTCTACGTTGAAAATATAGATATTTCGCAATACCATCGTCTTATATCTTTTTAAAAATTAAGTCGAAAGGATACGTCCCGAAGAAGTCTAAAGTTGTGGAAGGAGAACAAATATTAAAATTTATTAGGATGGCTCCTGTACTTGGTACACAAAGTCATATTGGTAATGGGTGTTTTTGGAGGTTTAAGACGAGATGAGTTGGTCAAAATGACTATTGATGACATTGAAGATAGAGGAACAGTCTTGGTTATAAGGGTACCAGAAACTAAAACTTCAACTTCAAAAAGTTTTACTATCATTGAAGAAGATTTAGGCGCTTAAAATTTAATAAAAAGTACGCAACATTAAGACCAGCTGGAATAAAGGAGCGAAGATTCTTTCTTACCTATAGAAAGGGTCGATGTACAGTACAACCCATTAGAAAAAATACCATAGGAAGAGTTCCAACATTGATCGCAAAAATTTTTAAAATTGGATAATGCGGAAGCTTACACCGGCCACTGTTTGCGTTGCACATCGTCAACTTTACTTGTTGAGGCAGGTGCTTCCTTTGAAACGCTAAAACAACATGGGAAATGGAAAAGCTCTTCAGTAGCTGAAGGATATATAGAAGAAAGTATTTCATCCAAAAACAAAGTAGCCAAAATGATTGCCAATTTAGTTAATTCCGAGGTTAATTCCGTATCGACTATTAAACATTCTTTAATGGACTGTCTTCTATACAAAATAGCGTTAGTGCTACCACCGCTGCTACCATCACAAAAAACACCGACCATTCTATAGTGGGATCAGCTACATTTTTCGGGACATTTCAAAATTGTAATTTTTATTTTGGAAATAAAGTTTAATTTTTAGAATTGTTTAAAGAAAAATTATTTTTGTATAAACTTGATCTTTATTGTGAGAGAAATAAAATTGGATAAGCAATAAAATTTCCATATTAGCGCATTAGGGCATTATAAGCGGGCATTATCAAAATGCCCGCTTATAACGCCCTAGGTGTGATAGCAGGTATTATTGCTACCATAACATATTCCGTTTCTAAGGTATTACAGATCAATAATAGATGGGTAAAACATAAAATACTTTTAAAACTGTTTTAAAAATTACGCCAGCTAACAAATATTCTTTTTAATAAATATAAAAAGTTTATAATTGTGTGCGTGCCCCTGTATAATTAAATTAATTTTTTATCATTTCAACCATTATAACTACTTTTATTTCTCTTAAAATTTAAAATTAGTCATTAAAGTTTACTTAATTTATTTTATTAATAATTAAGTTAAATGTGAATAAAATTGTTTTTGTACCATTCTTAATATTTTGGTGTTTTATTAATATATTTTTTTGTAAATTTAGGATCTAACACCATTAGTTATTCATAGCAATTAAACAAGGATTTTTACAAAATTTGTATTATTATACCGAGTGTTTTCTACTTGCGGTAAAAAATTTAAGTGCATATGCCGGAGCCAATTTTATAAGAAATAGTTAAACATAGGTCCATAAATACTTTGTTTCTAAGAAAGAGGGTGTTAAAATTTAAGAATACAATCGTGTTTAATAATATCTTAAACATGCCTTGTATATTTATATGGCATTTATTAAAGGAGGAGGTAATTTAACTCTAAACTAATTTTAACTTAGTAAGTTCAGTGGTGTCGTGGGACTTAGCTTATATTATTGAGCAAAAATGTACGCCACCCACAAATCAGTACCTGCGACTTGTGGCAGCCGGGTTTTTTTCAGGTAGAACTATCCTTATAGTATCATTTTTTTTATCTTTAGACAATCCACGAAGGCTGATAGCCTAAATACTAACGTACCGTGGGTGTCTTAAGCAGGGTAAGAGGAAGTTTGTTAACACGGGACTTAAAAACTTGAAGATTTGGGGGAAGGAAAGACCTCCGCTGACAGCAGGTTCCACAGTCTAGAAACTCTATGGATAAAAAAACAAACGAAATGAGAAGTTCGGGGCCTGTCCAATTGAACTGTATAGGGATGCATACGCGCGCCACCACGAGTTTTTCTGTTGGGAGCTGCAAGAGGAGGGACTATACTGAATAATTCGTCGGAACAGAAGCCGTAAAAGTATCTATAGAAGAGCGATAGATCTCCCACAGCTCGACGATGGGCAAGGGAAGGAAGTCTTTAAGAAAGTAAAGGATCATTAATAAGACGAACAGCTGTTCTTTGAATGGCATCAAGAATGCTGAGATATGAGAACATTATTCCAGAGAGGGTCGAATTTGGGACACCTACAAAGTGTATAAATTGGAAGGAGAAAAATACTTTTGGCTCGGAAAAGAAATACAAGCTTTTTTGAAGCCACGGTGGATATAGATACAATGTGTTTATGCCAGTTAAGGTTATTCTCAAATGTGACGCCCACAAGGTTAAATGTGTCCCCGCTCTGCAAAACCTGACCACTCATAAGCAAAGGATGAGTGTTTGATGATTTTTTTCGCGACAAGGAACACGATTGTGTTTTGAATGCATTAAATTGAACGAGATTTTTGGCGCCCCAATCCAATATCAAACTGAGATCCTGTGAAAGAGATATCTGCATCGCCCTGCGTTTGCATCATGCAGTTTTTAAACAATTGCATCAGAACCGCAGGAAATAAACCCAGCAACCCCTATAATCCGAATTTCTCGTAAAAATCTTTATCCATTGATATAAAAATATACGGGGTATTCCATTTAAAAAATACGTAACTCTTCTTTTGTTTTTGTTTCAAATGTTTTTTGATTAGATCTTTAATTTCTACGGAAAAGAATGAAATTGCTATATTCGTACAGGAAAGTTCAAAATAGGGCTTTATTTACCTTAAAATAAATAACCCTGTACATATATAGGGAACATTTTACCTAGGAAGGTTCTAGCGACATCACGAGAGGCCGCTACTCAAACTTAATATTCATACATATGCCCTCTTTTATGTAGGGGTCTTTCCCGTAGTTACACCCAGAGTCGGGTCGTATTCGAATACTCAGTATTCTGAATAGTATTCAGAATACATTTTGGCTTTATTCGAATAGTATTCGAATACATTTGTGTGTTTGGTATTCGGTATTCGGCAACATACTATTTTGGTCAGTATTCGGGATTCTGTATTCGAATACTTTAAATAGTTAAATAGTATTAGTCAATTTTGTCTACGGTTTTGTAGTAGTATTCAAAATTTTTTGTTTCCAGTATTCGAATACCGATTCCGGGTATTCATGTATTTGAATACTTTTTTCTTCCAAGTATTTAAATATTCGGTATTCGAATACTTTTTTTTCCGGTATTCGTATTCGTATTCGAATACCGATTTTCAGTATTCTACCCAACTCTGGTTACACCCAATATGAATATGCCTTTTAAAGCTTTCATAATTTTTTTTTAACAAATATTTATAATATGTTTTGCAAAAGTTTGGAATTTGCTATCTAAAATTGCAAACTAATGAACTAATTTTTGTCCCAATATTTGTTTTAAATTAAAGCTAATAATCTGCACCTTTAATAGGGCCTAGTTGGTATCAAAAATAAATCTAAGTATTAACCACAAGAAAGAATTCCTTATTGTCTTGGTACATTATACAAAGTAGTCCTTTTAAAGCAGGTAAAAAACACCCTTCTTTTCTATGTTATCCTTAAATACTGTCTTCAAATACTGGTACCGCCTACCTTACAGGCTGTAACAAGCCCAAGAAACCAGCAAGATTCTACTTGTTAGACAAACATCACTGTCTAGCAGTAAAATATTAGATTCTGTTGTTGATGCCATACTGAAGCTGTTTTCAGTAAATACAAGCATTAATTTTAGCGGTTTGGTTAAGGATGGTATAAGGCACAAAAAATATCCTTTTGTCATGGTGTCTTATACAAAGTCTTTAACTTTACGTTAGAAAAAAATTGTTATGACTAATACTCCACTTAGCTAAACTCCCACCGATCGTCAATAATGATTTTTTAATAAGTAGACGCTTGGATTTTATAATATTCACGACTCGTTACAAACTCATTAATAAGTTCCTCCTTAGACGGGCGAAAATAGTCTGAGGAGAAAGTCGTTGTGAATAACATAGAAAAGGAAAATGTTTTCTTTTAACTGTCTTTAAAGGGACACGTTTCAAGTAAGCACTAGCCTTTGTAGGCTGAACAAAGAAAATAATATGAGGAAAAAATCCTCGTCTAATTTTTTATTGTCGTTACACGTTTTCCAAGATTTTCTTTTCAATTACTAATTAGAATCGTGTTAGTTCTGTTTGTTTCAAACTTTATTAATTTGTAATTACAGCTCACGTGTAAATTTTATAAGGGTTTGTGTCTTGGATTCGAAAACTACTGTGAGTTTGCACAGCTGGAGACCGCTTTTAATTCCTACTTAGTTTGTTGTTTTAAACTCTAATTTAAGGAATTATTTAATTTTGTTGCAGCAAGTTTAAGTAAAATTTAAATGCTTTAACAAAAAAAATACATTACTGAATTATTACAAATATAACGTTGTTTCTAAAAGTAAAGAAACATGTTTAAAGTTGTATTAATTAATAAATAATTTTTGCCCCAAAAAAACCTCTATGAAATGTACAGGATTATCATTTTAGTTCGTCTCACTTTTAAGAGCCTTAAATTTTTTGTTTTTAAGTTAGAACATTCATTTAAAAAATATGTAAAATGGGTATGTAGAATTTTTAGCCAAGTTTTTATGGGCTCTGTCAAAAATAACAGTAGGTGTCACATGTCACATTTAAATACAAATTTTACTCACACACTCTGTATATTATACCAGGCTGCTCCGGTTGTATCGGCAGCGTCGATCACCGGAGTTAAGCAGTAAAGTGCGCACCCATAACTCTGATGGGTGACCGGGTCATTGTCGGTTTTGGGCAACGGCACGCGGTGTTCTGCTCGGGGGTGAACGAACGGACCGAGCAACAACCATCCAAGGTATAGAATAAATGGTATGTGAATGGGAAGGAGTAGGGATCAATGTACAATAAGCCTTGGCTGCAGTGCACCATCTAGGGGGCGGGGCGTCGTCGGACTTGGGTGGAATGACCCCAAAAGGGTGAAAAAAAATTATACCACCGTTAAATGAGTCTTTTAAAGAGCTTTACAAAAAAAACACAATTGATAGATCTATTTTTAATAGTTTTTAAAATATGACCATTTAAATTTAAAAATATTAGATATAATTTCCAATATATCTACAGTTTAAGCTTAGTCCTGGAAGTAGGTACCTATAGTGAAAATTAAATATAATATTTTTAAGATTTTAATAATCATATTTTCGAAACTATTAAAGATAGATATGTCAAATGTGGCATATTTGTAAGCTCTTTAAAAGAGTCATTTAATGGTGGTAAATTATATAGAGTGTCCCGTTTAAAAAAAAATGCTTTTAAGTGTGACATGCCCATAGAAACATGACTAAAAATCCTACATACTGGTTTTTAAATAAATGTGCTAACTCAAAAAACAAAAAAGTTACAGGCTCCTAAAAGTAGGACAAACTAAAATGATAACCCTGTATCTGCTATGCTTATATTATTTTAGTTTTAGATGTTTAAAAGCCCATATGAAAAAAAAAAAGGTTTTAGTAAAATTTACTAAAATAAATAAAATAGGCTTTTCTTTTAAACTTTCACTATCAGCATAAAACGTAATTACTTAATTTATATTGTATTAAAGGTTCTCGCGAGGTTAAAGTACTTGTATTTACTAAGCTTTAAAATTAAGAATAATAAATTATTCGGAAAATTATTTAATAGATTTGTCGATCTGCGCAGGTAAATCTCGAGACAACCTTTTACATCATATACAGTGTGGGCCAAATTAAACTTGCACACTTTTAAACTAATTATAACTTTTTATCTGTTACGCCTATCTTTTTTATTTTTAAAGGGTTAATAGGTTGATATGTTTTCTCTAGGTTTGTCAATTTTGGTCAAATAGATTTAAACAGGATTGGACTTACGGGACTTTTTTCAAAATGATGCATTAAACTTCGTTGCAAAATTGGCATGCCCCGGAAACACTGATGTTGCCAAATTCACAGAAATCGGGACAGTCTACCAGTGGAAGTGAATGGGAGGGTGAAACATCTTTGACAAATTTATTTTCTCAAGGTGAACTCAGTGATTTAATACGTGATCTCAATTTATCAAAACAAGGATTAGAACTGTTAGCCTCAAGATTAAAAGAAAAAAAAATATTGGCGCCAACAGTAACAATTACAACATACAGAACGCAAGAACGTGAGCAATTACAATTTTTTGATCAAAATAAAGGACTGGTGTACTGTAATGATATTGCAAAGCTGCCTTTAAACCTGGGTTTAAAAGAATACAAACCTACTCAGTGCGTCTTTTTATTGACAGTTGTAAAGAATTTTAAAATACGTTTTACTCCACAATGGAAATAAATTTGCATCAATCCCAACAGCCCATTCAACAAAACTCAAAGAGGAATACAAAAATGTAAGATTTGTGTTGAAAAAAATTAATTACTCGGAGCATCAATGGCTGATTTGTGTAGATTTAAAAATGGTTAATTTTTTACTTGTTCAACAAAGTGGATACACAAAATATCCTTACTTTATTTCTATGTGGAACAGTAGAGCAAAGCAACTTTATTGGGAACAAATGTTTTGCCTGCAAGAAATTCGTCGGTAAAGCCAATGTAATAAGGAAACCGTTGGTGAGCAGAGACAAAATTATACTTTCACCATTACGTATTAACTTAGGAAGCAGTTTGTAAAAGCTTTGAACAAGAAAGAAGATTGTTTTAATAACATTAGAAAATTCCTTAAGCTTAGGATGAAAAGTTGAAAAGTGGAATATTTGATGGTCTTCAAATATGGCAGTTGATAAAAGACACAGATTTTTTGTTTAAGGTAATGGATGTTTCAGAAAGTAAAGCTTGGGAATGTTTTGTGTTGGTAGTCCAAAATTTTCTGGGTAACCATGGAGCACCAAATTATGAAGAAATTGTACAAAATATGCTGACAAACTTTTCAGACTCTTGGAGCAACTATGAGTATCAAGTTACACTATGTTACACTATCTCCGCAGTCATTTGGATAAATTTCCAGATAATTTAGGAAATTATAGTGAGGAACAAGAAGAGTGCTTCTACCAGGAACTAAAAGTCATGAAGGAAAGATATCAAGAAAAGGGAGGGTTTTCGCATTTTTTTACTTTCCAGTCACTTCCAGTTTAATTGCAAATGGCTCCATTTTTTAAAGTGTAATACCCTGTATATTTTATTATTTTTGGATTCTTAAAACAATTCTACGTCAAAATGTGCTATTTTTAAAAGTTTTTAGGCCGACTTAATTTTTTTAGAGCCATTTTTAATATTGCATCTAGCTGGCCATAATTGAACGCAAATTATTCTAGTGACCCTAGGTAATGTTAAAAAAATACAACTGCAAAGTTTTAGTGACTAATATGAAAGATAGGAAATATACAACTTGGCAAATTGACATTTGTGTGTCTAACTATAATTTCTCAAATGACAATCCTTTTAGACAAACACTTTTCGAATAAGAGATTTTTTAATGAAACAAACGATATTCATTTTTTGCGATCGGATTATCGGACTTTTATATACAATTTACTTATACCAAGTCTTGGTTCGATATGTCTAATACTTTGGAAGGTATAATTTGTTTAAAAGATTCGTTGACACACGATATATTTATATGCAGAGTTGCACGATTCCTCTCGTACATACATGCATGCGACGTTTTGTTTTCGTAGAACCATCATCAACTTTATTTTTTGAAATACGGTCCAAATATTCTAATATTAAAATTTAAAAACCAATTTTAATACAAATCAATGGATGTATCACACAATAATGTTTACTTTTAATACGGACCTATATTTTTTAAAATTCGATAAAAATACTGGATTGAGTTGTCCGTTACTTTGTGATAGTCAGCCCACTATTTACAGTTTTATAAAATTTAGGATAGGCACTATTATTAAAAATGTGTTAACCAATTGTACGGGTATATATATACAAGTTTCAAGTAGTTTAGAATATTCAGTTTGAAAATGTAGCAAAGCTTCGAAACTGCAGTCACAATATTGATAAATATAGTGATAGAAAACAAAGTAATTTGTCTCATTTTAATTCGATAAAAATAATTTACTCTTCATTTAAGGCTAATAAATTACTTTAACAAACCAAACGGAACTTTACGGAAACCCCTTATCATCACTTACTTACAATTTTTAAATACGGTCCTGATATTTTAATATCGAAATTTTAAAGCCAATGATGTTTTAAATTTTAATATTAGAATATCAGAAACGTATTTAAAAATAAAGTTGATGATGGTCCTACGGATCGTCGCAGTTTAAATAAAATAAAATACTACCATTGGATAGAGTAGCAATGCAAAAATTTAATAATAATAAGATAAGAAAAAAATAAAACAAATTTAAAAACTTTTCGGTTTTTTTCTGGATATCTCCGAAAATTTAAAACTTGCTTAACAGCATATTATTAGAGACATAAAACCTCAACTTTCTTTCCATTTAACCGACTTCGTATCTCTTACCATTTCCAAAATGCCCATATTGGCCCTCCCTATCTTGGATATATTGTATGTCCAAGTTTTTCCCTCTTTCGTTTATTGCTTTTCTTTGTTTTTTTTAATGTGAATTGAAATACTGCCATCAGTAAATATTGTGCGCCATTGGCTATGGTTCGGTACCCAAGTTAAACTAAATCTTGTTTGGATGCCACCCAGACGTTAATAGGGGTTGTTCAGAGATAGTAATTATATGTGTTTTCTTATTTTTAAAATATTTATTTAAAAAAACATTAATTAATCTAACTTCTTTTAAAATTATTACTACATTTTTTAAAGAGTCTTTGGTATAAATTATTACATAAACTATTTTAAATTAATTATCGAACTAACAACTACTAAACAAAATAAATTAAAGATGTTTTTATAGTAGTTTAGACCGTAAAAAGTATAGTAGTAATTTTCTTTATTTTTGCTAAATAAGTACCTAATATGTAGTCTGGCTGGTTAGTTACTTCATTATACTCTTTTAAGACTTACGTGTAAAGTAGACTTGTGACTTGGGTGCCAAAATACCTTTGAGTTTGCACTGCTAGTTGTTGTCCTGAATTCTTAAGTTTTAGTTTTAAACTTAAATTTACAGGTTTAAAAAGTTTTAGTTACAGGTAGGTTACGTGAAAAGATAGTTAATTAATGACTCCTATATTTTATTAATGCAAAATTTTAGCGGTAAATTGGTTATTAAGTATTAAATTAAAATAATAATGACTTATATTAATTATTTTTTATTAATTGTTGTTAGAATACGCCAGTTAAAAAATTTTGGATTAAAAAATGGTCAAAACTTAACAATAGTATGTAAACTTTAAAAAATATACAGGATGTTTTATCGAGAACTACTTTAATCCTTTGAAAAAAATGCTGTTTAAGTCTTTGACGATATAATTTTTAACATATATTTTTGACAACTCTGTATTTCCTTATTGTCAGAATAATAATAAAATCTCCAAGAGTAGTTTTTTTTGTACGAATTAATTTAATCCCCCATTTATATTAAAGGCTTTTGTTAATAAAAAATGATGTTTATAGTATGACTTGCAAACATCATTTTTGACAAAAAATTGAAAGCAAGTCAAAAACAGATGAGCTTAGGTAGAAAATACTATTTATAAAATATGTTTAGAATTTTAAGCAGAATTAAAAAAATAAATAATATATAGGGTGTTCTATTTAAAATAGGAAAGTTGGCATTTACTTCGGATATAACCGGCAGTGGTAAAACTGGTATATTATATTACATTACAAGTGTGGAAAATGACTAATTTCACACGAGTGGGAATATTGTAGCACGAGACGTTAGCCGAGTGCGACAAACTCACGAGTGTAAGAAAGTCATTTTCACACGAGTACTGTACACTATTTTTCCTACGACCACAAATTATTCACCAAAAAAAAATTAAAGTTCGTCTTTACAGAAAAATAAAAACAATTGAGAACTTTGCAACACTAGGGTGATTTTTACTTTGTAACACTAGTGTGATATGTACTTTTCCTCACTGCTATATTATACTGTTTTGACAATATTTTTACATCGAAAATCACCTACCTAGAAGCATTATATAACTTTTATCATTTTGGAATTTAAAAAGGCCCTCACTTATTAAAAATTGTATGGTTTGGTTAGGTAATAACGGTAATAGTTTAATACGGTTTTCTGCTATTTTAAGGGTTTTTTAAAAGTATTGATACTTACATATTTTAGACACTCTTCTAAATAAAACGTAAGTGGCGCATATCCAAAATATTCCGTTTTTTAAAAAATATCAGTAAACAAACTTACGGGACCGAGGAGTGAAAAGGGGTGCTGGGTGGGGTAAAATTGTAAAACGAGTTAATGAAACTGAACATCACATGTAATATTAAGTAACAATTATTACACTTTTTCCTCATATTTTTGAGAAAAAATATAAAAAATATAAAAATTGTAAATGCATAACCTAAAGTTCTAGAAGTAAGAAAAAAACGACTACTAAACGTCAGTTATACCCAATCAAACGATCTTGAGTTATACCATGCCAAATATGGAAAGCATTTGGCAACGTCGGAAGGGTCTGATTATATTAATGAATGGATAAAAGAAAGTGAATTCATAAAGTGTGTATTAGCCTCAGGTTTAATTAAGGGATTAAAAAAAAGATTTAACTAGTTGTTTGAGTATACGAAGACAGAGAGAAAGGAATTTGATCTATAAGATTTTTTCCTTGGCGCTTTAGGTCGAACGGTCAAGCGGCAAGCTGCCTCTATAAAGTGCGTGCTCAAAGGTAGGAGAGATATTTTTAATTTGATCTACTTACCTGACAACATTGTGCCACTGGGCGAGCAGTCAGTGAAAGTTGTTTTTTTTGTGGTTATATCTATTTTTGTGTATGTTTTTTATTTTTTCGGAAATTTTATTATTACCCTTTTTAATATTAAAAGAGAGCTTATACTGTGTAGTAACTTAACGTTAATAAGATGATTTTCGCTAATTTGGGTTCTACTGTTTTAGGTAAGTAAAAAGTTTTTTTACTGTCACTACAATAAATATGTCACTTGCAAAACCAATAGCAGCTTTTAGAATGACATCATAATATATATCACACGAGTGTTGTAAAGTACTTTGCAACACTAGTATAATATAACGCATTTTCTATGCATGAAACCAGTGTGCTATTTGCTATTTTCAGAAGTGGTCGTAGGAAAAAGTATTTTAGTCATATATCCGCCGCTGACTATATAATATTTCCAAATCACCAACAAAAAAATGTTTTATCTTTTGCAATATACAGAGTGAATTTAAAAATAGATCACGAAACCTAATGTGGAGATATTACATAATAAAATAATAGTGCACCTTTTTTTGTAAATTAATATGCTGGTCCATTTAAATTGGGTGTTTTAACAACCAAATCTTGTTTCATACCTTATAATGAAAGTCAATAAAAAAATATCTGTACGCCACTAAATTCTACGTAAAAATTATCAAAACTTTTCTATTAACATTTTTTTATCTATCTCTAATATTAAGCGAGTTACAAGTGCCTTGCCAAAATGACAAAATTCGAAAAACACTCTGTATCTCCAAAACGAATCAAGTTGGCCATAATTTACTGATACTATTAAATTTGATTCAAAAATTAAAATCGAGATAGCGCAATCAGATTTGTTTCATCTCTTTTAGTTTTTGCTGTACCCCGCAAGGCCAACGAAAAGACGCCACCCTGGACACTATTTATTATCATAATACTAGTAAAAACCCTTATCAATTAAATGCTACGCCTATGGTATAAGTTGTCTATCCAAGATATTCGGTCTAGGTATCGTTCAAGCATTACCCGGAAAAGTTTTAGAACACGTGAAGGAGGTAAAGTTTTCTTTTTAATTAAACGGATGGGAGTTCCTTGTTTCCGGGTGTGCTATTTTAAACGAAATTAATGTAATTTCTCTGTTATCCTGCACGTGTCAAGCAGTATTTATACTTCAAAAATACACCGGATCGAATTACAAACTAAACTAGACTTTATATAGACAATCATGAAAACGGTTTATTACGTAAATAAATATCTTTTATTATCTTTGCTACTTAGAGCAATTTTAGAGTAAAATAATATCAATTTTATACCGTTTTATTTAACTTGTCCTGTTTGTTGCTTGTCGTAATTTATTTTTTGTAATTTATTTGGGACAAATCTAGTAATTGGAAATTTAACCACTTCCTGAAGACCGACCGATCTAAAATTTGGAACAGACTCTTTATCTGAATGACAATACAATATAAAACAATTTTTTAAGATGTAAATCCAAGATGGAGACCGATACAAAATGGCGGATTACATATTACTGTACAACAACCTCTATACTTACTATAAAAAATTAAAATCCACGATGGTTCCGGCCACAAAATAACGGATTACATATTTTTCACCTCTTTTCCACTACCTCCATATGAAATCGTGGGTTAGTTTTGGTTAGTTATAGTGAGGCATTAAATGAACTTAATAGAATAGGAAGTATTAACTAACAACAAAACTACAAACTTAAAAATAAATTAAAATATGAAAAAAGTTATTGTACTAAAAGCTAAAAAATAATTCGGTAAGGCCTGGCTACTAGATCGAATCAATGTTTTCATCAATCTGAGGTATTGATCAGACAATTAATAAAATCGTTGGACACTTGAAATTTCTATCATATTATTTACTCTGGATACGCTACGCTCAACGGTATTATCATTTGTCTGATCAATACTCCACATTAATGGAAAGATAGGTGTGATCTGGTAAATTGGGCTTACTGAACTACTTTGTAGCTTTTGGTACAATAGAACCGTTTAAAATAGTTAAAGTTTAGTAGTTCAAATAGATTTATTATCGTTAAAAAAATGTAATTTGTTAGGAATGTCATTAAAGTGTGTTAGTCAATGAATGCTAATAAAATAACATCAATAACAAAAAACTCCGATTTTTATTGTCTTTGTTAATTTCTTGACAACGTTTCGTTTGGTGTGTCTTCAACCATTTTTACGTTATAACTAAAAACTATCCTAAAGAGCGGCTAACTAAATACGTTCTCGTTGTTTAAAAATATTGCAGCCTCTTTAATTTTTTTTACCATAGATTTTTTTATCTACCCATAGTTTTCGCTTTTCACCACTGCATGTAATGCTATTTTAACCATGCATACTTGGCAACCTACGTTCTTGTTTATTTACTTTGTTTTTATGTTTTTGGGTTCTTGTATTGAATTTATAGTAGTTTGCTTTATTTCTCAACGTGCACTTTGCCCTATTCACAGGAAATTTGGTAGATGAAGTCTTTATTTGACATATTTTTGTTGAATATCGTTGCTGTAAACATACTTCCTAGGTTGTTGTGTTATTTACATTCTATTTTAATATCATATTTGGTTGCAATTCTCTTTGTCCGAACTTTCTTTCTACTTGCGGAATATTATATATAATGTTCATTTTTGTTTACTCTTTTTTAGGTCTAAGATATTTTTATTCTATTTTTTTACACAGTACTTAAATACTTGATACAAGATATGAAGAAAAAAGTAAAGAAATCCTTAAGCAGCAGCATCTTTATTTTAGAAAATACAGAAATAAAAGAAAGTAAAAACTTTGCAATTGATTTATATATTTCTTTCAGACAGACGATGAGCAAGAGATGAAATCCTTTCTGTAAGCAAGACAGATGAAATCAAAAATGCCGAGGACTGTGGAAAGTGTAGAAATTAAAGGGATAACATACTTTTGATTTGACAGAAAATTCAACCTTTTTTGAAGTCATTGTCGCTATAGATATAATGTGTTTATGAGAGTTACGGTTATTTTTAAATATGACGCCCACAAGTTTAAACGTGTCTTTGCTCTGCAGAACTTGGATGCTTATAATAATTAAGAGTAATTTAAAGACTTTTTCCTTGACAAGGAACCCAAATGTATTTTGAATGCATTTAATTAGACGGCGTGTACATCCAATATTAAGTTAAGCCCTGTAATAGAGATATCTGCATTGCCATACACTTGTTTTCCAGGTCAGGCCTAGAGATTGGTTTAAGAACCTGAAAAGTAAGGTGGACAGTAGGCGCGCTTGTGGCGGCTTCGGTTGTATCGGCGAGCGTCGATCTCCGGAGTTAAGCAGTGGAATGCGCGCCCATAATTTGGATGGGTGTCAGGCGACGGCGGTGTTTTGGGCAGCGGCACACGGTGTTTCTGCTCGGGGAAGCGGACCGAGCAACAACCATCCAAGTTATGGAATGAATGGTGTGTGAATGAGAAGGAGTAGGAGTCAAGGTACAATAAGCCTTCAGGCTGCAGTGCACCACCTAGGGGGCGGTCGTCGGACCTGGGTGGGATGACCCAGAAAGGGTGAAAAAAAAAAAAAAAAAAAAGGTGGACAGTACTATCGTTGTTAAATATATGAATGGAACTGGTTGGGGAAGTAAAGAATTAACAAATTTGATGCCAGTACTGAGCTCTGAGACACCCCATCCATTAACTTGGTAAAAGCTTGAAGAGCAGTATGTTTATTGATTGTTTCTTTAACTAATTATTTATTATAGCAGTTCTTTTAGGACCTTTAGTAAAATTACCGACTTTCCTTGATTTTACTAGGAATTACATATGTATTATGGTTGCTTTTCCCTCAAACAAAAAGCTATACCTTGGACTGGTCTTGGTCATAAATACATCAGTATCCGACTTCAGCATTTCTCTTTAAATTATCAGTGTAAAAGTTATAAGGAATTGCCCCAGTTTTTTTCTCAAATTTAAAACAAAAAACATTAAATCATTTATACACATCTATTTTTATTTAAAAATCTTTTAAAAATAATTATAAACAGTTTAAAATTGATTTAAATATTGTACGCTTGAAATCACTCATTTCTATTATGCAGCAGTGCTTCAGGCTTAATATAACTTGCATTTAAACCTAGTCTGTATTTACTTAAAGATAGCAGTAATTATTCAGTAATAACAAGAATTAAATTATAAAGAATAAAGGTCTACCAAGTGTGAAAACCTGTTTTTTTTTTTTAAATAAATAAAATTCTGATAATATGCCATTGCGAAACACGTTTTAAAGCCTACTTGTGTTGTAAATACAATTTTTATAAAATCTGCAATAAGATTTATGTATTAATATGATCTTACATAATTAAGTGTTAAATTTTAAGAACAATGAATAACAATTTGAGCATGAGATCAGGGACTGCCGGCCCACCGCTTCCGTCTTTCGTAGGACCCCACCTAGAAAATGTACCATGCTTTTAATAATTCCCTATGATCGGCGAGCTGGTTTCCACACCTATATAGTAATAGTTAAATGCCTTTAATAATTTTAAACTTTTTTACTGAAGCTACATTTTAACTTCGGTACAAAAAAAATACAAAAAATATAAAACAAAACACAGAGTAATTTAAAAGTTAAATAAAAAAAATATGATTCTAAATTATGTTTTATTTTTAAAATTCGAATAACAAGCCTTAAAGTCATTTAATGCCTAGTAATTATTAGCAGCTGCAGTCTCGTGAATATTTTTTAAAAAGTTATTTTTATTAGGTGTTATTTTTACCGACTTCAAAAATTAGGAGGTTTTCAATTCACCGTGTATGTTTTTTTGTATTTATGTTACGCGATTACTCTGGCGTTTGTGGGCCCATATTAAAATATTTTTTCATTTAAAAGAGTGCACTTTCGCGGTGGTACCATAAAAAAACAAAGTCAGAATCAAGAGAGAAAAAGGTACTAGACATATTTTTTCTCCAGTATTTTTATCACAGAGCTGACTCTAGATAGGCATATGCTCATGTAAATAGGTATATGTCCAGATAATAAAGCAAATAAAAAGATAATAGTTAAAAAAAAACCAGTGTTTTTTTGTCGAAAATAATTTGGCATAATAATTATTATATATAATTTTTTACTCCATTTACGTTAAAACACAGTCAAAATAATAACAACTTATAGCAGAATAGTAACAGGCATATGTACCAATCATTTAAACTTATTTATTTGTTTATTTTATGCAGAAAACAAAAAATGTACAAAAAAATAATAAATATTTTGCAACAAATAGTAATGTGCAATTTTTATTTTAATTATTTGTTATTACTTGTGCTTAAATTTTTCAGTTTTTTTTATTTAAAATAATAGATTAACTAAATATATTTTAGTAACCTTTTTTTATTATAGTCATTCTTTGTTTTTGGCAATAATTTCCCAATTTTTGCGTATGGGTTAAAAATGAAACCGTATTTATCTTTCTATTTCCTTGCAATAGGTTATACCAATTTTAGTAACCGTAGTTATACAGGGTGTCCAAAATTTGTTATCGAGAAACCGAAAGAAAAAATATGTCCAAAGCGCCCTACTTTTAAAACTACAAGTTTTTAAAGTTTTTAGAAAACAATGCTCTTGATATATCCAAAGCTTTTGACCAGGTCTGGCATGCCGCACTTCTTAATAAACCTTCCTCCTATGGTCTTTCAACTCTTGCCTTGGCTCTCTAGTTATCTATCTGATCGTCGTATATCAGTTATTGTAGACGGCCATTCTTCAAGCTTTCACCAAGTTAATTCTGAAGTGCCTCAGGGCTCAGTTCTGGCACCAACATTGTTTCTTTTTCACATCAACGACCTTCTCTCGTCCACAACTAATTCCATTCATACTTTCGCCGACGATAGTACCCTTCACTCCAGTTTTTAGCTTTCTAAACCCATCACTAAACCTGACTTGGAAAACAAACGCAGAGCGATGCAGATATCTTTTTCGGAGGATCTTAATTTAATATTGGATTGGGGTGCCAAAAATCTCGTCCATTTTAATGCATCCAAAACACAATCATATTCCTTGTCGCAAAAGAGTCATCAAATACTTATCCTTCACTTATTAGCGGCCAAGTTTTACAAAGCAAAGACATCTTCAATCTTGTGAGCGTCACCTTTGAAAGTAACCTTAAGTGGCATAAACACATTGTATCTATAGCCACGACAGCTTCAAAAGGCTTGGATTTCTCTTACGAGCCAAAAAGTATTTTTCCGCTTCTAATTTATACACTTTATATGTGTCCCAAATCCGACCTCCCTTGGAATATTGTTCTCATATCTGTAGTATGGCGTCCCCCACAACCCTAAGCATTCTTGATTTTATTCAAAGAAGAGCTATTCGCCTCATTACTAATCCTTCACTTACAGAAAGGCTTCCCTCTCTTGCCCATCGTCGGGCTGTGGGGGATTTATCGTTTTTATGGGTACTTCCATGGCCTCTGCTCTGAAGAATTGTCCAGTATAGTTCCTCCACTCACGGTTCTTAACAGAGAAACTCGTGGTTCCGCTCGTATGCATCCCTATACGGTCCAACTGGACAGGCCCCGAACTTCCCTTTGGTTCTCTTATCTCTAAAATTTCTAGAATGTGGAACCTGCTACCCGCGGAGGTCTTTCCTTCTCCCCCAAATCTTCAAGTATTTAAGTCCCGTGTCAACAAACTCCCTCTTACCTCGATTAAGACTCCCACGGTAGGTTAGTATTTAGGCTTTTAGCCTTCGTGGTTTGTCCAAAGATAAAAACAAAGTTTATTTTTAATAAAATTGATACCACTCAGGATTAAATTACATTAAAGAACATTTCACTCCTTAAAGTTAGTAGTACAGTTTTTGGACTCCCTGTATTTATTTTTTGAGTAGTATGGAAAAATATTTTTTAAATTTTCTAATCAAATAAAAAACACACAAAATAAATAAAGTACCCTAATTAGTTTATAATTTTAATTAGAAAAGTTTTAGTTGACTGTCTTGTATTTAACTTTATATTAAATAAAATATATTTTTCTGTTAATTTCACGCCTTGGTTAATTTTCGTTCTTTATAAAATAAACTGTTGAGCAATACAAAGAAATAAGATATTTCGTCTGCCGAGGTTATATTTACAGTTAAAAGTACTTAATTCTTATCTGGCAGTAATTATCCAACCCGGGTTGGCGTCCTTCTTTAGAAACGCGAGCCATTTTAACAGAATTGGTTCATGTATCTTGTTTTATCTTAACGTCTTGCTTAATTAGTTTTATCGTAAAAAAGTGAAATTGTTATGTTGGCGGTAACAGGGCCGTTACATTAGGAATGGTGCGAGTTTAAAAATAAAAAATAGTTATATGTATGTCTAGAAAAGAGAATAAAACGTTTTCTTATTCTTAATTTCGTGAAAAGTTTGGAGATTTTAATTTTAAGATGCAATCTTTAAATAGCCTGTAGTATGGTCGTGCTACAGTCAGTACTGCCAGAAAGTGGGTGAATCGTACCCCTTCCCTAGCATCTCGCACGCATCCTACACAGCATCGCGATTGATCGGGGGAGGAGCGATTGATCGCGAAGCATGTCAGCCGGCAAATTACTATCGGCAAATCGAGAGAAAATTGTTCCCCTGCCACACCCAACTTGTGAATAATTTCCCTTTGATTTGCCAGCTGACATTCTTTGCGACCAATAGCGACGCTATTTGGGATGTGAAAACGATGCCAAGGAAGGGGTACGATTTACCTACGTTCTGGCAGCACTGGCTACAGTACGTACACAGGGTGACTTATAATTTTAAATTAACAACCTTCTTGCTTCCACACCTAATCGCATTCAAATATTTGCTGTCGATAGCACCTTTTACTTTATTTTTCGGGTTCTTAAACCAGTCTTTAAACCTGACTTGGCAGCAAACGCAGGTTCTATGCGAATATTTATTTCACAGAACCTTAATTCAATATTAGATAAAACCTCCAAATATCAAATGCATTTAAAAGGGATTTATTGCCCATCCTTTATTTATGAGAGGCCAGGTTTTCCAGAGTAATTTTACATTTATTCTGGCGGGCGTCAATTTCAAAAGAACCATAACTGGCATAAACATATTATATCACAGCAACTTTAAAGAAACCAAGATTTCTTTTTCAAGCCAAAAAGGTATTTTTGTACGATCGGGCGTAAAATTCAATTTTACGCCCCCATTTGAGGGCGTAAAATTGCACTTTTACGCCCTAGGACAAAAAGTATTGAAAACGCCCGCGTTCATAGATGAGGGCGTAAAATAGCACTTTTACGCCCTAGGGCAAAAAGTATTAAAGCGCCCGCATTTATAAATTTATAAAACAATATTAATATTAAATAATGCCCCATTTTTTTTGGTAATACAACAATTTATTTAATCAAACATAGGTTAAAAGTATGCTGTTTACAACTTAAAACATTAAAAGCTGAGAAATTTTTTCCTTACTACAGAGAATGCTTGTTTAATAATTTCAGTCATACAAAAATATTATTTGCACCTCTGGCGTAAAGCATTTTTACGCCCACAGCTGATTGTTGCCCTCGCGGAGGTCGGGCAACAACGTCCAACCGCGGGCAAAACTAACTATTTTTTTTCTTCTTATTTATACCCTTTATATGTATCCTAATAAGGCTTAAAACCGACAAATCGTTGTTTGTCGAGTCGGCGGTCAAAGCGGCAACGAGGCTGTGCAAAACCCACGACTCTGAGAGTCGCGACTACTGGCTTTCGCAGCATTTGCGCTGACCGGTTTTTTTGCAATATTTTAATACTATAAAGGCGTCGCCGAAGTCGGCTTTACCACCGCTTTGTCGCCGACTCAACCACCGACTCGGAAATAACCGCGTCGTCTGTTTTAAGCCTAAATCTTATCCCTGAAGAATATTGTTCTCATATTATATGGGGAATTACGTCCCTTACAACCCTTGGCATTGTTAATTCCATTTAATAAAGATCTATTTGCATTATTATTAATTGTTTGCTTACAGAAAGGCTTTCTTTTCTTGCTTATCGTCGCTTTTTACAGGTATTTTAATGGCATCTGCTTTAAGGAATTGTCCAATACAATTCCTTTACTTACAACTACCAACAAAAAAACTCGAGGTGCCATACTTATGCATTTCTTTACGGTCTATCTGAATAAGCTCCGATTTTCCAATGTTTAAGTTGTTTTATCTCTAGAGCTTATGAAACATTAAAAGTTTTGAACTTGTAATAACATTTTTCAAAAAAAAATGACAGTTTAGAACTATTAGGAGTTGCTTTTTATTATTTCACAAATTTGTGCTATAAAACACAAACAACCCCAAAAATCACGGGTCATTACTTTGGCGGGTTTGAGAGCGCACAATAGGCAACCGGCATAAATTTTAAACTCATTATCTCGGGAGCAAATTGGGAAGTCATTCTAATGGCCGAATAAAATAGTATGAGTGCAAATGTCAGGTATCTCTTAAAACGCGTATAGGGTTGGTTTAAATACAGGGTGATTCCTGACCTATACGCATAAACTTGAGAAATTATTTTTTGGAAAAATTTTGTCTAATAATGAAAAAAAAATATGAGTAGAACTGGGGACAAATATAAAACTAACAACAAAAAACTTCCTATATATTAGGAAGAGCTATTCTGTTCTTACAAAACATAATAAAAATTAAAATAATTTTAAAAGAAATACCTAAATGAATAAATATAAAATACAATTAATTCTTTTATTTAAATTAAAGACACAGTAAGAATTAAATAAAAAATTAGAATGTTTTAAAGTTGAATTGTTTTCTGGAAAATGTTTTAATTATGATAAAATAATTTCGGCAGAAAACCCTTTTAAAATAACCTAAATAAAAATATTTATTTTATATTAAATAATTTATTAATACTTTATTTCCTTTAAAGAAATCTTAACTTTATTATATTATTGCAGGGGTAGAATAGCTCTTGATAATACATAAAAAGTTTTTTTAAATATTTATCAAATATATTTATTCCGAAGAAAAGCTAAATAATATTTTGTTTAAAAAATAAGAAGTTTAAAAACTTAGAGACAAACATAGGTTTAAGGGATTTATAAGGGCGAAATAATTTTATATTAATCCAATCATAAAATAAGTTCCTAACGAGGCTGCCAGACGTGAACTGATCTCTTGGACGCGCCTCAAAAATGAATAAAACTTTTACTTAAAATGACTGACGACCTGACTTTGACATTACTTTTATGACATTAATAGACTGGTAAAAAATACACCATTAGGTAACCAGATGAAATAAAAATTGTAAATAAAAGTGTATATAGCCATATAAATAATATATTTTAATAAATTAATATATAATTTTAAATTGTTTATTTGTTTTCTGGGAGCATAAATTTAAACAAAATATTATTTGGCATTTCTTCAGCAATTAAAAATAATTAATAATGTGTGCAGAGATTGGGAAAAAACCAAATATTATTTTGATTAAATTTATATTCCCAGAAAACAAATAAATTATACAAAACTGACTGTCTTCTTAATAACACTTTTTTACTTTTTTTTTTAGTATTACTCATTGTTTGTTCTAAGTAGCAATTTCTCAAGTTTATGCGTTTAGGTTAAGAATTACCCCGCATATTCAAAATACAAATTGTAAGTCATATCTTAAAAAACGACGACTCTGTACCAGAGTTGAGTCGTATTCGAATACTCAGTATTCTGAATAGTATTCAGAAAACATTTTGCCGGTATTCGAATAGTATTCAGAATACATTTGTGTCTTTGGTATTCGGTATTCAGCAAAATACTTTTTGGTTAGTATTCTGGATTCTGTATTCGAATACTTTTGAAGTATTCGACGAATACTTTTTGAGTATTCGAATATCGGCGGTCCGAATATTCGAATACAGGAATGTGTAAGCAGTATTCGAATACCAAAATTATCATAAGTAGAATACTAAAAGGGAGCAAAAAGTAGGAACATTTATTTTTTTGCTTTTCAAATTTTTTATCATAGGTCTAATTTTTTTTGTTCGTAGTATCAAATCGTTTTTTCTAGTATTCGAATACCGATTCCAGGTGTTCGTGAATACCGAGTATTCGAATACTTTTTTCTTCCAAATATTCAAATATTCGGTATTCGAATACTTTTTTTCCGGTATTCGTATTCGTATTTAAATACCGATTTTCAGTATTCGACCCAACTCTGCTCTGTACCAGTGATAGTACGGATTAATTAGGAACTGTCATTAAAAGGAATAATAAAGAGGAAACAAAAATTTTTAAGATAAACGTAACTTAAATAATTATGAAAAGAACAAAATATTTTTTCATAATTATTTTTAGTGCTTTATTCAACCGACGTAATATATATATTTTTTAATTAAACGTATTCTTTTTTTAATTAAAAATATGTCTTTGGAGATGTGTATTGATTTTGAATAAGCCTGGATTCTTTAAATGCAGTTTTTTTTTTAATGGCAACTATTTATTTATTTTTATTTAAAGTACCTGCAAAAATGATTATCCCTTATTTGTTTTCTTTTTACATTTTTATAACGGATAGTTAAAACAAGAGAGTTTTAATTTTTTTATTATAAAAATTAATTTAAAACTTTTAATGAAAATAAATGTTTATTTGTAGGTAAAACTGTTGTATTAGGTAATTCTAAATATAAAACAGCAACTTTTTGTGTTTAATGTTTTAACATAGTTCTGAAACATAAAACATAAGTAAATTTTAAGATAAATAATTCTCCTATCATAAAGAAGCGGGTAGTAAAATATCAATATGGCAAAAATTATTATGTTTATTTTATAAAAAAATCTTTATAGGGTTAAATAACTTTAGATAATATTGTTTCTCTAACTATAAAAACCATTTTTAAAAAACTAAAATAAAAAAGTAAGTATTTTTATTATCTTCAAAAATTAAACATAATTAGTTCCTAACAAAAAAGCAAAATAACAGCTCCAGCCAATTTAAAAGGTTCTAAGGCAATGTTTGGAAAGGTGACGGGCTTACGCTTGTAGAAGACTAAAGGTCTGGTTACACCTAACCGCAACGAGCCCGCATCGTAGCTTAGCCGTTCATCTCGCTTGTGAAGTGTAAGAAGAGGTTGGACAAAATTATTATTTAACTTTTAATTTGACTATTAACTTAAAATTTTCAATAACATAATAAAAAGTTCCAAAAACGATTTTTTTAATTTAGGTCTAAGGACGCTAACATTCCAGTGTACTCAACAAAATAAGAAAATGTTTAAATATAACATTTATTAAACTGAAATAAAATACTTTTTCAAGCTGACCTTGCAGAAAATTCTTACATTGCATAATGAATTTTGTAAAAACGATAAACATAAGCAGGGTAACGGACAAAAAATAAATGTGCTGGAAAGATTGGGTAAGGGAATTTAGAAAGCATATGTAGGATCTTATGTACATACATAGTCTTAAAAAAGATAGGCCCAGAAAAATGCATTTAAGAAAATCGCAGTTCTATTCTATTCTATTGTTTTTTTGGTTTTGGTCCCTTCAGGTCCAATCCACCAGCTCTCTCCTTTCCGGACTATGCTTTTAAGGGCTTCGTCGGCGGAAAATCTGGATAATCGTGATCGTAGCTCTCAGAATTTCAAAAAAAAAACTACAATCGATGCAATGCATAAACTGTCGGCTGTCAAACCAAGAGCCGCTACTGGTGTTTCATATAACCTTCACTTTCACTACTGACAGTTCCCATGGCACGCCCATCTATTTCCCGCCATTTGAGAAATACCTGTTCACTACCAAACAGGATACCCTTAGCTTATAGGAATCTTCGCTTACAGCGCTTAGCTCCAGAAGAAAGATGCCGTCAATTTAGCGTGAATCTTTCCTTGATCCCCAAAGGTAAAAACGTCCGTACGGCACCTCTAACCGCCACCCCGGGAAGAACTTTGTAGTCCTCTATGCACGTCCGCACTGTCCGGTGGTCAAACAAAGAGTTAAAATCGCAGTTCCTAATTTGATTAATATATTGTTAGCAATATTTTATTACTAGCTGCAGAGTTGTATATATTCTTATTCTGACTCACTTAGTTTTGTAAGATATAGGTGTTTGGTTTATGCTGAGTCTCGTTTAAAAACATTTGGACTCAGTAGATTTTAATGTATTTAACAGTACTAAATAGGTAAATGTTATGATATTGATAATTCGGACGTTAAATGATTATAGTTTTTAAGGTTGGTGCAATATAAGGTAAGTTATTAATACACATATAAATATGTAATATTTTGCTTCAAATGATAGCTAATCGTTAAATAAACCGGGGCTAATGGGCTAACACAGTTTTACCTGCACTTAAAATTTGAATAAAACAGACATACCTCTTTTTAAAAATTTATTTAAGTTATACAAGGGGCCCTAGTTATAATTAAATTGTATTAATAATAATAAAAATATAAAATTTTCCAAATCAATTTGTTTCACATTTCCCTGCCATTGTTAAAACCTGGCCAGTACGGTTATGTGATAAGTATAAGACAAATAAAGGTAGGGCCACACATAAGCGCACCGAGCCCGGATTCACGGTAAATGTGGGGCAAATTAATTCGAAACAATTCAAAAGCATTTTCAGTGTTCTCAAAAATATAAAAAGCTTTCTTATCAAGCTAAGCCTGTTGGTTTATGTATGTATATGTTTTTTAAAACAAAACAGATTTTCCTATTTATCTTTGTTTCTTTTTATCCAAACTTTGAGTGTAGTATAAGCAAAAATCCGGCCACACATAACCACAGCGATGTCCCACAAGACCTGCACGGTAGCACGACCGTGTCTTGTAGGGTCTGAAACATGTCCAGCCAATGAAATAATACGTGAATCGGATAGCGCCGATGTTCTCCAAACAAAGTTGTGAGTTTGGCTGGTACTAGAATGCTTCGAGGAACTCAGGGAACTGGCGGAACGCAACAACATGAGGTTGATGTGGGTGCCAGGGCATTGCGGAATTCGAGGCAATGAAAACGCAGACGAACTGGCTAGAAGGGGTCAGCCACGACGTACGTCGGGCCAGAACCAGTCCTTGGAGTGCCAAAGAGTACCTTCCGGAGTGCGGTACAAAACTTGGTAAAGGACCAGCAAAGACTGCACTGGGAAAGGCTTACTCAACACATGCATGGGAAAATATACATCAGTGGACCATGCACAAAAAGAGCTAAAGAACTACTCAAAATGGGTAGGAATCAGCTAAGAACGATCACAGGTTTCCTCACCGGACATGCTTCAGTGAAAGAACACCTAAATAAAATGGGATTATACAACGGAGATCTGGACTGCAGATTATGTGGAGCAGAGACCGAAACAGTATCCCACATACTGTCAGAGTGTGAGGCACTGGATCACAAAAGACAGGCAATCTTCGGGGATATTAGAGTGCCCCCGGAAACATATGGTACGCACCCAGCAGACCTATACCGCCTTCTTCAAGGAACTAGGGTACTGGAATGGGTACAATAAAACGGGAGTTTGGTACAATAAGCCTTCAGGCTGCAGTGCCACCGGACATGCAGACGGCTCCCTGGGAAAAAAAAAAGTTGTGACTTGACGGGTGTCACCTTTTATTTCAGTTTATTACGTATACGTTAGTGGTTAAAGGTTGGTTGTTGTAAACAAACGTTAGTAAGTATTTAAAAGTGCAAAATTAATTCAATTGTTAAATCTTGTGAGTAAACGATTACATTGTTATTTTTTGTTTAATAAGTTTTTTCCTTTAATTTATATTTCGAGCAATCAAATAAACTATAAACATTACAAGTTCAATGCAAAGTGACTAATTAAAAATGCGTCGCAGCCGACGCGGGGTGACGTACAACGGTTGGTCGGTGATTTTTTTTACTTGTTAAAATGCGGTGCGGAATTTGGGGTCGAGCACAGAGCGGTGATATTAAGTCTACAGCATTTGATTACAACGGTACATTTCAAGCCGAGACACGGCCGTGATACGGTGCAGGACTCGGTGTGGTTATATGTCGTCAAACCTTAAAACTGTGTGATCTTATTAGTAAAGGTTTATTTTATATTCAGGTGTTATTAAAACCGTAATATATTTTTCTCATATTTTTGCATTTTGATTAAATACAAAAAATTTTGCATCACATTCCTCTAATTTTCACCAAGAAAACGCACGGCCACGTGCTCGTTGAGGTTATATGTGGCCCGACCTTAATGCTGACATGTTAATAAGGTGATGCATCGGTCCCGCTTTGTTTTACCCGCCTCTGAACCATTTGAAGTAGCTTAACGTATATAAATTAGGGTCTGATTTAAAGAAACTTAAATCAGACAACCTACCATTTGTAGGTAAAATTTTAATTTAGAACTTTAACTAAATAAGCCCTGATAAAACCTTTCAATTAAAATCGTTTTTTTTTTTAATATTTTTGTGCCTTTTATTACTAGAAGAGGTCAATATGGTACATGTGTCTACTGACTAAAAGGTAAAAATACACGTTTAACAAGTCTGTTACAAAGATTAATGTAAATTTGATGCCTCATTTTTACGAGTTTAAATCTAAAGCAAACGATCCTCTGGGGTGCCGGATAAATTAATAGCACGATAAAACATGATTTTATAGCAGGAGACCGGTCCTTCTAAATAAGAGAGGTCATGTCTGAATGAAGAAACAGTGGCGTATACTTAACAAAGGGGTTTTATGGCGTTAAAGTTACATATTCAAAATTTTTAAACAGAACACACTGTATAGGGTGGGCAAAATTCGATACTTTTAATAGAAAACTCACAATTCTCTGTGTTTTATAAAAAAATTAACCCCTTTGCGGGGTCAAATTTTAAGCCAAACTTACTGGTGTAAAAAGAAAAGGGCAAGAAGTTCGTAATTTTTTAATGACGAATCTTGTATTACTACTAAAAACGATATCTATAAGACCTTCAAAAAAATAACCCAATAGGTATAAGCTTTATTTGCTTTTAAAATAGGGCTATCAAAAAGAGAATTTTTAAAGTACGGCCATTTTTTAAGTAGGTAAAAGTACTGACCTTATACTTTAGGATTATAAGGTACTTGTCCAGAGCGTTAAAATAATATGCTACAAGACCTTCCTTTCAAGTTATTTTTTGAAACCCACCTCTTGGTTTAACACTACTTGTATTTGTAATCTATTCCTTTAAAAGTGGTTTATATTGCCTTTGTGAAGTCCTTAAACTTTCATAAAAAAAATACTGAGCAATTCAAAAGTTAATAAGAAAGGTCCACTGACTTTAGACAAGCACTGTGTATCTTCTTTATGTAGAAAGCCTAAGAAAGTTTACTAGTTTACTTAAATAAATAGTAGCACAGAAAAATTAAGACATTTTAAAGAAATTTAAATAGTGTAGCTAGCCCCACGCCAGGGAGTCCTTAGGCGATCTTAAACACTCTGGTACTCTTCTTGTAGGTTAATTATAGTTTTAATATTGACCTTTTCAAGTAGGCGACCTATTCTGTTTGTTACCCTCGGAATGTATGGTAAGAAGGCTCTTGCCATTGGTGGACTTTGCTCCTTGGTTTTGCGATTATCTTTTGGATGCATTGCTTCGTGTATTTCCTTTCTGAGTATCCATTGACCATAACCGCGTTTTTAAGTGTGTTAATTCCGAGCTCATTGCACCCGGTTCGCAAATTCTTTTTGCCCGTTCTGTAAGTGTTTTGATAATACCGAACTTTTGGTATGGGATGGTGGTTAGAGTCTTTGTGTAAATACCTGTCAGTGTGAGTCGGTTTTCTGTAGACTGTGTGTGTGAGCCGCTTGCAACTTCTTGTAAGTAAAACATCTAAAAGGGCAAGGTCTTGCTTATTGCGCATGTCCTCATGTGTCGGGCAATTAATAGCTATGTTCGCGGGTTCGATTCTGAACCGGTTCTGGAACTATTCGCATGCGCAGTGAAAAAAACAGCGTTCGCGGTTAGTAAAATCCTGAATTTTTAGTAACAGTTCTGTGTTCGCGGGTTACAATGGAATAAGTTCGTTACCGGTTCGTAACCTGATTAGCAGTCCTGGGATTTTTGTTGGAACTAAAGGTTCAGTTCGGAATTTCATGCGCATTGTCGACATGATCAGCTGTTTTCTGTTTTTGTGGTACAGAAATAAACCGTTGTATTACAGTTTATTTATTTCTGCCACTTTTAATGCGGGTTAATATACCTGTTGAATATTTTTTTATATTTTTGTGATTCTGAGCATATATAAGCAAAGGATTTTTAATTGTATTCCGTATGAATGTATGTATGCAATAAAATAAATAAAGATTTAATTATAAAATATAGACAATATTACAAGATTTTACCATTTCTTGTTGTTTGAATTTTATCTTTAGTTAAATACACATACTTATGTTAAAAATGAGAGGAAGCAGGGAATCCCTCGTCTTCCGCCGAGAGACCTCGAGTGGCTTTCGCCAGTAGAACATTTTACCTTTTTGTTTAATTTTTTTTTTTTTTTGTTTAGTATCCAATTTAACCATGAAAAATCTTAACCCGAAGGCTAGGTTAGAATACATCCTCAGCTGTATAGAAAATCGTTCGCAGTAAATAAAAATTCCGAACTAATAAATAACCAGACATGCGCTTTAAAACAATTCTAAACCAGTTCGGTTCTGGTTCAGAATCTGTTCATTACAAGACCCGCGAAAAAAGCTACAGGGCGTCGATTCTGAATGCGTCCTTGCTCTCAGTGTCAAGGAATTAAAAGAAATTGAGATCATACGGAAAGTTCAACGGAAAGGCCTGACTTCAATTCAGTAAAACTGACTTTAAACCTGCTTTGTACAACTGGACCTAAGCTAGTTTAAATTATTCCGATGAGGGCGCTAACAACGGTTCCAAGTCGCTTAATTTTAAAAACCAATAAATATACCTATAAAAAGTATATTTATAAATTTAAAAAAAAACTGTGTCTAGCCAATATTTTAAATTTTGCTTATAAAATGCGTTTAAAATATAATGCATGATTACCAGCTAAACAAGCTCTTACAAGGATAACTAAGTGTGCATGTTCGAATAATAAATTTCAATTTTAGAGGAGAAATAAATTGTTGTGTTATTCGAGACGTGGATTTATGTAATTGGTTTGAAATTTGATTTAGATGATGTTAAATTCATGAGAGTTAGTTAACTAACGACTCGTAAAATACACGATAGCCGTACAATGCAGAACAATATAGGGTGTAAATTGTGTAAACGTCAAAACAAATACATGTTGCTTTTACTATGAGAAGAACACAATTAAAGTTAGTTTTGATTGAATTAATAAATAAAATTAGCTTTTCTTAATAGCGCATAGCACCAAAAATATAGTAATAAGGCTACAATCAGTAGTGTTTAACTTTATTTAAGTAATATACACAAGAAAATATAGAAACTATACAGTGAGGTTTTTAAAAGTCAAGGTCGATATTGAGGTCTGTATAATTTAAGTTAAAAGGTTATCCCTAAACAAAAAAATGGGGTTATGTGCCACCTCGTTCCAAAACAGTGCTGTATCAAACAATATGCATTGCAGCAAATTTTTAAAATAAAATTGTATTGAGACAAAAATTAAATAGTCTTTAAGATGAAATAATCTAATAGTGCCCTTTTGACACAAGTCCATATTTTGTTCAGTTTAAAAGTTAAAAAAAGGAAATCTAAAAACTGTAATAAAAAATGTTAGAAATGCATGAATAAAAACGGTCGGTACTTTAGATTATAATTTTAGTGCTTAAGCGTAAGCTAATTATTGGTAATTTGTTTTGTTCTAACCTTGTGTTGTTGCGCCTTGTTGTAATAGATTAAAAAATGCTATTTAAATACTGTTTTGATTGTTAGGGTAAAATTTTTAATTTTTACAAGGTTACCAGACATGTTTTTCTTAAATGTGCTACATTATTAAAAAGTAAAGAAGAGCTTTATTAAATTAATGTATAATTTAATATAGCGCGTATAAGAAATATATATAAAAAAGTTAATAATGGTTCTAGATAATTTAAACCTAAGGAACATCAAATATTTAAATTCAAACCTAAAATTATAAAAAAAAATCAACGTTTTTAAATTGGTACTAACAAAGAAGGAAAAGTAAACTAAACACAATTAATTATTCATGAAAAAATAACAAGGTATTTAACACCCAATAAACATTTTTTCGGACATGGAGATTTTAAAAAAGCAGACCAACTAAAATATATATATTTTTTAAAGATTAAATTAGAAGAACTTTTATAAGGATTTTCTTACATATATAAACATTATCATAAAACAATAAAAAAATTACCAAAAAAATGCTTTAAATTAAAATCTCATATTATTTTACATTTACCTTACTTTTGCCATATTTTAATTTGGTTTTGGTAACGTGGTAAAAAGTGTTTTTGACATAAAAACAAAACACTTTTGTAAAGTGTTATTCATCTCAATAACGAAAAACAAAGCTTTTTAACTTTTCTAAAAAACAAAATTGCTACCTAATGTTTTGATGCTATTTTATAACCAAAATATTTGAAGTAAAATCTTAATGTCGAAATGCACTGCTTTTACAAAGTTGTCTTAATAAATTATATATATTTTTTTAAATCCTAAAATTTATTCACAATAAAAATATACAGCATTTTTAAAAATGTAAATTTTTAGTTAATTTTTATTTATTCCGAAAATAAGGCAGGATAAAATCCATCATCAATACGTCAATAAAGTAATTAAATTGCATACGACTTTTTCTTTTAACTTTTCATCTCTTAGATATTTTAAGATACCAAAACAGTCTCTACCATATTTTGACACACACTGTATAATAATAAACAAATCTATGCACAAAAACATAGTAAAACCGCAAATAGTAAAATAAACTTCCAATAAATAATATCAAAAGTGTAAAAGCACATAGTTTATATCTGGAATTCAATGGATTTTCTGAAAACGTGGCATATACATGTGTAGTTCGGGTAATATTACTACTCCTAAGGGAGAAAACTAAAGTTTAAATGATGCTAGTAACGGAGGATTAATTGGGAAATACATAACGGTATGTTTTGTGCTCATAATTTACGTCGAAACGGCTTTTAGTTTGCAATTAAAAATAATTTTTGTCAAGTTATCAGCGTAGTTAAACGCTTGTTGTTTAATAAAACGTATTTAAAAGATAAACTTCTTTGTCGATTTTTTTTAAATTTGAATTAATTCCGTGTGTAACAGCAAAAAAATATAATTAACAATGAGGGTACTTAAATAAAATAATAAAAAAAAGCACTTAGACAAATTAATTCTAATTTTCGTTTGCGAAATTTTTTGACAATAAATACTAAAAGAAAAATTAAACCGATTACTGATATACATAAAAAATAAAAATGTTAAGGAAAAATAGAGCTTTAAAATTAAATACAATGGTTAAAATTTGTGACGTTAAATTATTCCACAGGGTGTTTGAAAATGTTGGTCAAAATGCAACATTTGGCTCTTCCCTGTATAAAACCCAATCTTATAAAACTTTTTGCAATCCACATATTAAATAATAATCTTGATGAAAATGGCTACAACTGGACTAAAAGTTAATTGAAATCGGTCAATAACCAAAAAGTTATTTTACATTAAAGTTAAATAAAAAAATTGTTGTCCAGGAATGTATTTTGATAACTCTGGATACGTTTTGAATATTTTAATAAAACTATGTATCGTAAATTTTTTAAACATGAGCTAATTACATCTAATTATCTGTCCTAACTTTTTTGTGTAGTCTGTATATACCATCTAAGTAAACCAGTAAACTTCCCTACGCTACGAATCTGTGTTTTTCTGTGTACCATTAATTAGCAAACACTTTGTATAGGTAAAAAAAATTAATACAATTATTTCTTTTATTATATTGGTCTCAACAAATTAAGAAATTTTACTTTAAAAAATATATTTTAGCCCAGCAAGCTTGAAGAGCTCTTTTTTCTGTAATAAATTTTTTTACAACGTGTGGAAAGCAGCACTTTTCCGCCTGCAATTAATTTTGTAGAGTGTCACTTTTCCGCACTTGTGCGAAAAATTATCACTTTGCCTTACTACTTTTCCACACTAGTGCAAAAAGTACACACATTACACCAAATATTAGTAAGTCGCAATTAGGGATATTTTGTATTTTATATTTAAAAAGAAATTTTGCTTTGGTGTGGTAAGATATTAGGTATATAAATAAAATTTTAGTTTTTATGTTTTCCTTACGCTTGTAGAAAAATAGCGTTCCTAACACGTACCGAAAGTGCCTTTTCTGCACTTGACTGCTTGACTGCTACGCGTCGTTCGGTCAACTGCAGTCCAGTGCGGCAAAGTGGCACTTTCAGCACTAGTTAGGAAATATACTATATTCGAATAAAAATACTGTAAAGTGTTACCAAAAAGATTTAATACTTATCTAAATGTTTCATTACTTTTTACTAAATATTTATAACCCCGCAACAAACTTAACGTTATTTCGCTTTCATGTCAATTTGTTTTCCTTAAAGGGCCTAATTTAAACTTTAGTTTTATCCGAGTAGAAGCACTGATAATACACCAGCTACATACGTATGTGTCACGTCTCAACAAAGTTTCCACTATTGGGGGCTTAAATTACACGAGACCTACTTTCGGTATTATTTATTTAAGGGTCGCCTTAAATATACATTATTCCATAATACGTTTACGTCATGGCGTACGTGAAAATAGATTTAATGCTTTCATGACAGTCTGTTTAGGCCACAAAAGCAACTACAAACTAAAACTAACCGAAACTATTTAAACTTGTTTAAAGTCGTATTTAATTAAGGTTGTATACTTAGTTTAATATTAGACTACCTTATACTATAGCACAAATAGTTGGTTTAGGTCGACATTGACCTAATAAACTTTTGATTTTGTAAGCTAAAGTTACCTGTGCAATACTTTGCATGTCGTAAACTTAATAAAATAATTATTGGTAATATCTAATGGGGCAATTAAAATGTTTTAATATTTTTTCTAAATAATGTACTAAAGTTCTCGCCAGTAGAAAAGATGCTACGGCGTCATCACCCCTGTCTCACTTTTTAATTATTCTCCTTTTTGTTGCTCGCACACGATGTAAACGACGCGTTTAGACAGCGATAGTTGATTGTCGTCTTTATTTGTATGACGCTTGTGGCATCTTTGTAACTGGTTTTTAGTCTACCTACTAAGTTGTTAATTTTTTTGTGTTGCTGACAATTCTTTTCTTTTAACTAATTTAATTTATATATTTAAACCTTAAGTACTATACTGAAGTCTCTCAGAGTCATTGCGATTTTCTATTAAAATTATTTTAAATACTGCTTGTTTTATCCTTACCACTTTCCATGTACCTTTCTTTAGCATTAGTTTACGCTATCCTTTCTGGTCGGCAGTACAGTGTAAGTAGTTTCCTGGTTAAAATCTTTGCTTAAAGTGTTAGGGACTCTAAGAGACTCATATATAGTGTAAGTGTAACAATTTAAAATGTTTAATACATTTTGTTTTTTGCGATATTTTTGTTTATTTTAGTGTATAAAATGTCTCAGGTATCATCTTTATCAAAAGAAGTTAAATTCGGGAAAATAGATTACGAAGATACATTAGAAAATTAGTTAAACGAAATAGATGATGCCAGCGATATCAATTAATTTAAGGAAGATCATGCCGTTTTATCGAATCATGAAACAGACAGCAAACAATCTAGTCGGAGAATAAAAACTATTTGGAAATAGAAACAAAAATAGTTCAACGAGGGTCAGCAAAATAAAAAATATTTTAATAGCAAAAATCGTTACAAGTGAGTAAAAAGTACACCTTATATATTCTAAAATAATTGACTGGAAGCTTGCATTGCACGTTTAAATATGAGAAGAAAAAAATGTTTTTTAACATTTTGTATATTTGTTTGACACCTTAGTCATTAGGAAAAAATATAAATAAATATATTTATTTTTTAATATGGTAAAATTTTGCATTAATAAAACTGATTGATATTAAAAGTTATATATATATAATATTTAAAATTGTTTCATAATGGTTTGGGTAAGATTTATTATTATTATTTTACTGATATGTTAGTAGGTTTTAGGCCAAGTAAATAAATATAACCAATTTAAAAAAGGTTTTTTTCATATTTATTTTTTGTTTAATTTTCTTTAAGTAGGAGTCCCTGAGACTCCCTATAGTAATAATGATTAAAATTTGCACTATAGTACTTAAGGATTAAAGTAAAAATATTTTTTTACTATCAGAATAATATACGAAATTAAATATCTGGACAGTTTAAAGAAAACACTTTGCTTTTTATGTATTTGCCAGGGACTTTCTTCCTAGACCGGATTCAAACGTTAGGAAGATACATTGTTTGTATTTTATTATGCTTTATTAAAATAGTAATTGTAAGGTTTAAAGAAAAAATTGCAATATTAAAGGAAAAATTGCGTTATCGGTAAGACCGCCCAGAAAAACTGCTCTGGCAAAGGTGGCACCAAACCTTATATTTACAATTAAGTTGTGTTAATATTTAAAATTTTTAAGAAATAGCAACAATGTCATTAATTTATCTTGATAGGGTCTTGAAAACGAAAAGATTTCTTTTACTGAAAACTTTTACTTATTTAAAAACTCAGCACACCATAACATTGTTACAGACTTTTAAAAAACATGTGTTTACGTTAGAGAATTTTAGAGAGTAAGAATTATTTAATTTAGCTTGTTAATTTAGTTAAATAATTTACTTTAATTTTTTCAAGTTCTTTAATTACTTTCGAGGGTTTGCGAAAACGCCTGAATTATCCATTGAGAACTTTTATGCCATCCTGTACTATGGAATTTTCGCAATATTTCTCGAAAATTCTAGGTCATTCTTCACTCTTCCACATTGCCATAAAAGGGCGACAGAAAACCTTCGAGGGACACACAAAAAAATATGTCTTAACTTAAAACAATTTGCTTTGACTCAAAACATGTTGTGAGTTGTATATAACGAAAAGAATATATTCTTCTTATCAGTAAATAATATTCTTAAAAACATTATTTTAGTACAAGCATAAAGGTAGATTCAGTTAAGTAAACCTATTTTTTTAAGTAAAGAATATTAATGCTTTCTTTGTAGATATTCTTTTGTCGACGCGATTAGCTAGCGAAGAACAGCACTAATTTTATTGGAGAAAATATATTCTTGTCAAGTGATCAATTTAAAACATATGTTTTCTTCGGCAAAAACAAATTAAAACTTAAGTTAAGAATACATTTCTTTAGACAAGAATATATTACTTTAGGGTTCTCTTGGTTAAAGAATATCATAATAAATAGTTTCTTCAAATGAAACTACTTAGTTTTTATTTAAAACAAAAGATTGTTATAAAATTTTTATTATTCACAATTATTATTGTTAGAGTACAAAACAAAGCTTTTAATAGTATAATATTTTTATGTTATGTTAGACCTTCTGGACGTCTCTTAGAGTTAACTTTCTGCGGCGTCCAGGCTCCTATTAATGGAAATCTCCCTGGAACAGCAGATGTTAATAAAAACAAGACTTTTTGGTATGGTATATTTTTGAGTACTTTTCTTGTGAAGATTTCACGGAAGTTTCCGATAGTCCCGGCACGATAGTAGCTTTACTGTGGATATTTTCAGCACGGTGATCCAACTACCCCATAAAACTGCAATGTGTGTCCACGGATGAACTTGACTAAACCTGTAGAAAAAAATATTTTTAATATTTCGAAAAAATTATTCTTTATAAAAACTTTTGTTTAATTCGAAATGCTAAAGGTTAAAACAATTTTTTTTTAGGATATACATGGTGATTTATAACAGCAAAATCAAGACTTTAAAAATAAAATATTTAAAACTACCTAATAAAATAGCAAACAGTACTTAAAAGTGTATAACACAAAATTTGTCTATTGATTATCAATTATCATTTTTAGTAAGAATTAAGGTTAACTAACTAAAAATAATTAAAAAAAGAAATGTTTTACAGTGTATTAAAACAAAAATTTTTAGAACAAAAGCTTTAAAAGAATCGTCTGACTTACTGTTTAAATCCAAAACCAGTAGTATAACGCGCCTGAGGGGCGACACGTTTTTCTTTATTTCTACAAGCAGGATTGCACTAATCTAACTTTGTTGGTTTCTTCAGAGCCTAGACCTCCTTTCTGTCAAGTTTATTACCATTTATGTGGCGTTCGTTATTTTCCAGCACTTAAACCATGGTGGTGCCGACGTTTTCCCCAAAATCCTCCTTGGCCTGCAGCCATCTTACTTTTTGGCTATCTAGTCAACCTTTCTTAATCTTCTTAGTAATTTTTTTTTAACTTCTTATTATCTTGCAGTGTGGAAGAAAGCGTTTCTTGTTTCCTGGTTCACCGATACGCACCTTCCTGGGCAACGTTATTTGTAAAAATGAATAACGAAAATACCTTTGATACCTAATTATGGTAACTAAAAATATAATATTTTGGTTTAATAATACAAAACCTATATTTTCTTAAGTAAAAGAAATAAATATAAATTGTTTTCACTGTAAAATAAATATATTTTTTAGTGTTCTCTTAAAAAGCCATTGTCTTTGACAAGAATAATATTGAATCAACAAGAATTTTATTCCAAAAATTATGCTTTAAGTAGGATATAAAAATATTACTTTGTCTTGGCTAAAGAAATTTTAGTATTCCTGTAAGAATAGGTTTTCTTAAATATCTCTTATCATGATATTCTTTATTTTGGACAAATTGTGTCTTATTTTAAAAATATATACTTGTTTGAAGAATACATAGTAAGAATTATATTATTTAATATGACAATAATGTAATTTCTTGGACCAAGAATATTGTTTTATCTCAAAAAAATTGTTTCAAGTTAAAAATAAATTTTCAAGAAAATCCATATTTTATTTGCAAGATTTTTTTTTGTGTGGATTAGTATTGATTCGACTTTTTGGTGTAAACTGGTGTAAACTAAACGAGACATTGACAATTAAAGATTTTGTCGTTGTTGGAACCATAGTTACGTTTTATAGTTAATAAAGGTATAAAATGAAGGTACGTCTATTTATACGAGGTGTTTTAAAACAATATAAACAACATATTTAAGTTATTAATTTTAATTGAGATCTATATGTTACTGATACTACACAATATTTAAATTGGCGGGGCTTTTCCCGACCTTTTCTAAAATAAAAATATAAACACCCGTTAATTATGTTATATGTTAAACAAATTATTATAAATAATATTTTAACAAAATTAATATGTTTTTACTAGTAAGCACTATAATTTCAGTCATAAACATAACCGATTTAGCATGCTTTATATTTCAATTTTAATGACCATAATTTATTGTCTAGAAATACATAGATTTATTAATTAGACTTCATTATTATATATCATTAATAATCTGGCACAAGATCAATAGTGGTAATAATTAATGCTTGTTTTTAAAAACAATACATTTTCAGAAGCAATATTATATGTTAAGCTGTAAACACACTTTATTATAATTTAATTACCAACACAAATAAATATTTCACGGGTACACAAAATAAAAACTAGTCTGTGCTGGGTATCGGATAAAGATTTTTCTACGTATTTTTTTTTTTGCTGAACACAAATCTAAAGTCAAAACTAGAAGTTAAGTGCAAGTGCCAAGGAAGCACTAGCATTTTTTTTTAATAGAAAGGAGTGTAATGTAGCACCTCCTTTTAAAGACCTCTTGATACTCTACTTAATGCCACTTTCTTTGAAAATTGGCCTAGCCGTACCAGACTTACAACCTAATACGATTAAATTGAAGATATGCTTCATATTGGTAGGCGGATTCATTTATTGGATAGTCTTTTTGTTTGGTACACGCCTGGAAAAAAGTCTATTTGATAGAAATTAAGTTATTTGTTTTAATCAAAATATACACAATAAAAAGGATTATTTATAAGATATTTTAATTCAAAATAATTATTCTCTTTATTTTATAAATAATTGTTTTCTTAAATTTGAAAATCAAAATATAAGACAAAATCAAAATAGACCTACTACAAATTTATTTTTACCATACATTTCCGGACTATCAAATGATATTCAACGAATAGAAAATAAATGAAATATTCGCACAATCTTTAAAACACAATACACCATTAGATCCCAATTAACAAAAACAAAACCATACAACTTAAATAAAAAAACAAAAAATGGTATTTATAACATACCTTGCGAATGCAATAAGTTTTATATAGGTGAAACTTGTAGACCATTAGCCAAACGCATAATAGAACACAGATCATACATTAAAGAGACAGAATTTTATAAATCACAAATCTGCCAACACGCATTTGAAAACAATCATAGAATAAACTGGGATGCTTCGAGTATTTTAGCAAAGGAAACTTCTAAAAACGCAAAATCAAAGAAAGTGCGTATATATTATTAAATAAAGGTAATTGTGTAGCATCAATTTTAGTTAATTTAAATAACACTTGGTTGCCTTTGCTCGATACCGAAGTATCTTCAGGAAAACTAAAAATCAACTTACTCATTACCTTTTTGTCTTACAAATAATAAATACACCAGTTACTTATCTCACTTATGACACAAATGTCAATCTATTTTCAGTTTGCAATACTAAAAAGCTTAAAATTTAAATCATTTTTTATTTAAATATTAGTTAACTTTTTATTTTATTTTTTAACTTAATTTTAACTTGACAACGGTGGCAGACTTGCCACCAAAACGGCGTTTTTTAATTAGAATTTTTAGAGATAGGAACACCCTATATATTTTTCTACAAATCAATTTAACAGGCAATTCCAAGAAAATACATCTGTCATGTTATACCTATCTTAATTAGTTTTTATAAACATTTTATTCGAAAATGTAGTGGTTACCGCCATCTTTGTCGATTTATTAAAAAACAAATGATGACAAAGAAAGGGCCAATGCGATTTTTTCCACATATTTAATGAACTATATCCTTTTACCGTGAAAATACAATTTTCGGTATTACCGAAAGTGTCACAGGAATTAAATTTTGGCAATAAAGAATTTAAATAATTTAATGTAAACCACTATCTTAAGACTTAAAGTTAAACTTAACACCTATTTCTTAATCATTTTTATTATTAATAGCCTATCTCTAAACTTAGTTTTTAAGTTATTAATGGTGAAACGTTAAAAAATATATTTTCTTGGCTATTTTAAGACAGTATACCGTTTAACTATTAATATCTTAGAATTTATTATGTTTAAAGATAGGATATAATTCCCGAAAAATATTAAGAAATAAGTGGTAAGTTTAAATTTAAGACTTAAGATAGTGGTTTCCATTTAAATTATTGAAGTTCTCTATTGGCGAAAGTCAATTTCTGTTGCACTTCCGGTAAAACAGAAAATTGGATTTTTACGGTGAAAGCATACAGTGTGTCCAAAATCGGTGGGGAATGTATTGGAATATTGAAAGCTATAAGATATAAAAATATGGTTAAATGGGAAAAGCCATTGTAAGCCATTTAATGGTTAATCTAATGCTGTTTTGATGACGGCGATATCTTTGTAGGTTTTTGAGTTATTTTAAAAAACTGAAAATTTGCATTTTGAAAAAGTGCTGTAGTTTTTTTTATTTCCAATAATTTTTGGAATCTGTAAAACATTATTGAAGCTACTTTTGGGAGCAACGTATTCTGATTTTAATTTCGACGTTTCGGTTTTGAGATACCATCATTAACTTTCGTTTTTCTTATTTCGGCTTTTAAAAAACGTTTTTTTTTCTTTTAAAATGATGTATAACACTTTATATTTATTTATGTCATAAATCGTCAAAATTAATTTTTTGTCCGCTTTGGCCATGACGAAAGCCATTAGCTCTAGAAACAACTTATTGTCGTTCAATTTCCAATAAGAAGCTATGTTGGGAAAGGTAATGCAAGTTTATTTGTCACTTTTATAAACTTATGTACTTACACAAAGATAGATATTTACCTTGTGTGCTCGGGCACATTAAAGTATGTGTTAGTTATATCAAATTGCAAACTTTGTATTAGAAATGTCTGTATGTGCTTAAAAACATTTTTTTAAATTTTATTACCCAAAACATTTTATACAAAAACCAAATTCATTATGTTTATTAATTGGCACAAACTCAGTGAAAAAACAAATTTTCCTTAAATTTTAGTCTGTGAAAAAAAGTGTTCTCTACATTTATTACCAATCTACTATTTAAAATTATAGCAATTACCACAGTTATCTCAATAAAGTAATATTTAAAAAAAGTTAAACTCTTTGATGGCAGCTCATGTATCAAAAAATCAGGTTTTCTTACAATCTGTAAAATATTTTAGAAGGTCTGTTTGTATTACAAATCATACTATTTTTTTTAACTAATATTTTCTCTAGCTTTGATTTAAACTCCCATATGCAATTTAATTTTTACCTCTTAAATGGAAAGAACATTGTATTTTTTAGAGACCAGTATGTAAGTATAATTTAGTTTTATAATTGTGTTCGTGATAATTTGGAGACTATGAGTTGGGTTTTTAAATGGTACAAATATTAAAATTTAAATAAATATAATGTTCTTGAACACATAAACGTATTTCTAATAAAAGGCTTACAGCTTAATATTAGAGAATAATTGCACAGGAAAATAAGGCCAGGCACTAATAATACCGGCCTTATCTTGACATCTAAGCTTGCGCAGATGCATGGTAGTATAAGGACTCCCTTAATAGGTATAGTGCCCGGATTTATTTATGTCGGTTTTAGGTCGTGCCTTATTTTGGCCCTATTTTAACTTTGGAACTATTCGTCTAACCGAACGGCTGCCGATCACAAAATCAAAAAGTTTTTAGAAGTAAAAATACTTAAAAACTTGCTTTTTCAAAAGTATTTCTGTAATTGTGTTAAAAAATACCCTACAACACAAAACAATAAAGAAAAAGTACTACAAATTTTTCCCCACTTTTTTAGGTTAATGATACTGTCAACATGATTTGCAAACAAGATACACCCGTCATTAAAACGGCATTAGATTAACCATTAAATGGCTCACAACTTTCTCCATTTAAATAAACATCTTTTTATCTTTTATAGTTTTCAATATCCCAATACATTTCCCACCAATTTTGGACATACTGTATAAGGTTTATTAAATATGTGTAAAAATCGCATTAGTACTTTTTTGTCATCACTTATTTTTTTTAATAAATCGATAGAAATGGCATACAAATTTAAATGTCATTTTCTCAAAAACTAATTCAGATGGGTTGTATAACATGTAGTTTATATATTTTTTGGGAAGTGCCTGTAGAATTGATTAAAAAAAAATGTATAGGGTGTTTCATTTAAAATAGCAAAGCTGAGAGCACTTCCGGTTAAACACATTTTGAGAATTTTACGTCTTTTATTATACAATCAAAAAAACTTGTTTGAATTGTTACAAAACATACATGAGTACCCTGAGCGTATAAACCCGTGTTGGGGTGTTGTTGCTAAGTCAACTGTCGACCACTTGCTTGCTTCGCTCTCGCCGACCAAGAGGAATAGGGTATTGGAGGAACTGGTAGCGTCTGTAGGACGTAGCGGTGGACTCACTAGGCGCTAGTTTCCATAAAATATTGTTTTAGTCGGAACAATACTTTAAGTTTTAAATTAAATTAAAGTATATCTAACCTTCAAATTTGCCTTGAAACAGGAGTAATGTTTCATGTGGTTCATGTATTTTTTGGAATTGCCTGTAGAATTGATTTTAAAAAATGTATAGGGTGTTTCATTTAAAATAGCAAAGTTGAGAGCACTTCCGGGTAAACCGGAAGTGCTCTTTAAAATCCGAAACATCAAAAATCTATATCCTATCCAACCACACATCCGACCAAAATATTAAAATTGTGTAACACATCTTAGAAAAAACTGGCTTGATAGTAATCTCGTGGGTACCCGGTATTTGATATGCCTAACGGTTTATAGTACACGCAAATATAGTAGTAAAAGTCACACTGACATAAACGTTTAGCCACTTTAAAAGGTTTATATAAATTCAGGGCCGTATTAAACGTTTGAGGCGCCCTAGGCTAGAATTCCCAGAGCGCCTATTTTCCACCAAAAAATTTTTGAAAAAAGGTCCTTCATTCCGTTGCGCGTATTTTGGCCTTACTTTCACCACGAAATAAATGATGACTAAAAAAAGGCATTCCCCTTTTTCGCGCGCCTATTTGCTTGTTTTATTCCAGAAGCACCTTATTCACTAAGAAATTAGCCAAAAATCACCACTCCAACCTAAACTTTTTAAAACCTTACCCTGTCTAGCGCTTATTTTTTCATGGCGCCCTAGGCTGTAGCCTAGTCAGCCTAATGGATAATACGGCCCTGTATAAATTTAATAACAACAAGACCCTGTATAATCTTTTTTAAATATCCCCTAAAATAATTTAAATTACACTTGTAGAACGCTTCAAATAAATTATTTTATCAAAGTCACAATTTATAGATCACAAAAGCAATTTTCCGATAATTTCTGAAGTGACCGATACTTACTGCGAATAAAACCCTTTAGGTCCTAACGTCATTACAACAGCTACCCAACTGATTAAACCTCTTTAAGGTAGAGAAGCAAAATACATGAAATCTGCATATCAAATGATACTTTATATCCATTAGGGTTAATGAATTTTTGGTTGGCACATGACAGGGGACAAGAAATAATTAATTATCAAAAATTGTTGAACTTTAAGTAACAATTACCCTTTAATAAAAATAATTTACCATTAAATTGGGGTATTTTATATGTACAGGGTTTCATTACCATTTTACTCACCCACTTTTAACTATACCCACGAAGAATAGAAAAAACGTCCTGTTTAAAAATTTTGTACTTTTTATTTATTATCTTGTAAGTATAAAAAAATAAACTAAGGAATATCAGAAACTTGAGAAAAATGAAGGGTTAAACTTTTTAAACAGAACACCCTGTATACTAAGTCACCATTGAGAAGGTATTTTAAAAAGTTTTACAAAAATACCCCATTTGATATATTAACATTTGATCATTTTCTAAATGTTATACCTTAAACCTGAAAAATAGTAGATATAATTCCCAGGTATTTCTACCTACCTACGGTGGCACTAAGACTGTAGATGTAATGAAGAATAAATCCAGATTTAAATGGCCATTTTTCCGAAACTAGTAAAGATAGATATATTAAATGTGGTACTTTTGTGAAGCTTTTTAAAATATCTTTTATTGGTGAAACAATATACAGGGTGTCCGATTAAAAAAATCCCTCTTAATTTTTCTTGAAATTTTGATGTTTACTTGTTTTTTTATGCTCAAAACATAATTGACAAAAAGCATGAAACTTTAATACAAGACGTTTTTTTCTATCCTTTTTGATTATATTTAAAAGTAAGTGGTTAACCTGGTATTTACAGGGTGTTCCACCGGTTACTGCTGCTATCGATTTCTCGAAAAGTACGCTTTGAAAAATTTTAAAATTTTTTGAGTGTTTGTTCATATTACAAATTATACTAATATTTTCTTTGGCTTTGTTTTAAACTCCTATATGCACTTAAATTTTTAAATATTAAAAATAAGTGGAGAAAACATTGTTTTTTTTTCTAGTTTAGTATGTAAGTATAATTTAATTTTATAATTGTGTTCGTAATAATTTAGAGACTATAAATTAGGTTTTTAAATGGTATAAATAACAAAATTTAACAAGTTCCTTATTTTAAATGAAACACCCTATATATTAATTATTTTTGGATTCTGTGTAAAATTCTAAACATAAAATATGTGTAATGTTCTATACCTAAGTCCAACCGTTTGTGACTTATTTTAAATTTTATGTCAAAAATGACGTTTGCAAGCCATTACATAACCATCAATTTCTTCTAAATAAAAGCCTTAATTATGAGTTGGGGTTGAGACCTTGCAAAGAAAGAACTTCTTTAGTTGACTGTATCGATATTATTACAATTAATAAATACAGAGTGGTCAAAAATGAAAGTTGAAAATCATTACGACAAAAACCTTAAAAGTATTTTTTTTAATAAAAACCCCTACTTTTATTACCTTATCCTATTAGTCAATCAAAATAAGGGTAAGTTTGTAAAAGATGTCTATTTCAAAAATTTATAGTTTTTGAAATATTAATGATTTAATATTTATTTATTCTAACAATGCATTTAAGTACGGGTAGGTACGGGGTAGTTAGCTGTGATGCCGCATTTTGTTGTCAAGGCCAACTAGAAGCAAAACTAAGCCGTATTTAAAAGCATTGTTAATATTTCAAAACCATAAATTTTTGAACTACACATCTCTATATAAACTTATCGCATTTTTTTGATGCTTAAAAGCCTTTTGTTTAGAGAAAATTGAGGTTATGAAATGGGTTGCAAACGTCATTTTTGACATAAAATTTAAAATAGGTCAAAAACGGTTGGCCTTAGGTATAGAACATCATACATAAATTATGTTTAGAATTTTAAGCAAAATCTAAAAAATAAATAGTATATAGGTTTTTCCGTTTAAAATAGGGAACTTGACATTAACTTTTGGTATAACAGAAAGTGGCAGAGCTGTCAAAATAATTTAGTTGTATATCCCTCACTGACATTATATTTTTACCAAATTTTCAAAATGTTTCAAAGCTTACTTTTTGAGAAATCGATCCCAACATTTCCCGGTGGGACACCCTGTATAAATAGAAATCTTGTATATTGAGTTTTTATTGAATAACAGGTTTAATTATAATTTTTGCTTTGCAACTCAATAGATCTCTATAAAGCTCTAGTAAATCCCCATTTAGCATCGTTAGCTCCGCTATCAAAAAAATCTGGTAATATTTTAACAAAAAAACTGAAAATCGTCATAAGAATGTTGTTTTTGGAGGAGAGTAACGAAAATTAAAATTTTGACTGTTAAATAAATATATTTAATTTTGTTTTTTTTGTTGGATTACTGCGGTCAGTAATATTTTTTCTATCATATTTTCTAAAGGTGAGTCCAGTAATAAAATCAATTAGTCCCATTTGTCAAATAACTAGAAAAAAATATAATTATGTATTTACAAAATAAAAAGGTTAATTAAATGACTCTTTTTAAATTTAATTTTTGGGTCAGATCATTTATTTTTAAATTTGTTTTTTAAGGGCATGATCTTGATTAAAAAAAAACCATAGTCTTAAAAATAAACATAATTTTATGTCTTTAAACTACTCCCACTTTTTAGAAGTACCCTTTTCTTACATAGTTTTACCAGAATTTTTTCATGAGATAGGAATCTTTATTTCATACCTTTCCTAGATTTTTAAACAGTTATGGCTCGAAAAATTGATGTTTTCATTTAAGTACCAAAATATTTTTAGTAATGAAGCTAAAAAAAAAATAAGAAAAATATTTCTTCTGTTATTTTTTAAAAGTACACAAAAGATCGTTTTTTTAACTGTCATTAGGACATAAAACGCTAACATTTTCTTTTTAACTTGAAAAAGTCTATACAGATTTTCTTTAGGGCGTAATTCCTTCTAGATGTCGGGTTTTTTGATGTGAATCATATACCCCGCATTTTGTTATTGCTATTAAATTACAAAAGGAAATTTAAAACTCAGAATTTTTTACACATATACATATACATACTTGAGTTAGTTAATAAAGCTTTGTATCTTTATTTAAGGTAAAAAATTTTCCTTAGTTAAAAGATTATTAAAAAAATTATTTGGTTACCTATTACCTTTATTTAAACAACATGTTTCTAAATAACTCCGTAAATATGTTTTTTGGTATTGCCTTTAACATGTTTATAAAGTAAGTAAAACTTTTTATTTTATATATTTTTTTCGCAAAATTTATTTTAATTACTATTAAACAAAATTTGATACACTACCACATAGTCTGATATCAAATTGCTGCTTTTTTAGATGGGTTTATTGTTTAATAAATTTCTAAAATAAATTACTTTTGCCTTTAATTTAAAAACTTTATTAAGTTTTATTTTTATTTATTTATTTGTTTGAGTCAAATCTAGTAATTGGAATTTGACTCCATTCCGGACAACCGATCAATCTGAAATTTGGTACACTCTCTAAATCTTAAAAACAATACAATATAACATATTTTATATGATTGTAAATCCAAAATGACCGCCTATACAAAATGGCGGATTACACATTACTTCACGACAACCTTAATATGGGTATCAAATAAAAGGGCCTAATTGATAGAATAGAGCTCACTATAAAAAAAAAATCAATCATGGCCGCCGCCACAAAATGACGGATTAATTTTTTTTCCACATCTACCTCAATATGGGTATCAAATAAACAGGGTTGATTTGTAGAATAGATGTTATTATAAAAAAATTAAAATCCAAGATGGCCGCCGCCACAAAATGGCTGATTACATATTTGTGTCCACAACTATCTCAATATGGGTATTAAATGAAAGGGTTTGATTGGTAGAATAGAGTACATTATATAAAAAATCCAAGATGGCCGCCGCCACAAATTTGCGAATTACATATTTTCCACGACTACCTCAATTTAAAATTGTTAGTTAATTCTGGTTGGTTATAGTAAGGCATTAAATAAAGTCAATAGAATAAGTGTCAACCAACAACAAAACTAAAAACTTAAAAATTATTATTGTAAAAAAATGTATGTTAAACGGTTTCATTGTACTAAAAATAATTCGGTAAGTCCTAGCTACCAGATCGCACCAATCTTCTTACTAATGTAGGGGTATTGATCAGACAAATAACAGTCGCACCTGAGGCAGGGGGTCAGTTACTGACCCCACCGCAGTTTTTTGCTATAACTTTTTAGATTTTAAAAATGTTTAAATATATTGTTTTATGACTTTTATACATGATCCTTTAGAAGTGTATTTATGGTTAAGTTATAAGCTTGTTGCAAATAGTGCCGGCCTAAACAACGTTTTTAAGATGGGTTGCATGGCAACTATGGACCACTAATAAAGTGTTTGCAACTAACAGCGGTCGTAATATAACTAGTAAATTACTAAAAAGAAGCTTGCAGTAGTCACCAATTTTTTTTTTTTTTTTTAACAATACATGAGTCGCCCTGCCCAAAAATAAGGCGCATTTGTAACTGTTAAATGGGCTTTTCGGAAAATAAGACAAGGTATCTATTAAAAAAGTTGTTTTTGTCTTTTTAGCTTTAGGATATGAAAATTAAGAACGATACACTAAAAATAATTCTATACTATGTTTAAGCTAACTAAAGCCGACACTGATACGTTTTAATAATGAGCTAAGGCATACAGTTACCGTCGCGAAACTTGAAATGCCCCATGGGCTTTTTTTATTAAATTTATATATATGTTTATATTTCTTATATTGTATTTTAAAAATCTAACAAGTAGTGGGCACTTGATGATTTTAAAAGCAAATTGGGAAAAAAGTCTTAATAAAACTACTAGGAAATGAGCTATGTTGATTAAATGTGGAAAACCTTTATAAAACAAATGGATTGTAAAATAACAATATTGCACCACCAATTACCAAATTTATTTAAACAGGTTTTTTTTGAATATGTAACAATAAGTCTGTTTTATAGTAATATGAACATTTTTATTTACTAAAGTTGTTAGAAAAATATATTTTACAAGTAGAAGTTCCTACATGGTATTAAATAGGTAACACAGATATAGGTTTTACTAAAATAGAACTTACCAACTTTAGTTAAAAAAAATATTTTAAAAATGCAATTAGGGGTCTGTTTCGTAGTACATAAAATAATTTTTATTTACTAAAGTTGGTAAAAAAATATATTTTAAGTACAAGTAGAAATTCCTATATATCCTAATATCAGATGAAAATCGCTTAATATATGAGTATTTAAAAATTTAATTTTATTTTGGTATCCAAAATGACATTAATTAAGGCATAACAACAATGATCACGTGAACATATATAATGATACATGACAGCGTTGCTAGGCAACAGATTACGGTACCAGGTACCGTAATGTGCAATTTACCGGCCCCAAATTAATGCAGGGTAGTGAATTTACTGGACAGTATGAAATAAAATAATTTTGTTACTACAAATGACATTTCCGATGCTAACTGATTAATACTTACTTTGTATAAAGACCCAACTGATCAAATCTCTTTAAGTTAAAGAAGCTAACTACATGCCATCTGCATATCAAATATTGCAAAATATCTATTATGGTTGATGAGTTTTTGTTTGGCACATGACAGGAGACAAGATAATTAATTATCGAAAACTGATTTACTTTAATGATTTACTGTTTATGTTATGTAGCTATATACTAAATATTATTTATTTATCAAATACATTTTTGTGTTTTATATAAACTAAATTATTTATTAGAAGTGTGATTTAAAAAATAAGCCTTTAAAAGGGTATTTTAATCTAAAGGCCCAAATTGTTTTTTTACTATAAATTTTGTGTATTATTTCTTTATTCATATATAAGGAGTACACAAAATTATTTTTTAAAAACAAATAAATAAATAGACATTCATATAAATATGCATCTTTGAAGTGGAGGAAGAAAAAAGGCCATGTCCTCGTGGACATGATTCCATTTCTCTCATCTACCATCATATTTATGTTAAAAATAAAAAATTAACAGATTCAATACAAATGTCGTTATAGCGTAAACCAACAAAACTGAAAAAACGTGGATGTAAATTTTTTCACTAATTTTTTGTTAAATTTTTAAAATATATGACAAACATAAATTTTTAGATTTGTTAAGTGATATTTAAAGAATATTTATAACAATTTTTTTGCAAGTAAATCGCTTAATTAAAACTTGATATATTATGACGACTGTTTTGAAAGAAGTAGTTTTAAAAAAACGTATCTTAAGTTTCAGGCAGCCTAACTGACAATAGTACATATACCACACGTGCTTTTAATTAGCCATCCCAGCTTTATACATGATGTAGTATACTAAAAGTATTAACAAAACAATAAGAAAAAGTTATTCATACGGGTAGCCCGCCCTCCAACTGCCAATTGTAGAGTCATCCGGTTAAACCGGTTTAGTTGCCACGTCACTGAAATGGCTGTAACTTTGAAAACAATTTGAATTTTGAAAAATCCTTATAAAGACTTTATCTTGAAAATCTAAGATATCAAATTATGAAAAAGATAAGATAAATTGCTTTTGTTGCAATAAAAAAAATTTATATAATGTTTTGATTATTTTTTACTGAAAACGACCCTTTTTTTTAATTAATAATTGTAAAGTTTTAATTATTAAAAAATAAAACAAATACTAATTTTTCTAAATAATTAAAAACTTAAAACGTTAAGTTTTATTCATCAGGACCATTAGCGAAACTTTTTATTTACATATTTGTAGTAAAAACAATGTGTTTAAACGCTCCGCCTCGTCAGACAAGTTTTTGTTTTAATGAGTTTTAGGGTTTAGACATCTTTAGAAGGATTTTTAAGCCTTCACTTAAAAAGAGTAGAAGTTTTTCAGATAATTTAATAAATACAGAGTGTTACAAAATATTGGTAAAAAAATAAGTAGCAGGAATTTTTATCCATAAATGAGAAAAAAGCTCATAAGTATAACTATAAAACCGGAAATGATTTGTTTTCGTATTAAAGTATTTTTAAAAATTTCATTGCGTATTTCAAAAATGTTTTTAAGTAATAAGTGCATAAGGTAATATTTTTTTTATAAATGGAAAGTGTTCCAGTAGTAAAAAATATTTTATGCATGAGTTATATACTGTATCTATTTTCAACTATATAAATTTTATAATTTATTTTCGTTTTTAAATTTATTATTATTATTAATCTTTGACAATTTTTAAATTTAGCGACATATAAATCAAGGAAAGTAACTAAGTAATCTATGGTAACTTAATCTTTTGTCTCGTTTACTGTTACATTCCATTAATTCATATAAAAATAAATTTGTAAAGTGTACAAAAAAGCGTCAAACTTTGACGCTTTTTGCTGTTGGTGGAGTTTGCTGAACAAGGCTTTATCTGAGTCTAGCAACCACCAACAAATATATGTCTTTTTTACGAGTTACACATACTATTTTTTTGTCCGATCAAAATAATTTTTTATCTTCGTTAAATATAGTATAAAATATTTTTTTCTTAGTTTATTCTATATAGACATTGAAATAATTTGATCTCGGTATAATACGTTATTATGGGTGTCAATCCCTAGAGTTAGGCAGCCTGTATCGCAGCCATAACTTGGATGGGTGACCGGGCCGTTGTCGGTTTTGGGTAACGGCACACGTTGTTCTGCTAGGAGGTGAACGTACGGACCGAGCAGCAACCATCCAAGTTATGGAATGAATGGTGTGGGAATGGGAAGGAGTAGGGGTCAAGGTACAATAAGCCTTCAGGTTGCAGTGCACCACTTAGGGGGCGGTCGTCGGACTTGTGTGGGATGACCCCGAAAGGACAAAAAAATTATTTTAAAAGTAACAATTTTATCCCTATTATGAGGTGTAAGGCGCTTTTTTCTCCCTTTCGTTTTTTTCATCTAGGTCCAACCACCGCCCCCGTTAGATGGTGTGCTGCAGCCCTAGGGGCTTTTGTGCCTTAAGTTTACTCCTTCTCATTCATACATCATTTTTTTCATAACTTGGATGGTTGCTGCATGGTCCGTCCTCTGAGTTATGACCGCGCTCCACGTTGCTTAACTCCGGCGACCGTCTCTGTCGATCTCACCGGTGCAGCAACGAGCATGGTTAGGGGCTTACAAGCACCGTTTTTAAAAATATTACCATATTTTTATAATATTCTGAAATAAATGGAATTTCTTATTACAAAATGCTGGTAGGTCTGTATTTAAAATGCGATTTTAAGAAAAACGGTTCAAGATATCGATTCCAATAAAGGATGCCTTTTTGGTAAAAAATGTAAAGAAGTCAAACGGTCAGCGCAAAATGTGAAAATTGTCATCTGTCAAAAATACGTACTGACATGAAATGAAAAAAATCGTCTTACCTTGTATATTACTGACTAACTGAACAGCCGTTTACATATGGAGGAAGAGCTTTAGGAAAATACCACATTTGATATGTATACCTTTTACAGTTTTGGAAATATAACCATTCAAATCTAGAAAATAGTAGATATAATGTCAATTTTAACTAAGATACTAAACTTAGAGATGTAGATATAATGGAAATTTAACATAATTTTGGTGGCCATATTTTTAAAAGGAAAAGAGATAGACATATAAAATGTAGTTTTTCTTAAAGTTCCTTAACACATATTTTTAATGGCAATGGAATAAACAGAAAGTTTTATTTATAAAATGCCAGTTTACTATTAAATTTCCAAGGATGGCGATATTACCGAAACTTTTAAAAATAAATTTATCACTGTGGTAATGTGATCTTTTTTAAAGTTCTATGATACATCTGTTAAATGGTGATATATTATACAGGGTGTTCCATTAAAAAAAATACATTTTGTGCAATAAATTTAAAACTCGATGTTCCATTGTTTTTCTGTTAGCAGCATGTTAATCATCGGAAAAAACACTAGAACCTTAATTATTTACCCGGTATCCTATCTTTAATAATAAATAAATTAGCAATAGTGCCGACTTAAGTTTGATCAACCTATATGTGAAACATGTAGTTTTCTTACAGTGCTTGTCTAAATTCAGGACCCCTCCTAATAACTTTTAAATTGTTTGGAATTTTTTATAAAAATTTGAGAACTTTAGTGAGACAACATAAACCAAATTTTAGACAGAAAATGACAAATAAAAATGTCAAACTGACAGCTAGGCGCCATTGCCAGGTATTGACTTTATATTCTGGGGTTATAAAGTACCCACCAGGAGCTTAAAAATGATGTGCCACAAGGCCCCTCTTTCCGTTTAATTTTTATTTTCAAAATGGCGCTTAGCTGTCAGTTTGACATTTATATCTGTCATTTCCTGTCTAAAATTTGGTTTAAGTTGTCTCGTTAAAGTTCGAAAATTTTCATGAAAAATACCAAACAATTCAAAAGTTGACTTTAGACAAGCACTGTATACCAAATAAAGCACAAAAGCAAGCAAACTGTAAAAAGTCAACTTTATAACAACGAAATATCAATTACTTCAGAAAAGTTGAGCGACGGAACTTTTAGACAACTACTACACATCGTTATTGCTTCTACTGCATTATTATGCAGTTGTTCATATTTAAAATAGAGCACCGTCGAACAAAATGCAAATAAAAAGTTTAGCCGACATCACTTGAAAATATAAAATGATAAAAGTACTGGTTTGTTAACTCGTATATTTTTTAATAAAATTGAATATTCCGGTATGTTAAAAAACACTATTTTAGTTTTTAAAATGTTATTACCCCACAAAAACGTATACAAACTACTAAATGTAAATTTTTAAAAACTAAAACTAATCTGAATTAGTGACAAACAAAATTAAAAGATAACAATAATACTTTTTTTTTAAATTTTGCAATACTTTTTGTTTGCGCTTAACCTTTTAAACAAAAATGTTTTTAAAACGGTTGCTCAGAGCGATTCTTGTGCAAAAACTTATAGTCCAAGAGCCCGTGAGCCTTCGTTATTTTTCTAAAAGTTTGCCAGTGCATGCTCCCAACATAAGTAGAAGCAATGCTAGACTATAAAGTTTTACTCATAGTGGCTTTGGTAGGACCCAGGTATCAAAGGTTAATGAATTAAAACTTTACGTTTGTCATTTTGTAAAAGCTGAATTTTATATACAGGGTGTCCCATCGAAAACTGCTGCGATTGATTTCTCGGAAATTAGGCTTTGGAAAATTTTGAATATTTGGTAACATTATAAAGTCAGTGGGGGACATTCACCTTAAATATTTTGACAGTTCTATTACTTCCAGTTATACCGGAAGTTAATTTCAACTTTCTTATTTTAAATGGAACACCCTATATATTACTTTTATATATATTTTTTTAGATTTTGCGTAAAATTCTAAACATAATTTATGTACAGTGTTCTATACCTAAGTTCAACCGTTTTTGACTTATTTTAAATTTTATGTTAAAAATGACATTTGCAAGCTATTATATAACCATCAATTTTTTCTAAACAAAAGCCTTTAATATAAGTTGGGGTTGGGTTCCTCGTGGAAAAAGAACTACTTTGGTAGTCTGTAATGATATTTTTACAATAAAGAAATACAGAGTGGTCAAAAATAATAGTTAAAAATGATAACGACAAAAACCCTAAAGGTCAATTTATTTAAATGGAAACCCCTATCTTTTCTTAACTCATACTATTAAGCACTAAAAATAAGGGTAAGTTTGTATAGGAATTTCTGTTTCAAAAATGTATAATTTTTAATATATTAACAATTTAATATTTATCTCTTCTCACAATGCTTTCAAGTACGAGTAGCTGGCTATGTCGCCGCATTTCGAGGCTATGGCCTACTAGAAGCCAAACTAAGTCGCACTTAAAAGCATTGTGAGAATAGATAAATATTAAATTGTTAATATTTTAAAAACTATAAATTTTTAGAATGGATATCCTTATACAAACTAACCCTTATTTTTGGTGCTTAATAGGATAAGGTAAAAAGATGGGCGTTTCCATTGGAAAAATTGACTTTTAGGGTTTTTTCGTTATCATTTTTAACCATTATTTTTGACCACTCTGTGTTTCTTTATTGGGAAAATATTAATACAGTCTACTAAAGTAGTTTTTTTTCCACGAGAAACCCAACCCCAACTTATATTAAAGGCTTTTGTTTAGAAAAAATAAATGGTTAGTAATAGCTTGCAAATGTCATTTTTACCATAAAAATTAAAATAAGTCAAAAACGGCTGGACTTAGGTATAGCACATTATTCATAAATTATGTTTAAAATTTTACGCAAAATTTAAAAATAAATAATATATAGGGTGTTTAATTTAAAATAAGGAAGTTGACATTAACTTCCGGTATAATCGGAAGTGGTAGAACTGTAAAAATATTTTAGTTGTATGTCTTCCACCAACTTTATAATGTAACCAAATTTTCTAAAGCCTATAAATCGATCGCAGCAGTTCCCGGTGGGATACCCTGTATTTTACTTGGATACCTATTAGAAGATATTTCCAGTCGCCAAACAATTTTGACAGTTCCAACACTTTAGCAGACAAACATTTTGGGGTGGACCAATAATCCGATAAAGTATAATATTGCCATTTTTTACAAGGTTAAACATAACTAAAAATATTTTGATGTATACAGAGTGAACAAAATAAGTTATTGCTGCGTGTTTTTTTTTAATTATTTTTGGGACACTTTGTAAACATTTTTTTTTAATATTTTTTAAAGATATGTCTATCTGGAAACCCTACCACTCTTATATAAGATTTTTTGTTATAATATTTTGTTAAATACCAAAAATATTGGACTTCCTCGGATCATTAGACCACTCCAAAATGTTTGTCTACCAAAGGGTTGGAACTATCAAAACTATCTGGCGACTAAGAAAATATGTTTCAATAGATACCCGCGTAACATACTTATATAAAATACAGCTTTTTCAAAATGACGAAACTTTTGATACCTGGTACCTGCTAAAGCCACTATGGGTCAGACTTCATAGTCTACCATTCGTTATACCAATGTTGGGAGCATGCACTAACAAACTTTCTGCTTTTATAAAATAATACGAAGGAATGACACTCGCGCGCAGCTACTCTAATAGAAGAGTTAACTGGTTGGACATTTTAGATAATTTTAAAGTAGTGTAGGTAGCGCCCTTTGTTTAACACATAAATATTGTTATCATTGAATAATTTATACCAATTAACTTCTAGATACCTAATTCCATTGAAATATTCGAAACTTAACAAAACCTAATGACACGAAAATATTTTTTTTCACTTTGACACCCTGTATCTTTTAAATTATTAACTTTTAAATTTGGTATGTTTACTAAAATCCTAATATTTTTGCATAATAAATCTGGGCTTTCTTTATACACTATTAATTAGATACTCTGTTAACCAACCACTAACGCTATTGCAATAACTTGTTACATTTTTTGTAAAAAAATTAAACGGACTTTAAAAGATAAATTCAACTAACTAAAAATTTTTAAAAATTACATAAAGAAAAAAATTAAAAAATGAAGTCGGGTAATAACATATGGTATCAAAGTTTAAAAATCTTTTGTGTATTTATTTTTAAGATTTATTAGTTTAGATAAATATTATTATACGACTTCATTTGTTTTAATATTTTCAAACTTTTAGTTACTTTAATTTATCGCTTTAAAGTCGGTTTAATTTTTTTTTTTGTAAAAATATTTATTTTACTCTTTTTGGTTTTCTATTGATAATATTTCATTGGTGACCATCCTCTAAAAAACAGTACTAATACTTTTTTCTCTTACAAAAACTTTTTGCACAAAACGGCAATAATAAGTTTAATTTGGGTATAGGTATAAACACCTGCCCCACAAAAATAAAATGCACGCAGTTACACAATAAATAAAAATCAAAAATATGAACCCTGGGCTAAATGACAATGACAGAACAAATAAAAATATTTTAACATTACATTTACTACCTTGATTGACTGAAAAATCAGTCTGGCATCTTTGTCTTTCGCGATCGTTACTGGGTTTTCTTATGGGACCACCGCAAAATTGCACTTTTTGAATAAAAAAGAATTAAAAAATAAATCAATAATGGACGGAGTAATCGGTGGACACACGTACATAAAAAATGTGTGTCGAACATATAACCACCTCCTTTTTTGAAGTCATTTTAAAAAGCATACAAACACATAAAGAGGTAAGTAAAAATACAATAAAAGACCACGTTTATATGGGCGCGAAATCGATAATGTACAAAGAGTCGCGCAACGAAGTTTTTAGACAATTTCTGCATGTCCTCAGTGCATGCTTTGCATGAGAATGCACTTTAATTTTGATATTCAGCAGCGTTTCTAAAAAATTAAATAAACAGTTAAATTGTAGTTAAAAAACAGTTTAAAAGTATTTAAAAAAAAATAAATAAAAACAAAACGTATTAAATTACTTTAAAATACAAAATGTTCCTGAAATGTACGAACAAATGCTACCTCAAATTTCTGGGGTTAAAAATTTGATGATCTAACTCGACTTACCTTAGTTCATAGGTGGATGAGTTCGGAGATACAAGGTGTCAAAAATTTATAGTAGTTTAAGTTAGCAACTTAGCAACTTATTCGTAAACGTCCTGTATACCTTAAACCTAGCCATACAGGAATTGTTTTTTTTTAATCCAAATATTTTAATGTCAAATGTGTTACAGGAGCATAAATGTTTATCTAGTCACGTACAGGATGACTTTCACCAATTATATTTTTTTCTGTAAAACATGTTAAAAAATAAAAAGTTTTACTTTAAAGTTAGATACAGGGTGGCTTAAAAAGTTATAGCGTTTTTAATTGGTACAAGATACCGCAGGTAACGGCCTTTATAATTTAAAACGGAATTAATAGCAGATTTCTTCACTTCTCACCTTTCAAAACCCCTCCTAGCCAAATATTGTAAAAATTTACTCATTATTACCAAAACTATTTCTAAAAAACTATAACCAGAATAAATTGTTGACACCCTGTATCTCCAAAACCATCCACTTTCGGACTAATGTATGTTGGCTTAAATTGTCCTTTTTTAAACTTTAAAAATTTGTGTTATTATTTATATTTTTCTGCACCTTCAAGGTAAAGCCTGTATATTATTTTCTTTTATTCAGAGTGTAATCTAATTGATGGCTAAAAACAGGGTATGATTTCTTAGTTTATTTTAGAAAAAAATTATATAAACATATTATGTCCTAAACCTCATAACTTTTAAGCTATAGTTTGTTAAAGTTTTAAGAACAAATTGTTTTCTTATTATAACTTTAAAACTGTTGTAAATATTTTTATAAAAATTGGCACAAACCTAAGAATAAATGAAATTTTTTTAACATAGTACATTTTAAAAATACTTTTACCAGTAGCGCCTGTATAAATACTAAACATTTTTTAAAAAAGAAATATGGTACGCCATTGCTTTTTCCAAATATATATATTTTTTTAAATCCTAATATATTTTTCGTCCGATGCACCGTTTTCGCATAAAAAAAAACCTTAAAATAGGGCACCTGCCTCAAAATAAATACCAAAATTGCATCAAAAACGGTTTTTATTTTTTTACGCGAAAACGGTCCATCCGACAAAAAAAGCTTAAGAAATATAATTTTTTACAGATCAAAAAATATTAAAAATAATTTTTGTTTTTAAAAAAGCAATAGCGTACCATGTTTTTTTTTTATGAAACATTTTTAGTAAACATCCCGTACGGGCGCCACTGGAGAAAATAATTAAAACACTTTCACATTAAAAAACATTGGTGATTAGTAGGTGCGGGTTAAATTTTAAAAATATCCTAAAGAGTATTAAAGTTATGATAAGAAAATGATGTTTTTCTTAAAATTTTAATACCCTGTAGCTTAAAAGTTAGGAGCTTTAGAACATATGTTCACATAAACTTTCCATACTACAATAAGCTGAGAAATCATACTCTGTATTTTAAGCCATTAATTAATAGCCATTAATAAATATTTTAAAAATCTTAAATATACATATGTATTAATAAAATATATTTAAAAAATATAATACGTTTATTAATTTATCAGTTACTTGGTAGAAAGAAAAAAGAAAAAAAAATGTGTTTAATATTTACTTTACAAATCTTTCTGCCTTATTAGGAGTGTAATTTATTCACAAAAATAATTAAGAAAATTGGGACTCTGTCAGGTAGGCTTGTCATCGTCCCTTTAAAATGTCAGTTCTCATTAGGTAACGAAAAGACCTGTATTTTTAATATAATTTGGATCTTAATTACTTTTTGCTTGCTTTACTGTTCACTTACTGTTACCCTACCCCAAAATTTTTTGAGAAAAGTAGAAAAACTGTTTTTTTGGTTTTTAATTTTCATCTTCTACAAAAATAGTTTGATTAAGCTAAGACTTGGGGCAGATATACTTTTTTCTATTCTAAATATACTGTATTTTTTTCATCCATAAATATTTAGCCGTTAAGATGAAAACTTACTTAAAAAAAATAAATAAAATTTGACATGTTTCATTATACTCGTACAATATTATTATTTATTAAATTGTAATTTTTGAAGAATTTCTGAACATTTTGAAAAGTTTAGAAACATTTTTAAATGTGAAAGTTGAACTACAGGTATACAGTGTGACCCAGAATGGGTGTTACAAGAGGACAAATGGAAAAAAAATTAAATTTTAAATCGGAATTTTGGAAAAACTGGTCGTATGGTCCAAAACAAAGATATACAAAATTTTGCTTCTATTGGTAATATACCAACTTATAACTAAAACTATGAAAAATTACCTAGCGTAAAGTTTTTATTTTTAATATAACAAAATTGTATAAGTAAATTTTGTAAAGAATTGAATTTTACATAAAAATTTGTAGTTAAAGCAATAAAGAAAAAAATAGTTATAGTTAATTTTTTGCATGTTATGCACTTAAATACTGACACAGCGAAGCAAATTTAACAAAAATCTTTAAAATATTTTCTTTTATTTTATTTTACTACTTTAGGCGCACTAACTAATTTTTAATTTAGACTGTTAAAAATGTCAACAACATTTCTGTTTACTTTATTGCTTTCACTTTTTTAAAATTTAAACATAAAATTAAATTTTCTACAACAACTTTGTTCTATTAAAAAAAAAGTACTTTACACCGGATCATTTTGCAAATTTTTGGTTATAACTTGCCCTGTATAATACTAATAGCAGCCAAATTTTATATTTTTTACTTTTGCCAATGCGATCAGCTTTCCCAAAATTTCGATTTAAAATTTAAAAATGTTGTTCCATTTGTCCTCTTGTATCACCCATTTTGGGTCACACTGTCTACCTGTAATCCAACTTTCACATATAAAAATGTTTCAAAACTTTTTAAAATATTAAAAAAATAAAAATCATAATTTTAATAAATAGTATTAATTTTTTGACGAAAATAGTACAATGTACGAGTATAATGAAAATGTCAATATTTTGTGTTTTTTAATTTTTTCAATTGTTTTTAATCGAAGTATATATTTTTATTGCATTTATTTAAAGTTAACAGAAAACTAAAAAATGATCCCCTAACGGACCTTTTTGATAAAAAAATAAATGAAAATGGCGAATAAAAATTTTCATTTTTTTTTTTAAATTAAGTTTTTATAATAATAGCTGAATATTTATTTAAAAAATTTAGTATATTTATATTATTATAAAATATATATATTTTTTAATTCTAGACTTATCAAACTATTTTTGTAAAAATAAAAGTTAAAAACCGAAAAAAATCAGTTTTTTTTACTTTGCCAAAAATTTTTGAAGTTGGGGTAAAAATGGTTATGACATTAGTTGTAGGTTTTATTACTGTCGACAACTTTTGCATTTACCTTTTTAATAGAACTAACTGTTTGGCTTACAATTGCAAAAAAAAAAAAACATTTTTACTTCTAAGAAGCATCCCGCTTCACCCCTAACGCATTATTTTGGTTAGAAAGTGTTTTCTAACAAAGTTATAATGCACTTAACAAAACTATACCATAAGTGTGCTGTAAGAAATTGTTTTTTTTATGACCTTTTCTGCTGTTATTTCGCCCGAGCTATAAAGTATACCTTTTTGGTACAAAAATGATAAAGAAATTCAAGGGTCAAAGCAAAATATCAAATTTGTTACCTGTATTTAAAATGCATACATTAGTTAATAATAAAAAAACGTCACACCCTATTTAATTCCGACTTCTTGCACAACCGTTTACTTATTAAAAAAAGGTTTTTTAGTTGCCCAAATATTATTTGATTGTACGGTGGTAACAGTTCAAGGGTTATAATTAAAGTATTTTTTTATTCTAACTTCCCAAGTCAATATCTTCACAACAATGCGCTATAGAATCTTTTTTATATAAAGTACAAACGTTGTTTCGGCTTACTCTATTAACCCTATCATTTATGATCTCACCTTTTCAGACACTACAGGATGTCTGAAAAGGATATGCGAGTATAAAAAACATAATATTTTTTTTTAGAAAATACCTAAAAAAATAGTTTATTGATTCACATCAATTACCCGCTCAAAAGAAAAAAAAAGTAAGACAATAAATTTGTGTGTAATATTTATTTTTATTTTTTTTTGCTTTATCAAGCTGTTAATTTAATAACAAAAATAATCATGAAAATTTGGACCCTGTCAGGTATGCTTGTCATCCCCTTTTAAAACGTCACTTCTCGTTAGGCAAAGTTTAGGATCTGTATTTCCAATATTATTCAAATCTTTATTTTCCCTTGTTATCTGTCTTTTTTCTTTATAAATATACCCATCAAAAGAAAAATTCAGTTCTTTAATTAATAATTTTAATTAATTTTGTGTTAATTAAAAAAGTATGTGTCTAATTTTATAAATTATAAAAAAATATAAACATAGACATTATTCCGTTGTTACATACAGTGCATCAACGTAAGTTGGCCTTATATAAAAAACCTTTATATTGTTAATTAAAAAAAAAATAAAAAAATGTGACGCATAAAAACTGCTTGATAACACAGCTACACCAAAAAAATTGCTGCTTCGAATGACAGACCATAATATCTTTAGGTTTTTGGGTCGCTGAACTTAAATCTGCGGTCAGTTTGACCTCATAAGGTCATGGTCAAGGTCACTTTAAGGTCAGCGACCCAGAAAACCTTAAGATATCATGATTATGGTCGATTTTCGATAACTTCTGGTAATTTGACCTTGATATGACTTTAATCTTAACCTGACGGTGTCAATTTAACCACGGATTCGATTAAGCGACCTGAAAAACGTAAAGATACCATGATTGTGGTCTGTTTTTCAAAAATGACAATAATTTGATTTTATAAACTTAACTTTAACCTCGACTTAGTGGGGTCAAGAAATCAATTTGACTTCGGATTCTAACAACATAAAAGATACCGCAATTGTGGTCTATTTTAACACGCTTTTATTAGCTTGGGTTGTAACTATCTATCTATCTATCTATCTATCTATGTAACGGAATCTTTGAGCCTAATTTTTACCAACTTCCAGCGATTCAATTTCTTTGAAACTTTGCACACGTATCAAGGACCGATGACAATGCAATAATTTAAAAACAGTATCCCGTTATCCTGATTTGGACCGCCAGGATAAATAAATTCCTTTACAGATCCTCTGTGTCTCTTGACAAAATGGCGAAGGATTTTTTAGTGAATAAACTGGAGCATTTATTATTAAAAACTAATTGATATATCGAACTAAAAAATGAAAAATAAATAATAGTTTAAAAAACTAAAAACACGCTTTTATATGCAACCGAACTAAAAATTAGAAAATAATTTTTTCATTACAAAGAGTTTGTCACTTCAGAATAAAAGCGTGGGGTGCTTAATATATTAAATGTTATAATTATTCTATTTGCAAATATTTATGATGGAAAAGTTATGAAAAATTAGTAAAATGCACCCCACGTTTTATTCTGAAGTGACAAAACTCTTTGTAATGAAAATTTTTTCTAATTTTTAGTTCGGTTGCATATAAAAGCGTGTTTTTAGTTTTTTTAAACTATTATTTATTTTGTATTTTTGTTTAATTTTGTAGGGTATGTTAGCAACATTAAAAAAGTATATATATTATCGTGAACAGGAACTGCCTATTTTTTAAACCAGAAATAGTTTTGGTTACTATTATGGTTACTATATAAGAGGTGTGTTCTGTTATCCCATTTTTTTTTAATTTGACACGTTGTAGCTGCCTTTATTATTTACTTTCAAACATAGGTTAGGTTAAATCGTAATGTATTGGCATAAAAATGTGTGGTTTTTTTGTTTACTATTAACTAGTGGATACTTTTTAAAAGAATTTAACAATATGAATATTTAGTTGTAACTGGTATAGTCAGAAATATATACAGTGTCATCCAAATTAAGTGTCTGTTACTGATACTTGAAATACTGTAAATAGTTTAAATAAGCAAACTATTAGCATTTTGCAGGCTCCTTAAGACTAAAAATTAGAAAAAATAATTGACAATTGGGTTTTAAGTTATACAGCAAAGTATTTTTTTTATTGGAACATTATGTATACAGTGTATCTACGTAAGTTGGCGGCAAAACTTTTTTATTAATAATTTTACGAAAATAAGTTATTCGTTAAAAAAAATCTTGCATGGTTTAAAACCTAATATGCAATCTTCAGATATTAAATTGTGTCAGTCATTTACGAAGTGTGGCTAAAAATGTAATTTTTGCTCAAAAGTAAAGTTACTGTATTTTTGCTGATATTGCAAATTGTTATAAGGATAAGATGTTAAAATTTAAAAATACTTTAAAATATGTAATTTTGTTCATTAAAAAAATAATTCTGCGATAATGGTGAAAATTTAGGTTTGTACATTTGTGCACTATATTTCATGATTATAATTGATATTGGACAGTTTAACAAATAAACTTTTTTAAATTAATTGTTATTAAAACAAAAAGAATGTACAATGCACTAATGTACAAAACATTTTTTTTAAGAAATGAACAAAATTGCATATTTAAAAGTAATTTCTAATTCCTAACATCTTTTCTTAATAACAATTTGCGATATTAGCAAAAATAAGGTTACTTTACTCCTGAGCAAAAATTACATTTTGTCCAAACCTTGTACATGACTTGAGACAATTTGATATCTGATGATTGCATTTTAGGTTTTGTATCATGGAGAACTTTTTATAAAAAATAACTATTTTCTTTTAATTAATTATAAAAAAGTTTTCTATATGCCGCCAACTTACGTAGCCACACTGTATTTTATCACCTTTAAAAAGAACTTATAAAATTCTTTAAAAATCCAATTTTTATAGTTTTGAAGATATGGCCATCCTCAGACGTTTGATAGTAAACTATTTTTTTATATAAACACCCTGTATATTGTATGGTATTATCATTTAAAAAGTATTTTAAGGAGCTTTAACAAAATAACATATTTAATGTCTACCACTTGTAGTTTTAGAGATATGGCCATTCAAATCTAAAAATGATGTTAAATTTACAATATATGACAGCTCTAAGCTATAAGTAGTAAGTTTAGTGTCAGGAATAAAGTGGGAAAATATCAACTATTTTTTAGACCTGGATGCCTAGATTTCCAAAATTGTAAAGAGATCAATCAAGTTTGGTATTTTCTTGAAGTTTTTTAAATTGTCTTTATAATAATGTAACATACAGGGTCTTTATATAAAAATCTAGTTTACTATTACTCTTGAGAATGGCCATATTTTCAAGACTATGAACAATTAGATATAACACATGTAGATTTTTTAAAAGGATTTTTCTACTGCTTAACTTAAAAATTTCATTGTCCATTGTTTTTTCTAACCTTGTATAGCAAGTAAGTAAGAGCGTTAAAAAGGCTAGTTGGCTTATTTAAACTATTTCGTATTTTAAGTAATAACAAAGTTAGCAATGACACAACTTCATTTGGATGACCCTGTATGCTTAAAATTTAACCCATAAAAGCAAATTAAATAAATGTTCATTGACCTGATTCTATAATCAAAATTATTATCTAATTTACTTAATATTGTTCCATTTAGTTTCCGAACCATAACGGACATAATTATTTGACGCCAGACACAATATTGGAACTTAATGTGATTGGATGGAAACCCTTTAAAATCCCTTTCGGCCTTAATATCATGATAAAGCCGATCGGACACGGATTAAACCCCTCAAAGATACTTACAGGGTGGGTTAACAAGTTAGAGCTTTTAAAGTGCTTAACCCTAAAAGGTGAAAAAAGCTGTTAAAAAATATAATTATAAAATAATACAAAACTTTAAATACACTGGTCGACAAAATTTTAACTTCTTTTATTACACAACTTTTGCTGTTATATTTTTAATCTCACTTAAAAAAATTATTAAAATATAATAACCATTTTTCGTATTACTTTAGGAGCTGTTGAAATACTTAATTTTATATATGTATGACTTTTTTAATATTAAGTTATTGAAATCTCTTTGGTGTCCAAAAATAATTGGTCTACATGCTAAGACTTTATTTGCATGGGTATGTCTTTTTATGCGTGAAATAACCTAATGAAAATGTTTACCATGCTTACTTTTGACTGCTTTTAAATTTTCTGAAAAGAAAGTGCAATTAAATATTGTATATTTTTAATTTAACGTAAAATAATACATTTTTATGCTTTATAAATCACGTTAAGGTCATTAATCAGGTCTTTGTAGTTTTCAAATTTGTTGGGTCCAATAAACTATGGTATAACATACAATATTTTTAAAGAGATTTTAGCTACTTTTGTGCTAACAATATTTTTATTAATTTTAATGGTGCTGATTTTTTTTTATTTACTGCCAATTAAATTAATGATACTTTTTATTTAAAATTAAAGTAAGTCTTGCATGTACCAAAAAAACTAGGGAATCTGGCAACAGTGCTGATATTACTTTGTCATTTCCGCATGCTCAAATAGTTTAAAATATTGACTTTTGTAAACATAGCTTAAGCCGTTCTAAAGATACTTAGACATTCCCTATCTTACTAGATATCGTGACACACTATAGTCTTATTACTCATATGCCACAATTTACGCAAGAAATTGAGTATTTAATTTTATTTTATACCTATATTTAGTTGGTCAATACACTAGTTTGTAAGGTCTACAAACAACAGATTACACAAGTTTGTAAGTAATGAATTATTGTTATTATTTCTGCAATAATTTGCTTTTATAATTTCTTTAAGCAATTTAAAGGACGTGTTTAATTAAGTTACTCTTTGTCCCCATACAACAATATGTCAATAACTTTTCACAACGTCGCGTCGTGTCAATTCTTGGTTAACTATACTTTACCCCAGAAGCAAACCATATTTAATAATTAGTAAATTAAACATTACTAATATTAGGTGGTGACTTTACGGGAGACTGACATATTATTCTAAGCTGGGATTAAAACCTTTGTTCATTAACGCTTAGGTTGGAGTAGACGCGACATTGTAAAAGCGGCTCAAACTTAACTGCAATTTTCAAAATTAATTTACGAGTATACCTTTTAACTATTTAACTAAATTTCTTAATTATTGATAATAATCTGTTCAATTATTACTAGATATTTTATTTGTGATGTCTGTTAATAATTTTATCACCACCTGTATTTTTGTTTTATTTTTTTTTTAACAAATGAAATGATTTTAAATGGTTGTAAATTTAAACTATTTTTTTATTTATTCTGTAGTGACGTATCTTTGTCTTTGTAAAAATGATTTGTGGAAATAAAGGATATTATTATTATTATTATTATTAATATTACCACTTACTAAAAAAATATATGCTATGGCTCTTTACTCGTCTTGTGTGGGATTTTTTGCATATACAGTGTGTCTCCTAATTGCGGTAAGAAAATTTAGGCGCGTATTCCTGAGCCGTTTTTTGAAAGAAAAGGTCATATCATAAACAGAAAATCTGAAATTTTGTGTTTTCAAGATACAGGAAGTTAAACTTTCCAAAAACCTTAAAAAATTCTAAAATACTTTATTTGGTTAAATTTGCTAGACTAAAAATAAACGTTATTTATTTAATTATTTGTTCCTGTTGTTACATAATTGCTAATAAGAAGTTTTAAGACCTACCTAAAAAAAAACAGTACTACTGTTTCTTGTATAGTACAGGATTATGCAGCTTAGCGAATTTTTTTCTATAAAACTAAGCAAGCTACGTAAAAATTTGAAAAAAAACTTTGTAATTTTGAATGTTTCTTTTAAAAAAATTAAAAAATAGTCAATGGCGTACATTTTTTTGTCAATAATTAAAGTAAGTCTAGGGCTAAATTAACCTCTTCTTTTATTAAATACCAAAGCCAAATTTTCTTGAAATCAGATAGGGCACATTTAAAATATTAATAAAAATTCTATGTTATTTTTTAAGTTTTACACCCTGTATCTTAGAGACAAAGCATTTCTGGACCTATATTTGTATAATCTTTTTTCATAGTATTAGTTTAGGAATCTGTTTTTAATCTTTAAACCGCAATTAGAAGAAACCCTGTATACTTGGTCCCGGAAAAGCCTGTCGCACTGTAGATTAACAATTCACTTAAAGAACAACGATAATTTTTAATTTTTTAAAATTATGTAAGCACTGTAAATAAGTCAGTATTAATTGTTAATAATTAAGACCAATTGGCATTTTTGTTCATATCGTGACTGCGTCGTCAGTCGACCAACTTTGTAAAAGAAAGTAGGTGGCTTTAATGTGTGTTCCACTGACAACCAGAAAAAGTAAGTAAGTTATTTATACTTTTTAATAAATAAGGGTGTTTGTATATTGAATAAAATTTAAATTTTACTGTGAGTATAAAAAAACTATATTTTTTAGCTAGGTTAAGGTGTAGTTCGAGATATGTCCTGAGTCAAACAGTCCTTTGGACAACCAGTCACTTGAATAACTCTAAATGGTTTTCAAAAGACATATTTATATTGCAAAATGAGTGACAAAATAGTTAGCTTTATTAGTAGTGACATTACCTTTCTTGTTTTATTGTTAAAAATGACATGTTCATTGCTGATTACACACTCTTATTGTTTAAAATAAATTAATTAATACACCAAAGAAGTTTACAAATATATAATTTGTTTTTTAATCTGCACAAAAAGTTGATCAGCCCTTATTCAAATGCACTGCAAAAAAGTCGTTTCTATTAACGACGTGAAAAATGATTCTGATAATGTAAAACTTAATTAACATTGTTTCACCAAATCCGCATCAAAAAATAATAGCTTTGTTAATCTAATAATGAGTTGTGTTTTGCGGTAGAAGCTGAAATTCAGGATTTACAAACTAAAATTGTTCTGCTTGAAGTTGTTTTGTGGCTTCGATTCAGTTAATTAAATTCAGGCCTGGTAAATTCTAATAAATATTAAAATGTTTATATAATTAGCCTTTAAAAAAATGTTTGAAAAAAATATACAGCGTGATCTTCATATTATTGCAGCCAAAAATCATTTCTAGAATACTAATGAAAATAATGCGATTTAACTAAACTTACCCAAGTACAAAAGTTGGTAAAAACTGAGATACAAGGTACTAAAGCTAAAATTGTATTATGAGTTTTCGTGTAGGGAAGCCCAAAGGGGGATTTTGGGATTTACCACAGCGGGGCATATAAATTTTAAAAAACCTTGTATCCGGCTAAGTACCTCTCACCAAATATGAGCCCGTATACTTACGTCAAGAATAAAGGATCAGATAAGTAAAAAAATATATATTTATTAAGATTTTTCGAACGCGTCAGATGAATTAATTTTAAGTTATTTACATGCTAAAAGTGTATATTTCACTAATCGGATAATTTTGAAAAGACGCAAAAAAGGGGCTACAAAGTTGTAAAAAAAACGTCATATTGACATTCTCGAGCGTGGCTACTTTTTCTTTATTTTAAAGGAAATAATTTAAGAATGGCAAAAATAAATAATCCAAAGATTTCGACAAGTCGAAATAACACCAGTATTTTTTGACATATGTATTTAAAAATCTATGGCCACTTTCCCACCGGATGAAAAGGTATACATATTATAAAAATTTTTTTGCAATCCAATGGGTCTTTATGATGCTCGAGTAAATTTTCAGTTAGCATCCACGCGTGACTGGCAGCAGAATGAGCTAGCTCTGGGCTGGGTCCAACATGCGCCACTCCATTTAAAAGCTTGTTTTACAAAGTTATGCACGCGTGGATCGCGCGTGTGTTGTTCGTGGGCTGCGTTCAATTTGCGGCGGCCCTTAGGCCGTGTTTCCACAGGCCACTTTTTGAAGTTGATATGAGCCACAAAAAGTGGTTGGTGTGTGGTCTACTGTCGCTAGCTTGTAGTTCCGTTTCCAAGAATGAAAAAGTGTTACTCCTTTTTACACGGGCGTTTTGACAACAACAATTAAACTTCTGTCGCCGTCAGTCGCCGATCCCGTCTACTGACTACAAAACAAATGCAGCGGCTGGACGAACTACTTTTTGTGGTCGGATCGGCTACTATCAAACCACATATCAACTTTAAAAAGTGGCCCGTGAAAACATTGCCTTTAAGTTAATATGGGCCACAAAAATCAATATATATATATATATATATATATATATATCAAGGTTAGTTTATATTTATAAGGTTGCGACACATCCTTAATTTAGGAGGTCCGAGGTCGGGGACGCAAGGAAGGGCACTCCACGGAGAAAAGTTGGCAAGACTGGGTAAAATCAAAGCTGATGATCAATCCAGTGGAGTCTAGAATTTGCGCATTTCATTTTGCATTGTTTTGGAAGTGATATTTGTTGGAAAAATGTAATTCAAAATGATTTTTATTTAAAGCAATAGAATTTACAACAATAATAATTAAAAACTGTTATGTAAACGGTTGTTCTACTAATACAGTAAGCTGTATATCTCCGGCACTGAACAACATGGCCGAAAAATGGGAGATGTGACGTCATAACACGTCAAAGCAATATGGCCGAATGTCGCGACCGTATATAGATCGACTTTGGTCCATATAAACTTCAAAAAGTAGCCCGTGGAAACATGGCCTAAAAATTAGCACTAAGACGTTTTTTGAGATAAATAACTAGACGCTAATAGCGATTTTGTTATATGTAAATACCTAGTAGAGGGCAATACTACTGTAGTCCATTTTGTGTATTAATTATGCACTAATTTTCTTGTGTATAATTTTGTAGCTTTTTAAATATAATAATCTTGTATAGATAAGTCTTTTATGTTTCATAATTAATAAAGGTAAACTTTATAAATAAAAATGCGGTCATGTGCCATCCCATTTTAAAAGACATTGGATTTTCTACCAAAAAAAATGTTTTTAAAAATTCCTAACTTACAAGCCATTGCCAGATGCTTGCTATGGCTATTAAATGAATTTATAGCTTTTAAAAACAAACTCTTGAAAAAAAAAGTAAGGAAGTGCGGAGGTTTAAATATGTACAAACTATGTAACAAAATTGCAGCGCGAATCGTATGTATTTGGGATTTATAGAGCATACAAAGCTACTAACATAAGTATGCTTTCTAGTTTGCAATCATGTAACGTATTGCTGTCAGGGTATATTATTACCCAAATCCGGCAACTTCATTTAGAGCGCCAAGATAATCAAGCGTTACATTCTGTATGGGTCGGTATTTACAATATTAAACTTGTTTAAATTTCTAGGAAATAAATTCTCCTTAAAAGTGTTATCCACAGTTAAACCAGTTTAAAATATCTGGTAGTGGAAGTAGATGTATACAGGGTGTCCGCTAATTAATGGTACACAAAAAATACACAGTCTCCTTATGTTAAAATAATAAGATTTACCCAAACATACCTATATCCGAAAAGTTGATAATAAGGAAGATATAGTAAAAACAATTTTTTTTTTTCGATAATTTTTGATATGTTTTGAATATTTAATTGAAACTCGGTATTTAGGGGTTTTTTGACATAGGCAATTTTGATTCTGTATTCATTTTTATGTGTAAGCTAGGGGAACTACACTATTTGAATTTCTCTAAAACGTCCCAACTTTTTTGTGCTACTCTGTATGTACCGTCTAAATAAACCACTTCACTCTTCTATGCTTTTTACACAAAAAGGTAAACTTTGTAAGAATGGCTCCCAGCAACTGTTTTTCAAGATATTTGCATTTAAGTGTTTTAGTGCAAGCCAAAAGTATACGGAAGAATACATTAAATTATTCGTATATCATAAGCCAGTTGTATAATGATTAATACGCCGTTTTTAAAGGCATTTTTTGTTGCACTAAAGCACTTAAATTTAAATGTCTTGAAAACGGTTGCTCAGAACCATTCTTACGAAGTATATCTTTTTTCTGTAAACACTTTTGGAAAGTTTACTGGTTTACTTAGATGGTCATACAATGTAGCACAAAAAAGTTAGGACGTTTTGGAAAAATTTAAGTATTGTATTGGAGATATGCTCTATATTAGTTAGGAGGATTCATTTATTGGATGGTCTTCTTGTTGAGTACACGCCTGGAAAGAATGGGACCGCTTCGGTCCTGGTCCCGGGTATACGGGCTGACCCTGTTCAGCCCTATTGACCCTATGAACTGGCCGATCGCCTGAAACAAAATAAAAGAAAAACCCCCAAAAAACCCAAAAAATTCTAATTAAAAAAACGACGTTTTGGTGGCAAGTCTGCCACCGTTGTCAAGTTAAAAAATTAAGTTAAAAAATAAAAATAAAATATTAACTAATATTTAAATTAGAAATGATTAAAATTTAGATTATATTTATATCTCAAACTGAAAATAGTTTGACATATGTGTCATGAGTAATGTAGTCAGCCCCTTCTGGCTTACACATAAAAATTAATATCAGATCTGAAAAGCTCATGTGAAAAAACCCCTATATACTAAGTTATATTAAATTTTACAAACTTTTTCATTTGACAACCTGTATCTTTCATATTATCAACTTTTGGATATAGGTATGGATGGTTTATTTTTATATTTTGGCATAAGGAATCTGTAGTTTTTCTGTGTACCATTAACATATTTTTATATTTGTTCCTAAAGCTAAAAAAATTGTTTAATATTGTTAAATTATAATAATTTTTCTAGCCTGTGAAATACATTCGTCTACTGTCAAGTTATGACTTACTCCGCTCTGGCAGAAAATAAAAATGGCTTTAAACAATATAAAAATACACTAAGTTCGATTTTTATTGTGTTTTTTATTATAATTTTATAAAAATTAATAAAAACAAGGTAAGTTTAGTTCTGAAGGCCTCATATGTTCTTAAATATTACTCTTTAACCAAATATTGTTTTTGAATAATACAGGGCGAGTTCTTTACGATGGTTAGTACAGAGACCTTGGAAACCGCTGCAGCTACAGGGATGGTTAAATGGGAAAAGAATTGTAGTTTTTAGGGCTTAGTTTGAATCACTTTCTGTTTTGTCCAAAAATATGGCTTACTTGATATAAAAAAACAATTTGTTTTAAATATTTGTTTTGATTAAACGTATTATTTTACATAAGAAACTATTTGAATTCTTTGACGCTTTATTAAAGCCACCCAGATTTATCAAAAAGTTTACAAATTGGTACTACAATTTCCTTATGCCAAAATACAACCATTTAACCCAATTTACCTCATACTAATTTTGATATTTTTTTAAAATTTGGAAGACGTCTTTAATGCATTAAAATAAACTTTTTAAAATACAAGAAAAAAACAAAATTTTTACCAGTGTCGTTCATAAGGAGTTTCGGGTAAATATTTATTTAAGAAAAAAAATACGCCAGTACATTGCTCCCAAATATTTTTTTTGTAAAAATTCCCATATAGTTTAAAATAAATTTAATATTTTGACGTTTTTCGTTTGTTGTACGGTTTTCGCGTAAATAAATAGAAACCCTTTTTCGGCATGGTCAAGGGTAGGGCTGGCAACCGAAACCGGTTTTTCGGTTAACCGGTTTTCGGTTAACCGCGGTTTTGGCCGAAACCGAAAACCTGTATTTGAAAACCGGTTTCGAATACCGGTTAAGCGGTTTTCAAAAACCGGTTTTCGAATATGGGTTAATCGGTTTTAAAAAAGCGGTTTTCAAATACCGCTTTTTGAATAATCGGTTTTCGAATACCGGTTTTTTGGATAATCAGACCAAAATCAAAAAGCGGTTCTTCAAATATCAATTAATAGGTTTTTGGTTAGTTGCGGTTTATATAAAAACTACAACTTACTATAATAATACACTAAATTAAAATCACCACTTTTCCTTTTCTGTTTTTTATTAACCAATAAACCAAGAAAAAACACCGAATATAGAATACGAATTTTAAATAAAGAGGAAAAATATATATATATATATATATATAAAATTATGTATGTATGTAATTTTTACATCACCTTTTGGAATCTTGCATTTTATGAACACGGATGTTATATTTTTATTCCTATTTATATTTAACCAATTTCTTAAGAAGAATATTCTAGGGTGAATAATGATTATCACTCAACACCACAGCTCATGGGAATTTAAAAACCGATTTCGGTGTATCGGTTTTTCGGTTTTAAAACCGGTTTCGGTTTTAAAAACCGGTTCTTAATACCGGTTTTTAATACCGTTTTTTAAATATTCGGTTAACCGGTTTTAACCGAAACTGCTTTTTTAAAAACCGGTTAACCGGTTTTGTTTTTTTTCCGGTTTTTGCCAGCCCTAGTCAGGTTCATTTAGTACAAATTTTACCCAGCGGAATAAACAAAGGAAAATAAGTTTTACTTCTAGTTTTTAGTTACTAAACGTAAGTGTATCAGAAATCGGAAAATTGACATATTATAACCGAAAAAATGCAGTGACTTACTATTTTTATTAAAAAATATTTATCCTAAACCTCTAATAAACGACATTAGGAAAAATTTATTTTTCTTGTATCTCAAAAGATGTCTTTTGATGCATAAAAGACGTCTTGTAAATATTTTAAAAAAGTCTAAATTAATATTAAAGTTAATATATATATATTTTTTTACTTTCAACACCTCGTAGTTTAAAAACTAAGGCGTTTAGGACATATATTCATATGATGTTTTTTTTTAATTTTTAATTGTACAGTTATCCCTTAAAGTTTGTTGACTGAGTTACGGACACCCTGTATATTATTAAAATAGTTAGTAAATGTATCTTTAAATAATTTATATTTATTTTTCTGTGACGGGAAAAAAATTTGTATTTTATTTCTGTTGACAGGTACTAAAATATGACTTTATAGAATCACTTTTTTCCCGTGTAAACAACTACTACAACAACTACCTTGGCCATTAAGTAAACTTCATTGGGAGCATTATTTAAAAAATCACTAATTTATGTACTTGTAAGAATCGCAGCTTTTTGGCAGTGTAACCTTTTCCATTTTGTTTTAAAAATGTTATTAGTTTTAAATATTTTAAAATGTCTATAATATAATTGGATTACAACATACTTTTAATCAATCATTAAGTAATACAACCACACTGTTGATGATGGCTTCTGTTGTTGTGCCAATTCGGAAAAATAAGCCAAAAACACCGTATCCGAGAAGGAACTGCATGATTTTTTCATCTTCCAGTCCAAAAATCTTGAATACGCGTTTTTGTACATTTTCCGCGATTTAACAGGCAATAATTTTCTGTGCCGCTACTTTCGCTGCTTCTACGAGCTCCGGTGGAGTCAGAGAAAACTCGGAATCGGACAGTTTTAAAAAATTAAATTAACAAATATTTGATTATGTTAAAGGTTTTTATAGAAACGCAGGTCTAATTATTGTTTTTGAATACCACAGTCTACTAGTTTAATATCTTCAAAATTTACATCATTTCTTTTATGACTTTTATATACAGTGCTTGTCTAAAGTCAGGACCCCCTCCTAACTTTGGAATTTTTAGGTTATTTTTTCATAAAAATATAAGGATTTTAGTAAGGCAATCTAAACCAAATTTTAGACAAGAAATGACAGATATAAATGTTAAAATGACAGCTGGTCGCCATTTTGTAAAGAAAAATTAAATGGAGAAGAGGGTCTTCTGGCACATTATTTTAAAGCTCCTCACAAGTTCTTTACAACCCCAGAATATAAAGTAGATACCTTTCTCTCCCAAAAAATAACTTTAAAAATTACCTAAATACCTGATTTGAATGGCCATATCTCCAAAACTAATAAAGGTAGATATACCCAATGTGGTCTTCTCTTAAACGTCTTTTAGATATCCTTTAATGGTGGTACAATATACAGGGTGCGTCAATAAGAAAACTAATACGTTTTAGGCTACCCTGTATAACATTACCAATATTACCATTAAATAAATGCCTCAAAGAGCTTTAGGAAAATACCACATTAGTATATCTAACCTTATTAGATCGATACGCCATCTAAATAAGGTACTCAGGTAATTTTTAAAGTACCGCCCTTTTGTGGTAGGTTAAGGTATTGACTTTATATTCTGGCGTTATAAAGTACTCGTCAGTAGCTTTAAAATAATGTGCCACAAGACCTCCCTTTCCATTTAATTATTCTTTTCAAAATAGCGCATAGCTGTCAGTTTGACATTTATATCTATAATTTTCTATCTAAAATTTGGTTTATGTTGTCTCACTAAAGTCCTTTAATTTTCATAAAAAAATACCAAACAATTTAAAAGTTAGGAGGGGTGTCCTGAATTTATACAAGCAATTATTATTATGATTTTTTAAACATTAAATCGTCGATTTTTTCGTTACAGAAAAAAAAAATTATACACGGGAAAAATTTTAGATATTAGCTCTCGGTTTATTGTCTCCCTCCGCCTCGCGTCGGGGAGTTAATACAACCTCGAGCTAAAATCTAACCGTTTTTCCCTTGTATAATAAATAACTATTTTTATTACAAAAATCTTTAAATTTTAATTAAAAAGCACAGCAAACCATAATTGTAACAATAAAACCTCAACGTATCACATCGAACTGCATTACAGTGTTATGTGAGTTTCCCGAAAATTACAATCTGCCATTGATATTCGATCATTATGACTGAATGCACAACGTCAGGGCCACATTATCTCAAATAGCTTTCAGCAAAACGTGACACCATTTTGGAAATTGATATATTATGTGTGTCCTAATGTAGGTAAATCAAAGTAATTCATGTGGGAAATATGTTTCAGTGGACATTTAAAATTTAATCCGAGAGAACAACTTAGTAAGTTAATTAATCAGAAGTTATTACTTACTTAACTAAAATTATATTTACGTTGCCAAACTCTTTGAAATATTTCATATACAGGTTGATTTAAAAATCGATCTCGAATCTTAAAGCGGCAATTCTAGATAATATAGGTGGAAAAAATTAACCAACAAAAAGCAAATAAAAATAAGGGGTTTCAAGTGCTTGCTGTTGCTTAGAAATGGTCGTACAGAAATTAAAAAAAAAACATTTTAAAGTTTAAAGTTTTTGGTTTTGAAAAGTTATGATATGTTTTTAAGTAATGTGTGCCACACAATCTTATGGAATACCGGAAAAAAACTTTTTTTTCGATTTTTTTTGGTTCAATTTTATTACTATATGGATCGAATAACTTGTTTGTCCACCTTTAATTTGATTTTTTTATTTTTTAAATTATTTTAAGAAATAAAAAACCGTATCCGATTTTTGGGAAGAATTTATTTTAGATTTTAAAACCCTTCTTAATTTGCTTGTGTTATCAGTAGTTGCTGAGATATTGATAGTTAAAAATGAAAAGATCAGATTTCAGTACGACTATTTTTTAGCGAAATACAGCCACCTAAAGGACCTCAAAAAATTTTAAGTTTTTTTTGTATCCTTAAATTTTTTCACTAGTGTATGTCATTGCTTTTCAAGTTATTAACCCCTTAAATATAATTGATTAATGCTTGTTTTTTAAATTTTTTGCTTCGGCAAACCCCGATGGGACCTTTATTTAGAGCATGGGCTAGTCGATTGCGCTCCTTCATTTAGGTAATAATTTAGGTTTACTGTTTGCCACTAGAAGGTTCTTTACATATATTTTTATATTTTTTAAGAATTATAATTTACTCCATTTTTTAGCAAGATTTTGAAAAGACCAATTTATTGGATAAGGCTATTTATTTTTCGTAAAAAAAGTAAGATGAATAAACCACTACCTAGGGATACCAGGTATTTTCTTAAAAAGTACACTAGTGGAAAAAATTAAAGTTTAAAAAAAAATTGAGATTTTTTAAATGGCTGTATTTCGCCTTAAAATGGTCGTATTAAAATTTTGGTCTACGAACTTGCAAAAATGTTTTTCAACTTAACTACCATATGACTTGGATAACTTATTAATCAACCTTTAATTTGCTTTTTTTATATAATACGACCACTTCTCGCCGAGATATTGAACTTTAAGTAAAATAGGATCTCTTTGTCTTTAACCAATAATATCTCAGCAACCGCTGATTGCACAAAAAAATTAAAAAGGCTTTTAAAACCTTAAACAAATTCTCGATAATTATCGACTATGGCTTTCTTTTTATTTTTTGCGTTAATTTAAAAAATCAAGAAAAACTTGTTTTTTGGCTTTTGTGAGAATCAGAAGCTAAATTGAAAATATCGAGAGAGCCAGTAATGTGAACCATACCTATTACAGTTAAATATACCTTAAAAAGTTTTGCTTTCATCCATCAAGCCGTTTTTTTGTTTTATTCGGGTAAATTAAAAAAAGAGAAAAAATTAAGGATAACGATTTTTATTTTAAATGTTCATAATCTTTAACAAAATTTAAACTAAAACTTTTAAGTTTTTTGCAAGTAATTTTATAAATAGAAGTCTTGAAATAATGTTTTTTTTTTTAATTTAAAGAATATCATTCAAAAAAAAAACGAAATGTTTCCAGAAACCTCTTTTCCTAATTTAAAACATATTTATCGATTAAAATGCATAAAAACTTTAAATCTTTTTGTTGCATTGTAATAAAATTATGATCATTTAAAGTTAAAATCGTAATTCTTTTTAAAAATTCTAAATTATAAAGGCGCTTTAAAAACATTTTGTTAAACACATGTTTTCTTAAAATTTCAATTTAGCGCCTGATTATTTTAAAAGCCACAAAAAACCTGTTTTCCTAATTTTTTAAATTAACGTAAAAAATAATTAAGAAAAAATAAAAAAAAACCACAGCCAATCTTTGTGCAGAATTTATTTAGCATTACAAAACACTTCTTAATTTTGTTGTGCGATTACCAGTTTTTGAGATATTGATGGTCAAATACAAAAAAACTTTTTATTTAAAGATCGATATCTCAGTAAAAAGTTATCGTATCGAACCTTTAAAAATAGCAAATTAAAGTTAAGTGAACAAGTTCCATACAGTGGTTAAGTAAGATTTTTTTTAAATTTATAGACCAAAAAAAGAACCAAAAAATTGCACCGTACGCGTTGCTTGATACCCTTTTGATCGTAACATCTTAAAACCAGAAACTTAGAGCTTTAAAATGCCTTTTTTAGTCAGTTCAATCATTTTTAAGCAAAATACAGCCACTTGAAAAACGTCAAAATATTTGGAGTTTTCAGTCAACTTTAAGTGGTATAATAAACCGCTAGTTTTCTTATCTAATAGTTTTGTTTTTTTTATTTTTGTAATATTCCGCTAAGTCTTAATGTCTAAGTACAGTGAGTGCCAGGTTCTCAGATGTCCTAAACTTTTTCTTGTCCTAGTTTCGTCATCGTGGTCTAAGCACTAAAATATGCAGTTACTGAATTTTATTGCACCTTTTAAATAATGTAGTATTGTTACTAACAAGGATATATTTATTAACGATCATTAAAGATTTCCTCTTTTGGGACAAAAATAATATAACATTAATTTTTTTTTCAAACTTTTAATTTTGATAACCATGTACTACAACAATATATATATTTTTTTTTGTAGATCATATACGAGATAGCTTTTTTTTCTAGTATTTATTGACCCTATTCTGATAACATTATTAGTTTTTTTACGTTATTTGTTCTATACTTGTTCTAAACTTAGGCACTCCAAATTAAGAAGAACACCCAAAAAAATGTGTTGTTACTCATCAGGTATTTTTCTCGATATGTAAAAGACCAGATTATAATCATACCTGATGTGTGTTTAAATATTACGTAAACATTGTCGAGAAATGTATTTTATTGGGATTATTTGTGTTTTTTTTTTTAAATTTATTTTAGCAAATTTATATATGCAACCTTAAGACATATTTTCCAACCTTTCATATTTTAATAGTATAAGTTAATATAAAAAAATCGGAATTTTGGTGATCTTTTAACCTAACATTACAAACAAGGTTTAGTAAGTAGTTTACAATTTTTAAAAATAAAAATTATAGGAAAACAGACAAAGCAATATCCCCAGGCTTTTTCAGTTTGTCGTTTAAACGTGGAAGAAAAACTTTTCTTGTCAAAAACGAGAACAATAATTTACTGGAAAACCAAGTTAACGATGTTCAAACAAAGCCACGTCAGAAAAGAATGGCACTAATCTAATACTGACTTGTGTTTTGCTGTACAAGCGTAACTCGACATTCACAGACTAAAATGGCTATATTTGAAATTGTTCTTTGGGCTTTGTTTATATAATTTTATTAGTTAATCAAATTAACAAGGTTACGTCCTTTATATTTTCCTTTTCGGTTTTTCAAATATATCCTTGTACTGCTAAACTACACAGTGATATTAAATTTAATACTTAAAAAATTGAGGAATAAACTTAAAAATTTGTTTAATCAAAAAGGGATATGTCTAAATTTTAATAAACATCGTATTATGTCAATTAACAAATATTTTTTATCATTTTCATTAATGCATATCTTTAGAAAATTTTATGATACAGAACTTTAAAAAAAATGATATAAAAGTATGAATTTACACTACCAAAATTTATTTTAAGGTGTACTATATAAAATTACCAGTAGACATTAACTGCCGTATTCACCATCCTCATAGTTGTCAGCCTGATAGTTATCTATTTGCTAAGATTTATTTTTCTAATATTATATTTTTTTAATTGGAATTTACTACATATTCACTTTATATTATATGCTATAACCCTCACCCTCAAAAAAGAAAAAAATAACATACAGAGCTCAAATCACTGAAGTTTTTCTTTCAAAATATAAAAGTTAACGTTACTTTATCTGACAGTCAAATGCTATCAGCCTGATAAATATTGGTGAATACGGCTGTAAAACAGCCTAGAAAAAATAAGTACAGAATAATTACACCTTTAAAGAAGAGTGGCGTTAGCTACCATTGGTTGTATTTACTGCAACCTCTTTGAAAGACCGATGCTTGCTTAACGAACCGAATGAAGATCGATTTTGACCGAGTTAACTTAGTACAGATCGGTTTAGAACAGACCAAGTTAGAATCCACTAATCACCTGAAAACAGATCGGTTTCACAAACCAGTTGCAGTGGACAGCGCTAATAGGCGCTCACGTCCTTTGAAAGTCATGTTATGTTGTAATTCTTTTTTTTCAGAGTGCCTCCATGCTTTTATGACCATAAAGACTGTTATTCATTATAATTTTAATAAAATATTTGAAATTTAAAGAAAAAAACTCTAAAAAATTTCTTCCTTAATACTGTAATACTAAAAAGTAAGGTCTCATGAGTATATTCTAATAAAAAAATAAAAAAAAATAAATAAAAAATTTAACTGTATATTTATAAAAATTACCATCCTAAAAGGAAAAATACACTTCATGTAAAATATTAGTATCTACAAATATCCACACAATGACGTCATACGTTTTATATTTATAATACAATTTACCATTGATATTCGATTATTATAACTAAATGCACATTGTCAGAACCATATTATATTAAATAGCTTTTAGCTATACATTACATTTTGATTCGTTTTGAAAATTGATATATATAAAGGTTTTATTTAAATATCTTAGGTAGCTAATTATTTAAATAAAAATTAGGAATTTTGTAATGGTCGGGTTAATCTCATAAGTAGTGCACCGGGTAACCAGGATCCCGGTTAAACTAAGGGCCGGCTGGAGACGGTGTTGGAGTCTAACCTTACTACAGCTCTAGTTTCCAAGTTTAGACCCCCCGTAAAGGAGCAAACTAGGCGTCGGAGCTGTGCTTGGTGACCACCACCAGTAGCCGGAGGGTGAAGTCCCGACACAAGCCGGGACCCATTCGCTCGGCAGTCGGTACTTCTGGCTCAACTGTGTCCCGACCCACTCTGACCGTTTAAAAAGGCTGGTTGCAGGGATGATTGGAGCCCTGGGAAACCCAGTCGATTGTCCAGCAGCAAAGTCAGACAAACTTCCATCAGTGTATGGAGGAAACTCCCGGTTTGACTGGGGAAGGCCTGATCAGGGGTATTCTCTCTTTGCTGTTAAGCAATCTCTTTAAAATCATGGCGCCAGCGAGCGCTCGCCACCTTTAATAGGGGCGAGCTTGCTTAGAGGGATAACCGGGCCCCCAGACAGGCTCCCCGTTGGCGGTCGTAACTATGCCTTTCTTAATTTATAAATAAAACAAGAAAAAATCAAAGTATAAGGCCTTAAATTAAAAAAATAAAATTAAATGTCTTATTAGAAATATAAATGACACATTTTGTGGCAAGATTATACATTTTTCAAAACTAGTGTCACATTACAGGTAAGCTACAAAAAGTCATTTTTACTACTAGGACATGGTATTTTTTAAGGTCGTTAAAAGGTTAAGCAGCAATTTTTTTATTTTGTAAATATATTTCTTTTACATTTTATATTAAAACAGCCCTTTATTATTTTTTATTTAAATTTTAAAATAAAAATGTTTTTAATGATACAACAAAACGTACTATTAATCGTTACGATGGCGACCAAAGGTTTAACGTTTTACGACATTTGAGTCACAAATTCTGAAAATAAGTAAGTAAATTAATAATCGGCATTTAAGGAATAATTAACGATGTGTTCTACTACGTCAATTAAAAGGGTTTTAGGTAAAACCCAATGTAAATTTTAAGGGGTTATTTATTGGCTCCCCTGTACATTTTTAGAAAAAATTTAGAATAACTTTTTAAAGAGACGCCTGACAAACCCTTTTGACAAGTTTCAAAAAGTTTAATAAGCGAATCTTGAATTATTTAATTAAATGTTTTCGGATTAAAATGCCACTTAATTATGGATACTTTTTCGTCGATTAAATAAAACATAATTTTCTTTTAAAAAGCAAGTAGTTACTGATTTATTAAAGCTGTTTCTTATGTCAGTACCAACATTCATTTTACAGGTGTCTGTTGGATTTTACCTGAACCAAAAATTTGGTAATTTTGCAATTACTTTTAATTGAATAATTCAAGATTCGCCTATTAAAAGTTTTCAAAGCTTGGCACGAGGGTTTGTCTGACTGGTTGCTTTAAAAAGTAATTTATATATATATATATATATATATATATATATATATATATATATATATATATATATATATATATATATATATATATATATATATATATATAAAAATAAAAAATGTCAAATTCTGCTTTGTTAGTTACATTAAAAAGTCATAATACGCAACCAAAAAAGGTTAAAATTTGCCTTTTAAACAAAAATGTTAATAAAATCTAGCACTTTCAAACTTGATTTTCCTCAACTGTTTAATCTACTTGGTCCAATTTAAATCCTGTTATTACGACTAAGAAACCTAATTTTAATAATCTTCACTTCTTGTACTAAAAACGAAATTGCAAATCTATTTTTAAACCGATTATAAATGATTAAAGTGGAAAAGACAATATTTTCTAAATCACAAAATCGATTAAAAAATAGAGCAGAAAAAAGACGGCTTCAAGATAAAGAACATAACGGCAGTGAATGGTGAAAGCTTAGATATAAGAGGATTTTACAGATGATAATTTTAGTTCCATCTACTTCGCAAATTTCAATAGTTATCGGATAAAAGCAATTTGGCACGAATGTATTATTTAAATGTTCGCGTTTTAAATATTTTAATTTCATATTGTATATTAATAAGTAAGGGGAGTGGGCAAATGGTGCGCACCTAAGATAGTATTGAAATTCCCATCAAAATAAAGTCAGGCTAAATAAAAAAACAAAACAGTAAGACGCAATAATTTTTTAAAAATTTTCATATACACAGTTATAAGTTAATAAAATAAACCTATAAACATTTTGCCGTAAAAAAACTAAACAAATGAAGAGTCGCGGCGAATAACGATCAGAGTCCATTTTTTGCCAATATTTAAATAATAGCTGGTACGTAAAATAATACATTTACAATTAATTTTGGCAAAAATAAAGTTCGTAGTCCTAGTAAAAACAACATTTAAAGATACAACGTGCCGCCTAAAAACGCTCATGCTCCACGCGCTGACGGGTATAATAGATGATAGTCCATATTGGTCGAATTTTTGCGACATCAAGTTTTAACTTTTATATCATATAATATACGTAGGGTGTTCGAAAAGTTTTGAGATATACGTACATTTATTTGATTTTTTCAAAATAATTTCCACCACATTGAATACACTTTTCCATTCTAACAAGCCAGTCACTAAAAATAGTTCTCCACTTTTCATTTGAAATTTCCGCGCATATTTTATCCCAGGCCTCCAGTAGCGCGTCATCAGTTTTAAACTTTGTCGGGGCTATAAGGCAGATGTTTCAAAAGTCTCAAGCCTGCATCTGTCAAAAATTGACTGGTAAGTTCAGCTCGATGAGGTGGGGCATTGTTATGATGAAAGTACCAGCTAGCGAGTTGCGAGTTTGGGCGAATCACTATTAACTTTTCTAAAAGTTTTGAAAAGCATACTGTAGTATACCAGAGAGCATTTAGGGTCTTCTGTTCTCGGAGCACAACACGTTCAATTATACCTCTTGAACCAAAGAAAACAACTATCATTATTTTTTTTACAGATCTTGATTTGCGAACTTCGGTCGGAGTTTCTTCACCTTCGAGAACCCATATCTTATTCTGTTGTTTAGTTGGGACGTCGTAATAATAAAGATAAGTTTCGTCTCCCGTGAAGATCGACACTATGTCTTTAGATTTACCCTCCTGGAATTTGGACATCATTTTTTACACCAATTCACTCTTTGTGTCTGCTGCTCGGAAGTTAACTTGTGTGGAACCCAAAGAGTACAAATTTTTCTAAAACCCAAGTGCTCATGTATGATCGTGTGTAATGTTGCTAAACTAATGTTCAATGTCTCTTCTAACTGTCGATAGGTAATTCGTCGGTTTGTTTCTATAGCTTTTGGACGGCAGATATGTTTTCTGGGGTAACTACTTCACACGGTCGACCCGAGCGTGAGGCGTCTTCAAGCGAAAACGAGCCCCGCTGAAATTGTTTGTACCATCTGTATATGGTCGCACGAGATGGACAGTCATCACCAAGTATAGGCTTCATTTCTTCTAAACACTGTTCTTGAAATAACTCACATGAAAAGTTATATTTCAAAATTGCATGGCACTCGATAGTCATCCACGACGCCTTTGCGCTAAAATCGCTGGACACGAACTGGCGCAAAACTGATAGTTTACTAATAACTATGTAGGACTACGACATGTCATGACATGTACAAACGCAAAACATCAATGTTACTTTCCTGCACCATTTAGTTACAAAGTATCTTAAAACTTACTGAACACCCTACGTATAATTTTTTTTCCTTTGAGGCTCTTTATAAAAATTTAGAGTAGCCGGTCTTTTTCAACTAAAATATTTTACTTATATCGCTTATTTTATTAAATTTGACACTTTTTAAAAATCTTTCAAAGATCAAGAAATGACTGTCGTCTTTTGTTCACTTTCTAGGAATCTAAAAATAAAAAAAACACAATTAACCAAAGCGAGGTAAAAGTGCGCATACGTGCACACACTTCCCTCTTTGTAATTCACGTCTTAAAAGTAATTTTATTATCAAAACCACCAATTTAATTGTAATTGCAATCAGTACAAAAGTGCAAATTAAAAAACTTTTTTCGAAAAAAATAAATACGAAAATCAAAGAGAAAATGTGGACTCGCCTTATTTGCCGTAGCAGAATATTTATAAGCCTTATTAGAAAATAAAAACTCGTGCCACCCTTTTTTTTTTGGTATTAAGCTATGGATTTAAATATGGCCTTACCAGTTCAGTAGAACATTCCAGTCGTGTAGCATTGACAGTGATGGATGTGTTTTACCTCCGCATGGGTCATTTTGTAATTCGTACCATTACCCGAGGTGCACTATTACCCTACTTTCCCTTATTGTGATTTATTTTTTAAAGTAAAAACAAATAATTATAATTACTTATTTATAACAAAAAAAGCATGGGTCTATTTTTACTGTATCATTATAGTGTATTACATATACCCGATTACACAACATGATGTTGCCCCCCAATTTTTATTTAAATATTTTAATTTTTAAATAAATGATCCATGAAGTGCATCATAGAAATTAACATTATGTTTTGTTATTTCACTAAATAATAATTTTAGTGTATAATGTAAATATAAAGTAGAATTGGTGTGTTTCTATTTTAATACGTTTTAAAAATTTGAATTTACTTTTACTAGCTACATTAAACATTTAAATCTTTACTTTATTTTGACTTATACAGCCAAATAATTGGCATTTATTAAACATTTAAAAATATTTTTTGTTTAATTGATAAACAAAAAAGATTTAGTATACAAAGTGTTTCCTAACTGCGGTACCAAACTTGGAAAAGTAATTTCTTATGTCTTTTTTGAAAAAAAAGTTTCTATAAACATATATCCCGACTTGCCTTATTTCTGAGATACAGGGCAAGTAAAGGAAAAGTCGATATTTTTTAATTATTCTAAAAACCCTTTAATCAATTTGAATACAATTTAGTACATTTATTTAATGTAATATGGGTCATGTTAGGCTTTGCTAAGATTATGACTATTGGGTCCAGTAGCGTCTCAGTGGGCGTGGCAGCCAATATTATAGAAAAAATATACCACTGACCTTTTACAAAACTTTTGTCGGTATTTTCCCAATCTATTAAGATCAAAATTATTTATTTTTTAATTCTGGATTTCATGTTATGCTGTTTATCGATACTTTTTAGTATAACTTAAAGTGGCATCATTTTTTTTCCGAAAACAAAGCAAGATACAAAGTAAATACAAAAGACTAAAAAACTGCATTTTCAATTGGTTAATCAAAAAAAAATTAAACTTTATAAAAACTGGCGTACTTTTTTCTTAATAATATTGGCTGTGGTGCCCAATGAGATGCCACTAAACCCAATAATCCTAATCTAGGTAAAGCTTCACCTGCACCACATTACGTTAAACGGGTTTACCAAATATCATCCAAAAGAGTTGAAGCGTTTTTAAGATATTTAAAAAATGCCGACTTTTTCTAAGAACTTTAAAGCCCTGTATCTCAGAAATAAAGCCAGTCCGGACAAATGTTTATAGGGCTCACTCCCTGCTTTGTTATCCTTGTTTAAACGCCACCAGTTTTTTTTAACTATTTCAGAAAAAATGTATTGTAATGGTAAAAACCATGGTCTACCAAATATTGTGGTAGGAAAGTTATTAATAAAAAAATATTTAATTTTTTGTATTATTTTCTTGCATTTCAAACAATGTTAAAAGAAAAGTAGGTTCGAACTTAAAAATAACCCTGTATACCTATCGTGCTATTTTAATGCGTTGAATTAACTTCTAGTGTATGGAACATTAACAGAGAATAGACAAAGAATACCTGTATGTAAATATTCCTGTCAAGATGATGCATCGGTCTTGCTTTGTTATTGCTTAAGATCGTCCTTTTTTTCACTTATTGGCAAAAGTCGTTCATAAAAGTTTTAAAGTAGCACGACGTGTATGCTTTTCAGGCAGTTAATTTGGTTAAAATAAGAATATGCGTGATACACACAATAGACACGAATACCTTTGGTACGTTTAATACTTCTATTTAAAATTTAATTTAATATGGTTAATACATACAAGCCGTAGAATAGACTCTTAACTACTATTATGGTGGAAAGCTCTTTGTGCCATTAAAATGCCTCATTAGGATATCATTTTCAACAGCCTATGCTTGCGAAACTTTCACCAAAACCCCTAAAGCTTCGTTTTCAACACTTAGATTAAGAAGGCAGGGATTGTTGTTAATGTACCCTATTTCTTAGATGTTTCGAAAGTAAGACAGGGACAAGATACGTATGTAAAGCAAACCTTGTAAATTTATTTATGTAATGATGCGTATACAGGGTGTAACAGAATGTTGGTAAGAAAATTTAAGGGCACATGTTACTACTTAATATACCGGGTGTCAACGAATGTATGAGACAAGCCATAACTTCCAGAGTATTAGACATATCAAAATGAGACTTGGTATAAGTAAATGGTGTGAAAGGAGAAGAGTTTTTGCATATTTCTCATTTTTTATTTCTTTTGGTTTAACCAAAAATAACTCCTTTAAATTTTTAAATAAAACACCCTGTATATTTTAAAATTTTTTGATTTATGAGAGAATTCTAAATAATTTGATATTTCTAAAAGTTTTTAAGCCTGCTTGATTTTTAAAAGCCATTTGTAGTATTGTATCTAGGTGGCTTTAATCCATTATTTATAACTTTACTTTTAATCCGAACGCAAATAAATTGGTATCGCTAGATTCGTCAAAAAATTCTTTATTTAAAAAGTGCTTGTCCAAAAAGTGTTTCCAAATAAACAATAATAGTAAGGCAATGTTAATTTGGTAAATTGTTTTATTCCTTTCTTTCATACTAGTTACCAAAACTTTGCGATTGTATTTTTCTAACATTACCCAGGGTCACATGATTAATTTGCGTTTAATCATGGCCACCTAGATGCAATATTAAAAATGGCTCTTAAAAAATCAAGTTGCTTAATTTTTTTTTAAATGTCACATTTTTACTTAGAATAGTCTTAGAAATTAAAAATGACAAAATACACAGGGTGTTCTATTAGAAAAAAAAAGCCATTTCTGGGTAAACCAGGAGTGACTTGAAAATAAAAAATATACCTAAACTCTCCTCTGCTTATACCATTTACCTATACCAAGTCTGATTTTGATATGTTTAATACTCTAGGAGTTATGGCTTGTCCAATAAATTTATTGACACCTGGTATAACAAAAAAATAATATAAAATGTATTGTTTCCTAGATAGAGAGTAGTATTTTTTTGATTGGTTTATTAAAATTTTATATATCCATATTCTAATTTGGATAATATTAAGCAGGGTGATTTTTATAGTAGTTAGAGGCCTATTTAACTCTAACTTAATTAAATTTCTTTAGTCCAGTCACGTCACAAGCGGTACCTAAACATGTATTTAAAAAAAAATGTACCCCACTGCCTTTGATGCAAGTTTTATGTTTGATCTGGTTTAATCAAATAAAAATACAGCTAGTCTTATTTATTTTGTATCTTGCTTAGTTTTTGAGATATAAAAAATAAAATTCGCCTAATTACATACCGCTGGACTACACAAAAACATAAAAACAAATGTTTTTTATTTTTGTTTTACTTTAATTTTAGTGACAATTATATAATATTTACTACAAACCCATAAATACCACTTACAATAAAACTAACAAATTTTTTTATAATAAAGTGATTTTTATATTTCCTCCATGTTTTTAGTAAGACTGGGGATATAAAATAAAAAGTTTAATAGTCCAAAAAGATATATTTTTACTTGCCTTATCTAAATAAATTAATACACTTGCACAAAAGTCAGTTGCATACATTTTTTTGTCAGTATTTACTTACGTACCGCTTAGGACGCCACTGGACTTAATAAATTTAATTAAGCCAGAGCTTCATTAGCCCCGTAATATTACAAATGACATTTCCCAATTTTATTAAAATTGGATAAGGGACTTTTAGGACATTAACAAAAAAGAACTCACTTTGTTTGAGGTTTATATCCTTAACAATTTTATAAATAATTACTGAGAATGAGGGTAAACACGGAAACCTCCTAAAAATTTTAGATTTTCCAACAGTTTTTTTAATTACAATGGTTTACACTTATACCAGAGGCACTTTATATTAGGATAAATACCTAGTAGGTATTCGTAACTTTACTTACTGACTTTTAAATCTAATAAAATACTTATTATATTTTTATTGTGATAACCAGGTTAACTGACTTTTTAAAAATTAAATACATTTTTTGTTTAGTTGCTTTTTTTTAAATTTAAAGTACCTAGAGTATAAGGTTTTACATGTAACAGAATATCTTAAACCATCTGCTTAAAATTCAATTTCACTTTATTTGATATATTTTTCAAAATAAATAAAACATAAAAACGTATAAAAATATATATCCCTTCGTAATTTTCTTTAAAAATTTAATGCATTTTTATCTTTTTTTATTTTTGTAAGTATACCCAGAAGATGTGGCTCGAAGCTATTTCTTTTACGAGGTTGTTCTATATTTTTATTTAGTAAATTTTATTATTCTAGTAAATAAAATTTATTTTTAATTTTGATTATTCCTATTAAAAAATCCTTACCTTCTTATTCTTCAGATTATTTGCAAATATTTGACGGAACTTACCTGAAAATAAAAAAAAATATACATAAGCAAACTTTCTTATATAAATGAATACAAATATTATAGGGTAATAGTTATTTGTGTAAGGGGGCACCTAGATCTACAATAACATTATGCAATATATGTATTTGTACAATAAAATTAAATGGCACTACCAAGAGAAATAATCGATGATGTGATAGTTCCCATCGAGTGGAGGAAGGTTATCTTCTCTCAAAATGGAGAATAGGGGTCCTGAGATAAGAACATCTAGCGAATTAAAGCTGTTTGATTGAACGAGAAAGACGCGGAAAATAGTTTTTTCCAAGTCAAGAAAGCTCCGATGTGTGAAGCAGGGATAAAAAATTAAATGAGTTTGAGTCTAAAATACCATGACTTAGAGTGAAAAAACTTAACCCGAAATTTTAAAAGCGTCTCCAGATTAAGAATGTCAGCAACGTCACTTGAAAAATATAATTGTTAGGTCATTAAAATTTTTAATACTTGTAGTTTAAACTTGGTATTATTGGTTATTAAAACTGCTCATAAAGTTATGGCCCAAATGTATTTAATATATAGTTTTTTTTTTAAATTTTGCATTAAATAAAACATAAAAACTTTATATTGGAGATTGTAAACTCAAAAGCTAAACTCCTCATTTTAATAAATGGTTATTTATTTTAGGGAAAATGGCCTAAAATTACATACTTTATAAATTTTTGCCTATTTATTACAAGAAATTATAATGCGATTTATTATAACAAATTGTAAACTGCTTTAACAACTTATTCTAAGTTATTACTTAAGACAAGGTTTACCTAATCCAGCATAGAAAAAATATAACGACCATTTTTCAGATTGTCCCGAAGTATGTAATTTTAGGCATGGTGTCAAATATAATAACACAATAGTTTAGGTTAAAATGGCATATACCTTTAACAGACATTTTTAAGGATTTTATAAATAGTCTAAGATACGAATAGAAAGCAACCTTTACCCATCAGTGTACCGGATTAAAACTGTTTGATATTAAAGATAGTATTTAAATAAAGGTATTGCCATAGGGTTTCCTAAAAAAATTAAGTCAAACTATGACTTAATAAATAAAAGTAGGTTTTAAAATTTCTAAGTGACCCTGTAAAATGCCATTTTTTTTTATTGTTTATAACAGTACTAATATATTAATACATGTTTTTATTAAATTTTATAAAAGTTGTAAATTTTTAAATTTTAAACATACGTAATTAAAAATATAGGGGTTGCCATTTTACAAGGTGTGTTCAAAATTTTAAGGATATTTTTTTAAATTTAAATATGGCCTTGATCTAATTTTTTTAAGGAGCCCTATGGTGATACCTTTGTTTTAAATACTATCTTTAATATAAAACAGTTTTTATCCGGTAAACAGATAAGTGAAAATCGCCTTCTATTAGGATCTCGTACTAAAAGTAAAAAAATATACATTAAATAAATTTAAAACACTGTTCTGCAAAGTTGCGTCTTTTTCAAGGGTTTAAATCACTGATTCCGATGGATTGGCAATGTCATTACCTGCGTGAAACAAAAGATACTTGTGTGTTTGTGCGCCTGAATACCACGTATTCTTAAAGTTTGACGCGCAGGCGCAAAACAGACTATTCGCATTATCGAAAAGAATGAACTACGCCTGGTCTGGGTTTCCCGTTAGGAGTATGGTAGCTAATATCCGTCACGGTCAGACCGCGGACGGAGGACACGATGTGCCGGTATTTGTATTCTTCCATGACTCTTAAGTGCGCATGTTCGTCCACCTCGATTTATTTGCTGCGCAAGGTCGTAAAATCCGAAAAATGCTTCCTACTACAGCAAATCTAAATAAAGGTTTTTTGAGATCCCTCACTTCATCAGCTGCAAATTTTTTAAAATTTCAAAATTTAATATTGTTAATTTTTTTTTCTGTATTTTTGAAATATTATTAAACAGTTAGTAAAAATACTAATACCTCTACAACGAAATACCCCATTAAACTTTTTAGAATATTAAAATTTTATTTATTTACCATAGACTTAAATGTGTTTAATGGATCTCTTTTGGAGACAAAAATTATCCCTTAATGCGTGGTACGCACCGAGATTGTATAAAAGGGGATTCTAAAGCCTGTATTCTGTTTTGTCGTTATCTAAATCTCCTAATACCGTGATACATTTGTATTAACGACGCACAGTCATCTTAACGACATCTTTAGTTAACTACATTAAAGTTATGGAAGCGGCGAGGCGTGCGTGTTAAGCGGTTAAATTTTCATTAAATTTATAAATGCTTCTGATGCCTATACTGGTTTGTCAGCATATATTAAAGTAGGTCATTTTATTTTTTTTAATAAAAAATGTTTTTTTTGTAGGACTAAAAAATGATTTAAAAATATAAACAAAGGTAGGAACGTTATGTGTAACCACAATAAAAATCACACTTAATTTTGTTAAAAGCAAACAATTATAATATGTTACTTTTTGAAAATGTGCCATAAATGCCCAAAAATAATTCGCAACATGTACATTGTGAACTGTAGAAATATTTTGTTAAAAAAAAATTGCAGCCGTTCTGGAATTAAAAAAAACGGAATTTTACGAAAAAGTTTTTTTAGTTTCTTTAAAGATATATTTTTAAAGTAAAAAAATATAGTCACCAAAATAAAGTTCCGACGTTTTGTCTGTAAGATACCATCATAAACTTTATTTTTTAAATAGGCAAAATATTTTTCAACGATATATCACACACTACATTTATGCAGCGCCTTGAAGCAAAAAAACATCATTCACTGTTTTTGCATTAAAAATAGCGTTTTATTTTAAGAGATCTTAAAAATTTCTATTTAAAGGTAAGTACTCATCCATTTTTCTCTATCACTACTTATTAATATTCTTTTTATTTATTTCTTATTAATTTATTTATTTATTTACATATATATTTATTTATTTATTTATTTTTTGTTCATTTAAATTTCAATTTACAAGCTACAAAAATTATTATAATTTATACCGGATCAGCATAATAACTTAACACATAGACAATGTGAGGAATGGGGACAGGGTAATGTGAATACCCGCAAGTAAACATTTCTGATTGGATGAGTAACATACATCATTTGTTGTTGCTTTACTTGCCGATATACCAATACCTATTTGCTTAACCCGAATACATTTTTTGCTTAGAAGTAATAAAATTAAACATTTAATCTAATTAAAGGCCTCTATCAGCCTTATCGTAGCCTGTCATAAAAATTATATATACTTACCTCCGAACGGAAATTCTCCAGAACGTTTGGAAAAAATATTTATTTCCATCCAAAATAGTAAATAATAATAGTTTTTGGTTTAAAACGTCGCATGAATGTAAAGTGTGATATATCGTTGGATTTAGAATTAGAATACGAGTTTATTAGGTTAAAAAGCAAATATTACGCCTATTTAAAAAAAACAAGTTGATGATGGTGGTTTAAAGGCAAAACGTCGGATCTTAAATCAAGTGACATCATTTTATATAATAGGAAAAGTTTCAACAATGGTGTGTTATTTATTTTAAAATATCTGTTTAAATAAACTTAAAAAAATAATTAAAAAATGTTTCTGCAAAGTTTTGGTTTCTTTAGAATAATTTTGGAACGGTAATTTTTTTAAACAGGATATTGTTATGTAACGAAGTTACTAATTTTTAATTTTATTTTTTATATTTATTTTCTTAAATCCTTTATTTTTTATAGAAATTGACCGGTTCTTTTGTAAAGTACAAAGTAGATCTCGGAGATTATGTTTGTATTATTAAATCCGGTACGCAAACCCGCGAAATAACTAATTAGGGAAAACAAAATAACCATACTGCCGAATCTCGCATCGGAGATTCCCGCGATACCCCGTGAAACTTGCAGTCCCACTGCCGTAAAGCCTCCGATGCCGCGTCGAGAGTGAAGAGATCGTATACTTAAGCCGCTACGCGCGGTACCATCGACAGAACCTCACGTTCTCGAAGACCGACTAGTCGACATCAGAGCAGCGAACGGGACCAGCCAGAGACAGTAAGCATATTAACCTTTTTATTACAGGACGACTTGCTTTTGCAGGTGCAGGGTGCGTGGAGAAACTACAGGGGTGGCAGAGCCTTTATACTGTTTGTCCGGTATCAACGTGTAGTGGGTTCCCGGTTGATACCTGGTTCGGGTCTATGCTGGCGACTCACCCCATAGACCCTCTCGTCATTTGCGATACTAGTGTGTGCGCTCTCCCGGCTAGTATCCATTCATACTGTTCTCCGTCAATTGCTTTTGTTCGGTATCAACGTGTAGTGGGCTCCCGGTTGATACCTGGTTCGGGTCTATGCTGGAGACTCACCCCATAGACCCTCTGGTCCTTTTTGATACTAGTGTGTGCGCTCTCCCGGCTAGTATCCATTCGTAGTGTTCACGCACCTGACCATCGGAAAAAGCAAGAAGTCTGATAAACAGCTGTCATTATCTGTTAGGTCCTTGGTGTAATTTTCCTACCCGTTCCCCACTTTCCGTCGAGTAATAACCTATATATTTACGACTCCGCGACCAAATCATTAGGGGTTGTTTAGATTTGAAATAGGACATAGGACGCGCATTACCAGGTTGGGTTTTGTTTAGGTTTAAGAATTATATTTAAGAACTAGGTTTGTATGTAATAAACACGACCTCAATATATGTATTCTCTTTGTTCTTTTTAAAATTGTGAGTTTTATTTGTGTTACTCCCTATAGAACCTTGGAGAACCTTTCTCCACTGTCTAAAAGCTACCTCGCGGTATAGTGGACCCTTTACCACTATAAATAACTAAGGGTGGCGCCCGAGATATTTCTACAAACGCGCCAATAACGATAGTTTTCCGTAACCGCGGAAAATTACCGTTACAGTTGGGAATAAAAATGTTTAACTTTGACCTAAATGTAACTAAACTTGTATCTCTTGCCGTTTCCGAGATGCTAATGGTGCCCCTCAAATTTGTAACAGCCTGTATACTGGGTTAACTATGACACATAGCTGGTACATAGCCGCTATGTCTTTATTACGTACAACGTACAAATGTTAATTTCTTACAATTAAAATGCTTTTTTTTATCTTTGGACAAACCACGAAGACTAAAAGCCTAAATACTAACGTACCGTCGGTGTCTTAAGAGAGGTAAGAGGAAGTTTGTTGACACGGGACTTAAATAATTGAAGATTTGGGGGAAGGAAAGACCTCCGCGGGTAGCAGGTTCCACATTCTAGAAACTCTAGGGATAAAAGAACGAACAAAATGGGAAGTTCGGAGTCTATCCAGTTGGACCGTATAGGGATACATACGCGCGGAACCACGAGTTTCTCTGTTGGGAACCGTGAGTGGAGGAACTATACTGGACAATTCTTCAGAGCAGAAGTCATGGAAATACCTATAAAAAAGCGATAGATCCCCACAGCCCGACGATGGGCAAGAGATGGAAGCCTTTCTGTAAGTGAAGGATCATTAATGAGACGAATAGCTCTTTTTGAATAGAATCCAGAATGCTTAGGGTTGTGGGGAAGCCATGCCCCAGATGTGAGTGGGGTAAAAGTATAGAATTTCGAAATATAAAAACTAATATATTCTTATTGGGTTGTTTTAAAATAAGGTACCGAGCAACGCACTAAATGATAATAAATATTAACGAAAAATGTAAACAATAAAAACATTTCGTACACCATTTACCCTTATTTTATTTATTATTATTTTTATGTCAAGTTAATAAATAACAAAAACTTAGAAATATTCTTAAAATTAAATCATAGTTTAAAACCGCCTAAAAAAACTTTAATAATATTATTATAACTGATTAACCATTTTTTTATCTTAGTTATTAGTTATTGTAACTTCAAATATAAAATCTCATAGTTACTTGGTACAGCTGTATAAAAAGTTTTTTTCTTGGTTTAATGATGAGTGACATAAAAAATATTTTCTTAACAACAACTAAGTTAAGGTAAAAGGAGAAAAATAACTTGTTGTAACTTTTAATTTCAAACTAACAGCAAACTTTTGTTACAAAAGATGGATGAAGGGCGTTTAAATATCATAGAGCTGCGTCGAAGAAAAAAAAACAGGAAATTAAATAAAATATGGTATATTATATCTGTACCTATTTTTACTAAAAAACATTTTTAAAATTAAATAGCATATAATTAAAATTTTGTTATTGGTTCCAAGTTACTTTTTCTGATAATAAAGATGCAACCGCCCAAAAATTTGACTTATACGAATAATCAGATAACGAAACCTTTAATCTACCATGTTTATTAAACGGGGCCAAAAAATCGGTATTATTTTTTTTAACATATCAAAAATCTTGTTAAAGGTAACAAGAAGAAAACATTGTTAGAATTTGAGCCCTTAATAATGATATTTAGAAGTCTACCTTCTTTAAATTAGATTTTCTATTTGTACTTTTATATTTGCGTCAAAGCTCCCTTACTATCGAGATAAAAATAATTATGTGCACACATACCTTGCCAGACGAACAGTTTTCGAATAATAAAGCTTTAAGCATTGATATGTTTTTGCATTTACCTTAATTATTTTAAAATTTTGTAACTAACAAAAAAAAATAAATAGAAGAAATAGATTCTTAAAAGGAATTTAATGCTATACAAAAAGGTACTTTCATGTTTTTACATAAAGTCGTTGTTTTAAAAGTTATTCTCAATTTAAGTTACAAAAAAATTACTGTTTTCTTTATTTTGTAACCAAGTTTTTTTCGCTAATTTGAACAATTTATTAAATTACATCATCGAAAATAATTATTTTATCAATCTTGTCGCCTAAAAATCAAAATTTTATAATAATATATTCTAACCTGTTCTAGGTTTACAGATATTTGTTATACAAAAACTTCTCTCTCTCTCTCTCTATTTTTTTCTTGGTTTTGGTCCCTTCAGGTCCAATCCACCACTCTCCCCCTTCCGGACTATGCTTTTCAGGGCTTCGTCGGCGGAAAATTTGGATAATCGAGCTCGTAGCTCCCAGAAATTCCAAAAAAAAACAAACAATTCAACAATCGATGCAATGCATAAATTGTCGGCTGTCAAACTAAGATCTGCTACTGTTGTTACGTATAACCTTCACTTTCACTACTGACAGTTCCCATGGCACGCCCATCTATTTCCCGCCATTTGAGAAATACCTCGTGTTCACCACCAAACAGGATACCATCACCTTATAGGAATCGTCGCTCACAGCGCTTAGATACAGAAGAAAGATGCCGTCAATTTAGCGTGAATCTTTCCTTGATCCCCGAAGGTAAAAACGTTCGTACGATACCTCTAGCCGCCATTCCGGGAAGAACTTTGTAGTCCTCTACGCACGTCCGCATTGTCCGGAGGTCAAACAAAGAGTCCTCCAATACAAAAACTTAGATTTACTTACTCTAAGACAGTAAATATACGTTTTCCTAGAATAGGTTTAGACACATTATGAAATTTAGAATAATAAATTATGGTTTTTTGATAATGAAATAAATTAATTTGTTCCAATAAGTGAAAAAACTTGGTTTAAAAATGAATAAAAAAGTAATTTATTTACTTTTTTACTTAAATTGTAAAAACTTTTAAAAGAACGATTTTATTGAAAAATATTTGGAGACTTTTTTGTAGAGCATTATATTATCATTGCTCCTTTTTCCATTCTATAAATTAATGTCACCAAAATTAAGTTCCAACGTTTTGTCTTTGAGATACCATCATAAAATTTTTCTTTTTAATGGGCAAAATATTTTCAACGATATAATCACACATTACATTTATGCGACGCCTTGAACCAAAAAAACATCATTTACTGTTTTTGAATTAAAAATAATGTTTTATTCCAAACGATCTTGAAAATTTCTTTTTTAAAGGTAAGTACCTACTCATTAATTTTTCTCTATCACTACTTATTAATATTATGTTTATTTATTTTTTAATTTTTGTATTTACATATTCATTTATGTATATTTTTATTTATTATTAATTTTTTATTTATTAATATATTTATTTATTTATTTACGAGCTACAAAAATTATTGTCATTTATACCGGATCAGCAAAATAACTTAACACATAGGCAATGTAAAAAAAGAAAAAGTGTAACGTAAATACCCGCAAGTAAACATTTCTGATTGAATGGGTTACATACATCATTTGTTGTTGCTTTACTGGCCGATATACCAATTTGCTTAACCAGAATACATTTTTTGCTTATAAGTAATAAAATTAAACATTTAATGTAATTTAAGGTCTCTATCAACCTTATTGTAGCCTGTCATAAAAAAAAAATGATGCATACTTACCATACGGAAAATCTCCAGAACGTTTGGAAATTTCTTCTTTCTATTGGCAAACTAGTAAATGATAATAGTTTCTCGGTTTAAAACGTCGCATGAATGTAAAGTGTGATATATCGTTGGATTTATAATTAGAATACAAGTTTATTAGGTTAAAAAGCAAATATTACGCCTATTTAAAAAAAAACAAGTTGATGATGGTGGTTTAAAAGCAAAACGTCGGATCTTAATTCAAGTGACATCATTTTATATAACAGAAAAAGTTTCAACAATAGTGTGTTATTTATTTTAAAATATCTGTTTAAATAAACTCAAAAAAAAAATTAAAATAAATAAGAACTGTTTCGCAAAGTTTTGGTTTCTTTAGGATAATTTTGGAACGGCTGAAAATTTTTAAACAGGATATTGTTAAGAATAAAAATGTTTAACTTTGACCTAAATGTAACTAACCTTGTATCTCTTACCGTTTCCGAGATTCTAATTGTGCCCCACAAATTTGTAACAGCCTGTATACTGGGTTAACTATGAAACATAGCTGGTACACAGCCGCTATGTCTTTATTACGTACAACGTACAAATGTCAATTACTTACAATTAAAATGCTTAAGATATAAAGAGAAATGTAGACACAAATTTTGGGGGTGGGGTAAAAAAGTATAGAATTTCGAAATATAAAAACTAATATATTCTTATTCCTTTTTTACTTTAGAGTAGAATATTTTTCTTGGGTTGTTTTAAAATAAGGTACCGAGCAACGCACTAAATGATAATAAATTTAAATAAAAAATGTAAACAATAAAAACATTTCGTACACCATTTACCCTTATTTTATTTATTATTATTTTTTATGTCAAGTTAATAAATAACAAAAAACTAAGAAATATTCTTAAAATTAAATCATAGTTTAAAACCGCATAAAAAAATTTAATAATATTATTATAACTGATTAACCATTTTTTTATCTTAGTTATTAGTTATTGTAACTTCAAATATAATATCTCATAGTTACTTGGAAAAGCTGTATAAAAAGTTTTTTTGTTGGTTTAATGATGATTGACATAAAAATATTTTCTTAACAACAACTAAGTTAGGTAAAAGGAAAAAATAACTTGTTGTAACTTTTAATTTCAAACTTACAGCCAACTTTTGTTACAAAAGATGGATGAAGGGCGTTTAAATATCATAGAGCTGCGTCGTTGAAAAAAAAACAGGAAATAAAATAAAATATGATATATTATATCTGTACATATTTTTACTAAAAAACATTTTTCAAAATTAAGTAGCATATAATTAAAATTTTGTTATTGGTTCCAAGTTACTTATCTGATAATAAAGATGCAACCGCCCAAAAATTTGACTTATACGAATAATCAGATAACGAAACCTTTAATCTACCATGTTTATTAGACGGGGCCAAAAAATCGGTAATATATTTTTTAAATATATCAAAAATCTTGTTAAAGGTGACAAGAAGAAAACATTGTTAGAATTTGAGCCCTTAATAATAATATTTAGAAGTCTACCTCCTTTAAATTAGATTTTCTATTTGTTCTTTTATATTTGCGTCAAAGCTCCCTTACTATCGAGATAAAAATAATTATGTGCACACATACCTTGCCAGACGAACAGTTTTCGAATAATAAAGCTTTAAGCATTGATATGTTTTTGCATTTACCTTAATTATTTTAAAATTTTGTAACTAACAAAAAAAATAAATAGAAAAAATAGATTCTTAAAAGGAATTTAATGCTATACAAAAAGGTACTTTCATGTTTTTACATAAAGTCGTTGTTTTAAAAGTTATTCTCAATTTAAGTTACAAAAAAATTACGGTTTTCTTTATTTTGTAACCAAGTTTTTTTCGCTAATTTGAACAATTTATTAAATTACATCATCGAAAATAATTATTTTATCAATCTTGTCGCCTAAAAATCAAAATTTTATAATATATTCTAACCTGTTCTAGGTTTACAGATATTTGTTATACAAAAACTTCTCTCTCTCTCTATATTTTTTTTCTTGGTTTTGGTCCCTTCAGGTCCAATCCACCACTCTCCCCCTTCCGGACTATGCTTTTCAGGGCTTCATCGGCGGAAAATTTGGATAATCGAGCTCGTAGCTCCCAGAAATTCCAAAAAAACAAACAATTCAACAAACGATGCAATGCATAAATTGTCGGCTGTCAAACTAAGATCTGCTACTGGTGTTACGTATAACCTTCACTTTCACTACTGACAGTTCCCATGGCACGCCCATCTATTTCCCGCCATTTGAGAAATACCTCGTGTTCACCACCAAACAGGATACCATCACCTTATAGGAATCGTCGCTCACAGCGCTTAGATACAGAAGAAAGATGCCGTCAATTTAGCGTGAATCTTTCCTTGATCCCCGAAGATAAAAACGTTCGTACGATACCTCTAGCCGTCATTCCGGGAAGAACTTTGTAGTCCTCTACGCACGTCCGCATTGTCCGGAGGTCAAACAAAAGAGTCCTCCAATACAAAAACTTAGATTTACTTACTCTAAGACAGTAAATATACGTTTTCCTAGAATAGGTTTGGACACATTATAAAATTTAGAATAATAAATTATGGTTTTTTGATAATGAAATAAATTAATTTGTTCCAATAAGTGAAAAAACTGGGTTTAAAAATGAAGAAAAAAGTAATTTATTTACTTTTTTACTTAAATTGTAAAAAACTTTTAAAAGAACGATTTTATTGAAAAATATTTGGAGACTTTTTGTAGAGCATTAAACTTTCTTTAAAAATCTGTGCTGTTTTTTCTATGAATTTATTTTTTTTTAGTTACAAAATTCCATAATAAAAAAGGTAAATCCAAAAATATATTAATGTTTAAAGCTTGAATACTTGAAAACGGTGCGTCTGACGAAAATTTTCAATAAGACGTTTTTTTGTAGACAATCAATTTTTTAAAAGATATATGAGAACATGTTTTTTACCGTTTATAGTTAGGGGAGCTTTGACGAAAAATGAAAGTTCAAAAAATAAAAAATTTAAATCATTTAAATATTAAAACTACGATATTTTCTTTTTGTTACCCTTATCAATATTTTTAATATATTAAAAAAAGTGGATTTTTGGCCCAGTCTAATGTTTATACTGTACTATTTTTCTTTTTCAAGTACCTACTACCTTTTTTTATGTAAAATATGTTGAAGAAAAGTATTTTGTATTTAGAATTAACATACAAAGTGAATTAAAAAGTTATTTTGTTTTTAATTTGTGCAAGATACCGAGGGTGGCGCCCCTTAGACTAACCAATAAAATTAAGAGCAGAATATTATTTTTCTACTTCCAAAACCCAAGACCCAAATATTCTAACAACACACGTATAATTAACAAAATTAATTATAATAAACTAAAACCAGAATAAATTTCCCCTGTATCTCAGAAATCATCCACTTTTTAACAAAAGTTAAAATGGGTTATATTGTCATATTCTAGCCTCAGAAATTTGTGGTAGCTTTTTGTACACAATTTAAAGAGTAAAAAAAGTATAAAACAGTACATTTTAATTTTTTATTAAATAATTACATTTTACACATTAGGAAAATATCCACGTCTATGCAAATAAAATTTCCCTAAGCTTTCTAAATTAAGGAAACGCTTTGTGCAAGTTCTATGGGCCATTAGGAAATAATTTTCTACACCCTATCCTTATACACAAGTTTTATGAAAGGCACAAGGGCTTCGTTTCTGGCGCCTAAGATTAAGAGAAGTAAAGGTGTCGTCAAGATGACTATGCGTGTTTCATACAAATATTTATTAGGATACGAATAAAACGAAATAATAATTTTATTAACCAACAAAAAATATTTTATAAGGAAATTAAATATTATAAATCTAACGGCCGTATTTTGTTTG
>JACEGR010001129.1:0-188304 GCA_014170235.1 Listronotus bonariensis | reverse complement strand
GTGATGCAAAGAGAAGTGTTCAGGGATTGTTAATTTCTGGAGCAGCAAAAGTAAGCGATATTATTCAACTTTTAGAGAATAGATTTGGAAGACCTGATTTAATTGTTAAAAATATGATTTATGAGGCTAAAAATTTGCAAAATATAGGAAATAATGATTTTTCGGGTTTAACAAATTTTGCTGAAATAATTTCAAATTTAGTACTTACTTTAGAATTTTTAAACATGAGTAATTACTTAACATGTCCACAGCTTTTAGAAGAATTTGTTCAAAAACTACCATTTAACATGCAGTTTTCTTGGGGAAGGATAGTTTCTAAGAAAAAGGTGATGTATCAATGAAAACATTTAAAGAGTGGATATGGGAGGAATCTATAGCTGCAAGTTATGTTACTAGTAAGCCTCAGACCTTTTTTAGACAAGAAAAAGATAAAAGAAGTTTTTGTATATCATAAAAACAAAAAAAATGTTATATCTGTATTTTGTGTCAAGATAAACATAATTTAGATAAATGTTAAAAATTTATAGATAAAACTTTATAAGAGAAATGGGATTTTGTTAAGGGAAAAAATATATGCTTTTCTTGTCTAAAATGTTCTCATACAATCAATGAATGTAGAAAGAAGAAGCCATTCAACAAAGAAAACTGTGAAAAAATGCACCATCCTTTACTACATAAGAAAAACAGAATTTTAGAAAATGTTCTACGGAGACTAGCAATGTTCTGAATAATGCTGATATTTTCTCTGAGAAACAGAATATAACCCGAAGTAATGATATAGTAGCACATACAAGTAAAGACAAAACGGATGTTTTGTTAAAAATTTTACCAGTCATTATAAAAACAGAAAACACTGAAGTTGAGATATATGCCTTATTTGATGAAGGATCAACAATATCCTTATTAGACGAGAATTTGGCAAATAGTTTAAAATTAAGAGGAATAGAAACTGAACTTGGTTTAAAATTAATGGAGAACACTTGTAGGAAACAGGTTTCTAGAAAAGTTAGCTTTGAGATTAAAGGTTTATATGAAGACGTTTATTATGAAATGGATGCTTTTACAATAAAAGAAATGGATTTGCCAGTCCAAAGCATAGATGCAAGAAAAATGAAAACAAAATGGACTCACTTATCTGAAGTTAATTTTCAAGATATAAGAGAAGTGCAGCCGCAATTATTGATAGGACAGAATTACTGGTATTTAATTGCTTGCCGAAAAATTATAGAAGGTCCAAAACATGCACCGGTTTTATCTTATACTAAACTTGGTTGGGTTGTCCATGGAAATAACGGTTTTTCTAAGCGAACAATTGAGAGTAATATTTTACATGTTACAAATCGCAATAGTGACGATGAAAATTTACATAATGTTGTAAAGGAATTCTTTGAAGTGGAATCCTATTCTACGAAATTACATTATAAAGAGGAAAATGATGAAGATAAATGTGCTTTACAGATCATTCAGAAAATAACACATAAAAAAGAAGGTAAAAGGGAGACAGGATTATTATGGAAAAACGAAGAAAAATTAACAGAAAGTAAGTCGATTGCACTCCAAAGATTTAATTTTATAAAAAGAAAAATGAGAGAAGATCCTACATTTGCTAAAAATTATAAACAAAAGGTGACTGAATATGTAGAAAAGGGATACGCTAGGAAATTAAATCAACAAGAGCTTGAAGAACCTTTTGACAGGGCATGGTACTTACTACATTTTGGAGTTACTAACGAAAATAAACCTGGAAAAATTCGTTTTGTCTTCGATGCAGCATCTAAAGCAAATGGAAAAAGTTTAAATGATTATCTGTTAAAAGGTCCGGACTTACATAATTCCTTAGTAGGTATCATTTGGAAATTTAGGGAGCAACGGATTGCCTTTTCAGCAGATATAAGAGAGATGTTCCACCAAATTTTGATTAGAAAAGAAGATCAACAAGCTCAACGATTTTTCTGGAGATTTTCTGAACAAGAAGATTTAGACACTTATGTAATGAATGTTATGATTTTTGGAGCAGTATCATCACCATTTGTGGCACAATACATAAAAAATTTAAATGCTTTAGAGCACAAAGAAGCATATCCAGAGGCAGCGAATGCTATTGTAAATAGACATTATATGGATGATTATCTGGATAGTGTTTCGACCATTGAAGAAGCTTTATCTCTGATAAAACAAGTTATCAAAATTCATAAGAAAGGGAGGTTTGAATTAAGGGGATGGGTATGTAATAGCGAAATAGTATTTAAAGAAATTCCAGAAAAATTTAAGATCTTCAGAGAAAATTTTTGAAAAGACTCTGAGAGTGAACCTATATTAGGGCTAAAATGGAACCCAAAGAAGATGTTTTAACTTTTCCATTAAGTATGCATAAAGTAATCCAAAAGTATTAAATGGTGAAAAGCCGACAAAAAGAGAAATGTTAAAAGTCATCATGTCAGTATTTTTGATCCTCTTGGCCTTTTAGAACATTTTTTGGTAAAAGCTAAAATTCTAATGCAAAACGTTTGGCGTAGTGGAATACAGTGGGACACAAAAATATCAGAAATACAAAATAAGAAATGGCAAAATTGGTTAAAGGGCTTTAAGAATGTACAATATTTGCAAATTAGGAGATGCTACAACTTAAATTATTGTCCATCACAAAACATACAACTTTATATTTTTTGTGATACAAGTCAGCAGGCCATTTGTGCTGTAGCATACTTTCGATTTAAATCAAAAGAAAATGTTTAAGTGTCATTAATTATGTCAAGAAATCAAGTAGCTCCCATCAAGAAGAGTACCATTCCAAGATTAGAACTACAAGCGGCGGTTTTGGCAAGTTATTTAGCAGAAACAATTGAAAAGAACATTCTTTAAAAATAAACTCTACAATATTTTGGACAATACATATCGATCTTTTGTTTCCCACAGAATTTCAGAAATCAAGAAAATTACCCATATATCACAGTGGAGATGGGTTCCCTCAAAATTAAATGTAGCTGATGAAGGTACCAGAGACGATAAGGAAACAAATTTAAGTAATGATGCTCAATGATTTCAGGGACCATCGTTTTTGTATTTATCACCTTATTATTGGCCTACAGAAAGTACTGTGGACAGTGTGCAAAATGGAACGGAAGAAATAATAAACAATATTAATGTAAATACAAAAGATTTAACATATCAAGATTTTCAGATTTGACGACTTCATATGTTATGAAATTTATTCATATATTGCAGAAAAAGAAAAATAAAAATCATTCGATAACCTGTGAAGATATAAAATCTGCAGAAAGATTGTGGTGCCTATACATACAAAAACTTTATTTTTATGAATATAAATTTTAATGGAAGGTAAAGACATACCCAGAAATAGTAACATTTTTAAATTGTCGCCTTGTATATATAATGGTCTGATTTGTGTAAGGGGAAGATTAGACAACTCACCAGATTTAGACATGGAAACAAAAAGGCCCATTATCCTTAAAAACAAATATATGTTTACCAAATTACTGATAATGGATTATTACAAAAAATGGACATGCCTCAACTCAATTTATTTTAAATGAAATTCGACAAAGATTTTGGATTTTACATGCTAGAAAAACCATAAATACAGTAGTAAATAGTTGTAATTTTTGTAAAATTAGAAAAGCTAAGCCAATACCACCTGAAATGGGACAATTACCAATAGAAAGAATTCAGAAACCACAAAGACCATTTTTATTTGTTGGATTAGATTTTTTTGGACCCATGGAACTTGTTGTAGGGAGAAGACGAGAAAAAAATATGGAGCACTTTTTACTTGTCTTTCCATCAGAGCAGTTCATATAGAAATATGCGATACTCTAAATACAGATTCGGCTATTCTTGCAATACGGAGATTTATTTCTAGAAGAGGACAACCAGAGTGCATATGGAGCGACAATGGTACAAATTTTAGGTCTGCAAATAAAGAATTACGTAATGCATTAAAAGAAATTAACAATGAAGAAATTGGAAAAAGTATCAAGCCGAAGAAATAGAATGGAAATTTATTCCTCCAGCTGGTCCCCATATGGGTGGAGTTTGGGAGCGAATGGTATGGACAGTAGAACAAACTATAAAAACCATATTAAAAGACCAACATCCAAAATTAGAAGTTTTACAAACAGTGTTATTGGAAGCAGAACATATTGTTAATAGTAGACCTCTTACTATGTATGTCTCATCCAGCATCAGTGAAATGGAGAGTTTAACTCCTAACCATTTCCTAATTGGAACCTCAAGTAAAGCTAAGGCTCCTGGAATATTTAAAGAAAAATTAGATCTTAGAAAACAATGGAGATACAGTCAGCAAATGGCTGACCGATTTTGTCATAGATAGGTTAGGGAATATTTGCCTACCTTAATAACAAGATCCAAATGGTTACAACAATCAAGAAATATAGTCGTGGGTGATATGGTTGTATTAATGGACAATCAGTTACCTAGAAACAGTTGGCCCTTGGGACGAGTCACAGCAGTCTATCCGGGTAAAGATGGAAAAGTGTAAACTATAGATGTCAGAACGAAAACAGGAACTTATAGAAGACGAGTAGTGAAAATATGTCCGATAGACCTAATAGAGATGACCAGCCATGAATAATTTTTAAGATACTTTTAAGGGGGAAGAAATGTTGAAAATATAATTTTTAGAACAAGTTGTTTTATATTGTTGTTTTAAAAAAGTACCAGTTTTTTTGATAGTTAAAATATTGTCAAATAAAAAGTCAAATTAAAAGACGTTTAATTTTGATTTTATCAATTTAATAGTTTTAAAACGTGGTACACTAGTAAAGATAGTATAATATAGTATAGGAAATCCACTAGTGTACCCCACAATCAAATATCTAACATATATAATAAACATTTTGTTTGACCCAATTTTTATTTGCATGATTTGTAACAATAAATTGTTATGAAAACATAAAATTATGTTGTTTAGCTGCCATTATTATTAAAACAGATCAAAAAAATTGCTCTAATGTTGGTTAAATACCAATGTTAATAATATGGTTTAAAAAGTATGAATATGCGTTGAAGGTTTGCCTTCAAAAATCCAATATTTCTTTGCCTGCAACAAAAAGGCATGCTTTATTTAATCAGGATTGGTATGCCGCCATTTTTGTATGCTTGCCGGCAATATGCCTGCATGTAAAATTTATTGGCAATTAAGTGTTTATAAAGGGTTGACTTTTTAATGCGTATTAGATGTTGACATAATATTGCCACCAATTGCCAATGCTTTACCATCAATGCCAATATGAAAAATGTATATTGCCGGCAAATGGTGTTTGCTGGGTCGGTTTAATTTTTTTTTAATATTTATTTTAGCTTTTTAGTTTCTTATTATCACAATTAAATCGGTAAATATTCATTAAAAAACACTACTAGTACCTCTTTTAGCGGTTAGCTGCAGCTTCTATCTATTTATAAGCTTTTGCAAGCAATAGGGGTTTAATTAAGGAATTAAAAAAAAGATTTTACTAACCAGAACTAACCATGTACCTATACTCTGTCTTTGGTCGGTTATATTTTTTTATCAAAACTTATAAATCAATGCACAGGGGCTGCAATAAATCGATACACACGGGGCTGCAGCCACTTGTAGATTGGTAGAATACATTATATCTGTCAAAAGCTTATAAATCGATACACACGGGGCTGCAGCTATCCGCTTGTCTTTTAGTTCGGTAAAAAGGGTTAATTTTACCCCAAGGTTGTCGATTCTGAATGCGCCCTTGATCTTTCCTATGTATGGCAGAGAGAAAAAAATAAGTCTAGTACAAGGTTGATAAAGACAAGGTGGCCCAACTTTGCTATGACGGTAAACAGCTGATATTGTGACGTCATGGGAGTCCTTTTTTAATCAATTTAAAATTAAAAATATTCTTTATACAATAGTTAAAGTCTTTTAAATTCACTATTTACTCACAAATATAAACAAGATTCACACGATTTTTACATAACAATAAGGAAAAACGAATTTTTTTGAAAAGGATCCCCTTGACGTCACACCTATCGGTTGTCAAATGAAAATTTAGGCCACCTTGTCTCTATCAACCTTGGGTACCTTTCTCTCCCGCGATCCTGACTATATTTTTTTATGGGACCATTGCGGAAATGCACTTTTTCAAATAAAAAAGAATTTTTAAAATCGGTCCACAAACACCAGAGTTAATTGCGTAACATACACACAAAAAAACATACGCGGCGAATTGTGAACCTTCGCCTTTTGGTCGGTAAAAAGCAATAGTTGCTTTCCTTTTACATCAAATCTTAACTAATTTTAAGTCGGCTGCTAAGATGATGGTTTCTTTTTAAAATAGGAACTCAGCTCAGCTAAGTATGTCGGATATCTTACTTAAATTGGTTGAGTATAGAAATATATCAAAAAATGGTTCCTTTGACACCTCTTCTATTTGTTAGCTCAGCTAAGATTTTTGCATTGCTGAGCTAAGATAAGTTACAAAAGAAAAGCAACTAAGTGTACATTTATGCTATATTTACAACCAATTCCAATTTAAATTGGAATTAGAAATTGCCTGCTTGACAAACGGTAAAATACATAAACATTTAAAATGGAATTTACTGTCAAGGTCAATCGTAAACACAATTCGAATTTGTGCAAGCTTCAAATTAAAAAAATCCAATTTAAAGGTTATGCTACAATTCCAATTCATATTGGAATTGGAAATTGCCCGCTTACCAAAGGATAAAGTCCATAACCATTCAAAATGCAATTTATTTTCAAGGTCAATCATAAACACAATCCGACTTCAGTGCAAGGCGCTTGACAAAGTCAAGCGCCGAATTCAAATTGGAAAACTCCAAATTTGGAAGTTAGTTTTATTTAAAAATGTAAACAAAACAAACGTCTGTTTTGTAATTTTTTTATTTATTAATTTTAAGAGCCGAGATAATATATAAATAATAGCGGTGATGATTTTGCCCAAAATGGGTTAATAACAGATTTTATCTTTAAAGCACGATTAACATTTCCAACGAAAAAGGGCAAAACTGCTTGAAGTTTGGGTGATTATTTTAAAGGACACCAGCATTTCCGGTGCATACTGTACATGCATAGCTGGTTTATAAGAAGTAGGTAGTCATGTTGCAACAATTTTATTTTATTTGCAAGCTCGTCCAAGTTTAGTTGAAGACAGTGGTCCTGGTCTATCATTCACTGAAAAACTCTGTTTGGTCAGTGCCTTAAAGAAAAATGTAGAGATGTTGAGGGTAAATGGTATGAATTGGTCTTGTTAAGATTTTATTTTATTGCATTAAAATGATTTCAACCGAGTGCCAATGAAGCTTTGTTTATAGATTGAAAGCTTTGTATTGTAAGTAACTTAATATTGAATATTTCATTATTTTATTTCTTTTAAAGCAATAATAACTTTTATTATATTATGTAAGAGCAGAACAGTTCTTCATAATGTATAAAAGTTTTAGTTTTCTTAAAATGTTAAATAAACTTTTAAATTTTATTCTGGAGAAAAGCCAAATAATATTTTGTTTAAATTTAATCTCCCAGAAAACAATTAAAACATAAAAATACTTTATTATATGGCTAAACATTTTTTACTATTCTTTTTATCTGGTTAAGATACCTAATAGGTGTATCTTTTACCAGTTAATTTTTTTCAAAAGTAATGTCAAACTCTAAAATGTCCATCAGACATTTCATTTTTAATTTTTTCAGTTTTCTAACAAGTTTATAAGTTTTTAGGTAAACTGTTTACCACATTTTTGGTAAACTATTTACCACATTTTTGAGACGCAACCATTGGCCCAGTTCTCATCTGGCGTCTTGTTAAGATTTTATTTTATTGCATTAAAATGATTTCAACCGAGTGCCAATGAACCTTTGTTTATAGATTGAAAGCTTTGTATTGTAAGTAACTTAATATTGAATATTTCATTATTTTATTTCTTTTAAAGCAATAATAACTTTTATTATATTATGTAAGAGCAGAATAGTTCTTCATAATGCATAAAAGTTTTAATTTTCTTAAAATGTTAAATAAACTTTTAAATTTTATTCTGGAGAAAAGCCAAATAATATTTTGTTTAAATTTAATCTCCCAGAAAACAATTAAAACATAAAAATACTTTATTATATGGCTAAACATTTTTTACTATTCTTTTTATCTGGTTAAGATACCTAATAGGTGTATCTTTTACCAGTTAATTTTTTTCAAAAGTAATGTCAAACTCTAAAATGTCCATCAGACATTTCATTTTTAATTTTTTCAGTTTTCTAACAACTTTATAAGTTTTTAGGTAAACTGTTTACCACATTTTTGGTAAACTATTTACCACATTTTTGAGACGCAACCATTGGCCCAGTTCTCGGCTGGCTCTTGTTAAGATTTTATTTTATTGCATTAAAATGATTTCAACCGAGTGCCAATGAACCTTTGTTTATAGATTGAAAGCTTTGTATTGTAAGTAACTTAATATTGAATATTTCATTATTTTATTTCTTTTAAAGCAATAATAACTTTTATTATATTATGTAAGAGCAGAAGAGTTCTTCATAATGTATAAAAGTTTTAATTTTCTTAAAATGTTAAATAAACTTTTAAATTTTATTCTGGAGAAAAGCCAAATAATATTTTGTTTAAATTTAATCTCCCAGAAAACAAATAAAACAAGACGCCAGAAAACAAATAAAACATAAAAATACTTTATTATATGGCTAAACATTTTTTACTATTCTTTTTATCTGGTTAAGATACCTAATAAGGCGTATCTTTTACCAGTTAATTTTTTTTTCAAAGGTAATGTCAAACTCTAAAATGTCCATCAGACATTTCATTTTTAATTTTTTCAGTTTTCTAACAAGTTTATAAGTTTTTAGGTAAACTGTTTACCACATTTTTGGTAAACTATTTACCACATTTTTCAGACGCAACCATTGGCCCAGTTCTCGTCTGGCGTCTTGTTAAGATTTTATTTTATTGCATTAAAATGATTTCAACCGAGTGCCAATGAACCTTTGTTTATAGATTGAAAGCTTTGTATTGTAAGTAACTTAATATTGAATATTTCAATGTTTTATTTCTTTTAAAGCAATAATAACTTTTATTATATTATGTAAGAGCAGAATAGTTCTTCATAATGTATAAAAGTTTTAATTTTCTTAAAATGTTAAATAAACTTTTAAATTTTATTCTGGAGAAAAGCCAAATAATATTTTGTTTAAATTTAATCTCCCAGAAAACAATTAAAACATAAAAATACTTTATTATATGGCTAAACATTTTTTACTATTCTTTTTATCTGGTTAAGATACCTAATAGGTGTATCTTTTACCAGTTAATTTTTTTCAAAAGTAATGTCAAACTCTAAAATTTTTCTTTTTATCTGGTTAAGATACCTAATAAGGTGTATCTTTTACCAGTTAATTTTTTTTCAAAGGTAATGTCAAACTCTAAAATGTCCATCAGACATTTCATTTTTAATTTTTTCAGTTTTCTAACAAGTTTATAAGTTTTTAGGTAAACTGTTTACCACATTTTTGGTAAACTATTTACCACATTTTTGAGACGCAACCATTGGCCCAGTTCTCGTCTGGCGTCTTGTTAAGATTTTATTTTATTGCATTAAAATGATTTCAACCGAGTGCCAATGAACCTTTGTTTATAGATTGAAAGCTTTGTATTGTAACTTAATATTGAATATTTCATTATTTTATTTCTTTTAAAGCAATAATAACTTTTATTATATTATGTAAGAGCAGAATAGTTCTTCATAATGTATAAAAGTTTTAATTTTCTTAAAATGTTAAATAAACTTTTAAATTTTATTCTGGAGAAAAGCCAAATAATATTTTGTTTAAATTTAATCTCCCAGAAAACAAATAAAACATAAAAACAAAACCTTTGTCTTAGGAACATAGTTTGTACAATGAACAAAACTGAATTTTATAATTTTCTTATGAAGCTACAAAAAATGGATATAAACCCCCAACTATGTACAAATGATGGCGGCACACCCGGAAGTAAAATGTTCCGGAGGTAAAATACCCCTCCATTCGGATCTCCGGGCGAGGGGTGCATCCGGGAGGCCTTCATCGAGAAGTTCAATTTCTTTTGCAAACATATGTGGGCTTAACACCAATATAAACTCCGTTCACCATCACCTTCAGTCATCTAAGCCCCACATACTGTTTCTAACGGAAACACAAATAAGTTCTAGATCTTCAACCAGCCACCTTCTCTTTCCAGGCTACGAACTTATTTCGTCTTTTCGCCCACATGGTGGTGTATGTGCTTACGTCCGCAACGATCTGGCTTGTGCTCGAGTTTCCAATCTTGAATCGGGTAGGCCCGATATCCTTTGGCTTAAACTTTCCCTTAGGTCTTCAACTAAATTTATCTGCTGTTTGTACCGGTCCCCATCTAATAATTTCTATGTCGAATTCTTTGACTTTCTTTCAACAAAGATCGATAGCATAATTTCTCAGTTTCCATCGGCTGAAATAATCGTGCTTGGCGACTTTAATGTCCATAATAAGGATTGGCTGGGCTCTTCCAAAACTGACCCCCAAGGCAGAGCAGCCGAAATCTTCGCAGTCAGTAACTCTCTTACCAACCTTATTATGGAACCCACCTACTTTCCTAGAGTCCCAAATTATAATTCAAATCCCCTTGATCTCTTTCTTACTACCAACCCCGAACTCTATCAAACATCTGTCACAGCTCCCCTAGGTCGCTCAGATCATGGCTTAGTTACTATATCTTACCCTGCACATCCCGAGGTAAATGAATACATGCCACCACGCACCGTATGGCACTACAACTCAGCCGACTGGGATGGCCTGAGGGACTTCTTCGCCACTTACCCCTGGAATTCCATTTGCTTTTCTTCTGGTGATCCTTCTCAAATTTGCAATCAACTGACGGAATCAATTCAATTGGGCATTGAAACCTATATTCCACACACCATCAAGAACCCCAAACAATCCAATAACAAACCCTGGTTTTCCAAATCTTGTGATAAAGCTAGAATTTTAAAAGTTCAGGCTCACAAGAAGTTTCTGCAGGATCCTAGTCCAGAAAACCGACAGGCCAGCATTGAAGCAAGAAACTACTATAATCAAACAATTTCTGAAGCCAAAGACTCCTTCGACAATCGTATTAAAAACAAAGTTCTTTCTTGCTCAAATGGCAGCAAATCTTTCTGGTCCTTTGCGAAAAACATAAGTAGGAATTTTTGTACCAGTTCTTTTCCGCCACTAGCTTTGGAAGATGAAATTGTTTCTACCGCTAAAGGAAAGGCAGAATTATTTGCTAAACAATTTGCTGCCAATTCAACCCTTGACCCTTCCGTAAATCATTCAATTCCAGCGGTTACCCCAGTTCCTCATAAAATGCCCGATATTATTTTTAAGGTAAAACACATTAAGCGTATCCTTTCTTCCCTTAACACCAAGAAATCGTCTGGGCTGGATGGCATACCAGCAATCGTTTTAAAAAATGTGCTCCTGAACTTGCACCAATCTTAACTCGGCTCTTTCGAATTTCTTACGACACAGGTATCTTTCCGGAAAGCTGGAAAGCTGCACGTGTTCAACCTATTCCCAAGAAAGGATCTAAATCTCTTCCATCTAACTATAGACCAATTTCAATTCTCTCAGTTCTTTGTAAAGTAATGGAAAAACTAATTAATTCACAAATTCTTAAGTACTTAGAAAAACACAAAATTTTGCATGACAGACAGTATGGATTTCGCCACAAAAGATCTACGGCAGATCTTCTTCCTTCGTATCACACTATTGGAATAAGTCTCTTGAGTTTCTAGGTGAGTCCCAGATCGTTGCTCTTGGATATATCCAAAGCTTTTGACCAGGTCTGGCATGCCGCACTTCTTAATAAACTTCCCTCCTATGGTCTTTCAACTAAACTCTGTACTTGGCTCTCTAGTTATCTATCTGATCGTCGTATATCAGTTATTGTGGACGGCCATTCTTCATGCTTTCATCATGTAAATGCTGGAGTCCCTCAGGGCTCAGTTCTGGCACCAACATTATTTCTTCTTCACATCAACGACCTTCTCTCGTCCACAACTAATTCCATTCATAGTTTCGCCGACGATAGTACCCTTCACTCCAGTTTTCAGGTTCCTAAACCCATTACTAAACCTGACTTGGAAAACAAACGCAGAGCGATGCAGATATCTCTTTCGCAGGATCTTAATTTAATATTGGATTGGGGCGCTAAAAATCTCGTCCATTTTAATGCATCCAAAACACAATCATGTTCCTTGTCGCGAAAAGAGTCATCAAATACTCATCCTCTACTTATGAGCGGCCAAGTTTTACAGAGCAAAGACACCTTTAATCTTGTGGGCGTCACATTTGAGAGTAACCTTAACTGGCATAAACACATTGTATCTATAGCCACGGCAGCTTCAAAAAGCTTGATTTCTCTCTTCGAGCCAAAAAGTATTTTTTCCTTCTAATTTATACACTTTATATGTGTCCCAAATCCGACCTCCCTTGGGAATATATCTTTCATATCTGGCATGGCGGTCCCCCACAACCCTAAGCATTCTTGATTCTTATTCAAAAGAAGAGCTTTGTCGCTCATTAATGATCTCACTCACAGAAAGGTTTCTGCACATCGTCGGGCTGGGATTTATCGCTTTTTTATAGATACTTCCATGGCTTCTGCTCTGAAGAATTGTCCAGCATAGTTCCTCCAATTTACGGTTTCAACAGAAACCTGTGGTTCCGCGCGTATGCATCCCTATACGGTCCAACTGGACAGGCCCCGAACTTCCCACTTTGTTCAAGTTCATCCCTGGGAGTTTTTAGGTTGTGGAACCTGTTGCCTGCGGAGGCCTTTCCTTTCAAATCTTTCAAGCATTAAGTCCCTGTGTCAACAAACTCCTCTTACCTGCTTAAGACACCCACGGTACGTTAGTATTTAGGCTTTTAGCCTTCGTGGTTTGTCCAAAGATACCAAAAAAAAAAAAAAAAAACACTCCTTTGTAGCTTTTTATCTTCTGCTTCCAAGATGGAAAGAAAAGAACCACAAGATTTACCACCTATTTCAACACTTGGTATTCTATTGAAATGGTTGGAAAAACTGATGAGAAACTGTTAGCCTTGTCAATAATGGTGATTTAACAGTATCTGAAAAACAAATTCATGAAATCGAAGCCTTCATTACGGATCAGTTCCAAAATAATACCTGGTTTATATAGTATTTAATAAAATAAATTTTGCGTTGTGGATATTTCTTTTATAAATATATTCAAGATATTAAAGCAAGACTGCAGTTTTACTTTATATTTTATCTAATAGATTTGATAATTGTAGGTAGCAGTCAGATGAATGTTTTAATTGAAATAAAGCTGTTTTTACTTTTTTAAAGTAACGTTTTATTTATTTAAATGTCCTTTATTGAACTAAATAATAACATCAAATGACCAATAACCAACACCCTTTAGCTTAAAGGTATTTATTGATTTAAGCATACATATACCGGGTGATGCATCGCTGGGCGGGACATAGGAAATCCCATGTTATTTTTAATGGGGTCAATTATTGGCTCCCCTAATTATTTAAGAAAAAAATCCATTAAAGTTTATTGAAGAACATGCAAATTTACGTACATGGTAAAAACTTTAGATTTTTCGGTTAACCCGTTTGCTAGTTAGATGCTAATACATTTTTAAAAAATTTTACATTATTATCGCCTCATATTTATGACCAACAATAAAAATACCAGTTAGCGTGACATAACGTTGTCATTTAAAAATTTAATGTTTTATTATTATCAAAAAATCGTAGAGCGAAAAGATTAACTATGAGTTATACTACTGAAGAAAAAGTATTGATGATTAAAGGCACGACCTAAAACCGACATAAGAGAGATATGGATACCTTGGTTACCGCCGTTAACGTTCGTTAATTACGTAAGGCGCTATTTAGACACCGCATACGGTATTTAGTGTTTGTGTTTAGAGATATGGAAGACCCCGTATGACAAACGGTTAATTACTCCTGTCTGCGAATTTACAAAATTAAAAACAAATGATCCTTTAATGTGCGAATACTAAAGTTTTTCTCGTTATTTCAAACACATTTTACTGTACATTTCCCACTTTTCCAAACGATTTTTGACATTCTCATCGTAAAGCCAGGTCATTGTCGGCCGAGAATCTTAACCTTTTCGTTTCTTTCTCACCTGCGATATTTATTCCAAAATAAATAAAGAAATGCCTTATCAAAAATTAGTGGTTTAACTTTTACTCTGTGGCTCTATTACAAAAATATTTGTTTAAATCGTCGAAATAAATAATATAACCTTAAAAATAAACAAAGAAACATATTGTGCGTATGGCAATTCTATTCGCTATTTTAAATAGCACACGGCGTTATCAGCCCGCAAATTACTCCATGCGGTAACGTTATTACCACCAGCGCGCATAACTTAACTGTCATAATAGCGCTTACGTTAATACCGCACGACGACGTTACAGCACCAACCATATCTCTCTATAAATAAAGCCAGGCACTATACTTATTAAGGGAGTCCTTATCCTACTTTGTCCAACATCGTTCGAGGTCTGCAATGACATTTAACAGATGTTTACTAAACAAAGAGAGTACTTATGTGGTTTGTATTTTATGGTTTTACTTTGCTTTTCGGCAGTGTTCTGACTTTAAAACTAGTTAAAGTATAAGATAAATTGTTTTTAAGTGCTTTAAACAATGGTTTATTAGTAAAACTTTCAAAGTTTACCTTTATGTGTATGAGACCAGACCCCAACAGACATTGTTTATTTGATATTTTTATTTGCTTTAATGCTCAAAGTGACTGATTTGTAAACAATTATAGTACATTTTGTATAGTTACGCCCATTTCTTAAAATGCAAAAGTAACAATCTAAGTGAAAACTTTGATAAATCTATAAAATATGATAAGATTTCATGGTTTTCCTAAAACTAGTTTGACACAAAAAGTATGGTTTGAAGCTTCCTGCAGGAAAAATAATTTAAACTGGGCTACTGCAAAATTTGTTTCAAATATTTTAAACCTAAAGATTTTAAAAGAAATTTGCAGCAAAAACTTTTAGCTTATCAGTCAAAAAAGGGTCTAAAAGTGAAAATAAATCAGAACTAGTATACAATCTTAATTTGCTTAAGTCAAAAACAGTTGCCATCAATTAACGAAAAGCTTGGATAAAGCCATTCAAAGAAATTTGAATGGCTATATCCACTGCAAAAAATTGGAATCTAATAATTGCATTTTAGCTTTTAGACCATGCAGAACTTTTTATAAAGAATAACTTTGTTTCGTAAAATTAATTATAAAAAAGTTTTTCCATATGGTGCGAACTTGTAGACAGCTGTATAATAATGTTGTAATAAACAAAAGTATATAAGTTCTTTTACGCTAATCATAACATTTAAATTGGTTAACACCAAACAACTCAACGATAATAATATTTCAAAAGCCTATTTTTTATAAGTTATATATAATTTAAAATTTTATTTAATAATTTAATGTCATTTAAATAACATTATGGTAAAAAAACGTAGTTAAAAGGCCACGAAGGATAAATTAATCATACTTTTGTTAAAGTAAATCATTGATTTCGTTTTTTTTTAATTTTTATGGAAAAATGTATACTAAGAAGAATTATTATTTAGGGTAATTTTGACGTATTCGGTAATTACTTCATAAAGAGGTTGTTAGTAACAAAAAACAAATAAATATAAATACACTTTTATTTGCTTTAAAGTATACATAAGAAATATAAAAATTCACATATTCAGCCACTTTTTTAATATTCACATAGTAAAATAATTAAAACCTACATTAAAAAGTACATACTCAGCATGTTTAAAAACATCAATAGATTCTTTTTATAAGCGCGTCCATTATTCACTTACAACCAGGGGCATATCATTAAATGCCCATATTTGCAATAATGTATATAAAAATATATTGGTTATAAAGGATAGGGCATTAAAACTGGCATGTCCCCTCCTATGACCGCCCCTGCTTACAACTCTATTTAGATATTCTATTACAGATCAACAGAGGTGGTTACAGCTTATCTAAATTGTTATTTATGTAATATTTTATTACTAATATTTATTTACACAATCAATTAGAATATTTTGGTGTATGTGCTTGTGTATGTATGTTAATCAGGCATTAAAAATAATCAACTAGTGAGGAATTCTTAATAACCACTTTTGTATTACATTTGCTAAAAAGGAATTTTACATTTTAATCCTAAAAGTCATTTCTTATACAAGTTTTCAATAATATGAAAAATAGAGGTACTTTTCTCTTAAGCAAAACTCCTATTTATTGACATACCTCGTATACCACTGCAAAAATAAATATCTGATGATTGCATTTGAGGTTTTAGACCGTGCAAAACTTTTCATAAAGATTTTTTTTATAAAATTTTTTAATAATAAAGAAAGTTTTCCATATGGAGCGAATTTAAGTAAACACGCTGTATATGTCTGTCTGTTCATATGTTCGGTGTTTGGTTTATATCTTGTTGTTGTAAGTTGCTTATTTTTCTACGCTTTTTTCCATTTTTCTCTTAACATTGTATGCTTGCCCCTCCAGTTTTTACACTTAGTTTGTATACTCAAAAGTTGTTTTTATGATGGGAAGGACTGTGGCTAAAAATTTAATATTTCTTTAAATGTCAAATATTATTTGGTGTCTCTATATGACTCTATTAGTATTGAATGTAAGGGACACCATACCTGCATGAATCGATAAGTTTTACTAATCTCTTGATCTTTTTGGTGCCTTTTAATAATTTACTATGAGAAGTTTTTGGCGCAATTATTTCATTTAAGGTCTCTTTTAAATAGCATGTTGTGTAAGAGATAAATCTAAAATGCAAATTAAAAAAGAAGTTAATTTTATGTATATTACTTAAAATCATATAGTAAACAATATACAGGGTCCTGCAATAGTGCGTCAGGCTTCCGTAGCTCCTATACAAATAATGTTAGGAATTCCGTTCTGGTACCAACTTATAACGTGGATAAGGTTGCATTTTTGCAAAATATTTTTGCACATACAGGGTGGCCCAAAAAGTTTGACGACAAAATGTACATTTTTTTAAATGGAACACCCTGTATTTTTGTGCACATTTAGGTTCCTATTAGTGTATTTCATAAGAACACAAAATTTTATTTCATTGGGTTCAGCGGTTTGGGAGCTAAAAATTAAAAACCTACAAAATAACATTTTACCGCCCTGAAAGAGAATTGGTTAGAAAATAACTTAAAGATTTTTTTTTAAACAAAATTATGTGAAAGCTAATATCAAAGATATGAAGATAACAAGGAGTTATAAGTTTTTTTCCATTATATACAGGGTGTCCAAAATCCTGTTTTGAAAAGTACATATTTCAAACACGTTTTTTCCAAGTTTTTAAATGGAACACCCTGTATATTATTCTACCATTCGATGAAAAATTTAAATAAATTTTTTTGGTAATTACAATTAAATTAAAATTCTCAACCGTTCTCAAGATATTTACCAAAAACCTAATATGAAGGTATCGATAGTGAAACAAAATACTCAGGCGGCCATGGAAACAAACAAAATATTATTTAATTGGATAAGTACATATTGACATTTCGTAACCGTATTAGAACCACTTCTTCTTGGGCGAAAGTAATAATATTCTATTAGAAAAAATGCATTTTTCAAAGGAAGAGCTAATTGACATGATTTTTGTGTTAGGAGAAAGTGAGAAAAATTGTTTGCTAGCAAGTAGAGTTTATGCAGCTCGGTTTCCCGACAGACGCCGTCCGGAAGCAATAAGTTTTAATAGACTCCTTGAGCGTTTTCTTGAAACAGGGAGTGTGGACTACAAAAAGCAAGAAAGGTTAAAAGTGGCCACGAATAAAGAAAAACAGTTTGCAGTTTTAATGACAGTTACGAAAAACCCAAATATTAATCAGGCATCCGTGGGAGAAGCAGTTAGCATAAGTGAAAGGTCAGTCCAAAGGATTTTAAAAAACCATAAATATCACGCATACCACATTCAGTTGCACCAAACGCTGAATGAAAATGATTTTCAACGAAGGGTAGAGTTTTGTGAGTGGGCACAAATTCGCCTTCAAGAAAACCAGTTTTTTTATGAATGTTCTATTTACCGATGAGGCAACGTTTCACAATACTGGATGCGTGAACAGACATAATTTCCATTATTATTCTAATGAGAATCCAAGAATAATACGACAAATAGACCGCCAACACCGTTGGTCAATAAATGTTTGGGGAGGAATTATAGGGGACCATGTGGTAGGTTCATATTTTTTTCACGGCCACCTTAACGGCGAAATTTATTTGGCATTTTTAACAAATGATTTACCCGGATTGCTGCCCCAAAACATCCAAGCACAAAATATGTGGTTGCAACAGGATGGGGCTCCAGCCCATTTTTCACAACCAGTTAGAGCTTTGTTAAATGACAGATATGAAGATCATTGGATTGGAAGAGGAGGACCAACCAGATGGCCTGCGAGATCGCCGGACCTAACGAAATTAGATTTCTTTTATGGGGATACGTAAAAGACCTTGTTTATATGGAACCTCCCACAACAGCACAAAACATGCAACAAAGAATCATCCAAGCATTTGCCACCATTACACCCGCAATGCTTCAAAATGTGGAAAGATCCTTACAAGAGAGAATTGGAAAATGCCTTCAACAAGGAGGAAGACATTTTGAACATCTTCTAAATTAATATTTTCCAACTTCTAGCTAATTAGTTAGGTACGCATTTTTATCGTCCTCTTTTTTAAACTATTTGACTTTGATTACTTATTTTATCATTTTGAGCTGTGAATTCCAAAGAAGCTAAAATTATGTCTAAATGTCAATATGTGTCCAATTAAATAATATTTTGTTTGTTTCCATGGCCGCCTGAGTATTTTGTTTCACTATCGATACCTTCATATTAGGTTTTTGGTAAATATCTTGAGAACGGTTGAGAATTTTAATTTAATTGTAATTACCAAAAAAAATTATTTAAATTGTTCATCGAATGGTAGAATAATATACAGGGTGTTCCATTTAAAAACTTGGAAAAACGTGTTTGAAATATGTACTTTTCAAAACAGGATTTTGGACACCCTGTATATAATGGAAAAAAACTTATAACTCCTTGTTATCTTCATATCTTTGGTATTAGCTTTCACATAATTTTGTTTAAAAAAAATCTTTAAGTTATTTTTAACCAATTTTCTTTCAGGGCGGTAAAATGTTACTTTGTAGGTTTTTAATTTTTAGCTCCCAAACCGCTGAACCCAATGAAATAAAATTTTGTGTACTTATAAAATACACTAATAGGAACCTAAATGTGCACAAAAATACAGGGTGTTCCATTTAAAAAAATGTAGATTTTGTCGTCAAACTTTTTGGGCCACCCTGTATGTGCAAAAATATTTTGCAAAAATGCAACCTAATCCACGTTATAAGTTGGTACCAGAACGGAATTCCTAACATTATTTGTATAGGAGCTACGGAAGCCTGACGCACTATTGCAGGACCCTGTATTATTATTTGTCAAAATACCTTATGAAAACAATTTTGGATGGAAATGGGACAAAAACTTAAATGTTTGAGTATTGCAACAGCTTTTGCTTCTTAAAAAACAAGATTCACATTAAGAAATTTGATTTGTTTTGTACAGAGGATCCAAAAACTACAAAAATGTGAAAAGGGTTCAAGACAAAACTGGCTTTATTTTTAGAAATCTGTTATTAAATTCGGTTCTCTTTGGTTTTCAAGCATTTGAGATGATATGCTACCGGGTGATGCAAGTGGTGCAAGGCACCAGGGCGGAAAATGCAGCAGTATCACAGACTTGCCGTTTCTCAGTTAATGGAGGTGCAAGTGGCACCTCATCATTACACATGCACTTCCTACAATTTCGTTAACAGCCAATGGTTTTAAACTTTTATAATAATTTTAAAAATTGTGCTTTTCACTGGTACAAGACCTTTTTAAATAATGCAAACCTCATAATTATTTCTTCTGCTGAATTACCAGCATAGTACTACTTAATAATTTGTACTTTTTGTCAACGATATTGACCAAAACTTAAAACAATCTAAATTAAGCAGGATTAGCAGCAGTTTGCACCACAGCAAACGACTTGCCAGTATAAATACATTTTAAAGAATTCTAGTCGACCCGACTCCGAAAAAATCTTTTCCAAACCTTGTTCAAAAAGCCCTAAATTGATATTTTTATTTTTCCTGAAAGTCCTTAGATTTTAAAAATGAATATACATTATACAATTACTCTAAAATCACAAAAATTAAGTAAAAAAGGTTTAATAACATTTTTATTACTATTATTATTTTAATTTTACCCTTAAAGTTAAGGCAAGCGGGCAACCCTGTACTTGACATCTACGTACCGTAGACGCTCTCGTCTGGATTTCGTCTCCTGCTACGGCACGAAAGACTGGGGCTGTAATTACGATGGGCGGAAACATATTGGCAAAGAGAAGGGAGATTACTAAATCACATAAGTTCGACTGAAACAAAATGAGGTGTATCCCCCCCGTTCCCTTTGCTTTCTACCCCACCACTGCGCCAACACGCTCGCTTTGTTTATGGCTGATCCATGTGGCTGATCGAGCTCGAGCACGCAGTTGCTTCTTTGATTTGATGAATTTATTGCTTTAAATGCATCAAATACTGCTATTTTTAGGAGCATTTTTTTGCGGTTTGGGGCTCAACAAAACTGAAAAATAAAAAGCAATTCCGAAAGAAAGAATAAACAAATAATTCTAAAAAAAAAATATAATACTAAAAACAATTAAAGAACATAAAAGTATTTTTAACAAAATTTCTTATAAAAACTTAAAAACTTTTTAAAATCTTAGTTTAAAGGTTCTCAAAGAGACCACCATTTTGAGCAAGACAATACCCAACCTGTTATAAAATTCGGTTTTTGTGTTTTCATGTATTTCAGGTGTTATGCCTATAAGAACCTGAATAATTTTTTGGCGGAGTTCATCTAAGTCATTTGCACGTTCATGACGATGCCTATAAATTTGCTGCTTAACATGTCTCCTGCTAAACTGCAAACAGCAGTCTCATGGACTTGCCGTTCCTCGGCTAATGGAGGTGCAGGCGGCACCTCATCATTACACATGCATTTCCTACAGTTTTGTAAACAGCCGCTGGTTTCAAACTTGATTATAATTTTTAAAATTGTACTTTTAACAAATCTCCCGATTATTTCTTCTGCTGAATTACCGGCATAGTACCACTTATTAATTTGAACTCTTTGTTCAACGGTATAAACCAACATTTTAAAAAGAGAGCGCCGTAGTTTGCGACACCCCAAACAGCTTGCAAATGATCTCTCTCCAAATGTTTGAGCCCGGCGACGGCCGCGTTGATGTGCCCCACTACTGCAGAAAAGTGGGCGTATGTATACATACATATGGCATCATTACATTTGAAAAATCGAGGAACATCTTATTTTCCGTTACTTTTTATCTTAAGGTAAGATCGCTTTCTCTTTTTTCTACTTGTTAATCCCAATGGTTCGATATTTATTTTCCAGACCTGTATAATAGCGTTTTACACAAGAAAGTTTTTAAGGTTAGGAGACCCTTTTCTTATTAAATAATTTTAATTTGTCATTTTAATGTTTGAGATAGCATACCATTCATTCATACCAGTATTTTGGGTTACCTACCAATTACCGACGAAATAACCCGGTACGAATTAGCGTAGTCTCTGATTGGCCGGGCGTTGACCCTTTAGTAGTACACTATGCGATTTGTTCTTCTTTTTTTTGACTTGACGCATCTTGTATTTTCATTCAGAAATCCGGTCATAAAATGCACTGACCGTGTGAAGTTTTTTTGTTTATATTGATTATTAGGGAGTTTTCGCATAATAATAGATTTGAATTTGTTAGGATGTTAGAATTAATTATTTTTTGGTTTTATTAGAAATTAGGTGGGTCACTGACCGAATGACCTTACGGACGAGCCGCGCCAAAAAGATATTACAATTAATTCAAATTATAGTTCTTAATTTGCAAAAGTCATAATTGTTTAAAAATGGCATATCTTCTTTTTTAATCTTATTTTCTAATTTTTTCACTACTTCAGGTCGGTTTTATAATAATATTTGCATATGTTTAAAAACAAAAATTACATTTTCTATTTTCTTGAGCCATTCTGAGTCGTACAGCCATGAGTTGAATTTGAATTGGGAACTGCAGTTTTCTTTAAAACTCTGCTTAAGGGTAGACCTTAAATATAAAATAAAATATTAGAGTTTATTTTTGATAAGAATAAATTAATACTTACCCAACAGTTCATTTTAAGGATCTCTTTTATAATCATTTGCAGGCCCGTCCAGAGAAATGGCCCTGATCATTAAATGTAAAATGAGGAGCAAATTGCAAAAGTAATTGAGTTAAATTTGCCTTCTCGTTTACACCGATTTATCCATTCCTTTCTGAGTGTGGACAAAACAAAGCTATTTGTCTTGGAAAATGAATGAAATATTAGGTTAACACCTTCTTTTTTGAGTGATAACCTTTTGCTTTTGCATGAAGCAATAGCACAAATCTGTCCAGCCATATTTCTATCTAAAACCACAAATAAACATTACTGAACATATTTTTTCTAAGTTTTATTGTTTAAACTTACCAAATTCTGTATAAACTCTAGTTAAAAATGATGTACAATGTTCAAAGTTCTTGTCACTGGCTCAAATTTCAAGTCAAATATCACGCACACATCTGGACAAAAAAACGATGAACACAGAAAAAATACAGTTTAAGAAACAAAATTATTGTTTTTATAAGGTCTTTAGAGCTTAATTATCACACCAAAAACGTTAAAACACTATGAAAAAAAAAATAGTTACTGAATAACGGCCGTGAAAAATTACAAGATTACATATAAACATACTAATCGCCGCCAAATCTGCACTGATGACTACGTTAAGAGCGGTCATCCTTGACGGCTTGACAGGCTGAAGCCTTGTTTTCAGAACTATGTCGTGTCGCCAGCGACAATGAGGGGACCAATGGGAGCTAAGAATTTTTGACACCCCACTCTTTTGTCGCCAGCGACAGCCTTCTCGAGTTGAATTTTTAAAAACGTCTCGCCAGCGACAATGATTAATGATTATTTATTATTTTCTTAATTTTTTTATTTTTTCGTGTTTTTCCGCATAGTTCTGTAAAAATATAAAAATGTTATTTTGTAATACTGTATTATAAGAAATTTTTACAAGTCAAATAAACTAAATAAGTTTAAAATATAAATTTGCTGGTTTACATCCGTTTTATTTTTACAAGTGTTGTTGATGAGTTCTTTTGTGTTATAATTTTTCTAAAACGGCTTGAAGTTATTATTATTTAACCCTTTAGACATATAAAAGCTTGCAACTGTATTAACAATATACCTATGGAGCTGGCTCCCCTTGAAAACTTTTTGCAAAAATTATGAAGATGCATACATATGTTGTCATTGGCAAGGTAAGAATGAGTAACTAAGTATATACCCTTTTAGTCTCTGTATACATGCATTTAAATCATTTATGTATATGTTTCTGATATTTACCAAAGTATAACTATTTTTGTATTTGTTGCAGGTTCAACATTTCCAATGAAAACGAGCAAGAATGCTTAAAGTGAATATTTTAAAAGACACTAGCATTTCCAGTACTCACTGTATGTACATATACCTGGTTTATCTAAAGATTGCCGAAGTATTTTGTATATTAGATATTTTTTTAAATAAATTCAGGATATAAAAGCCAAGACTGTAATTTTATTTTTTCTAATATATCTAATACTAGTAGGCAGCTAGCAGACATTAATGAATGTTTTATTTAGGTAGTTTTTTTTTAATTTTGTATAAGTAAAAATACGTTTATTTATTTAAATGATATTTATTGAATCAAATCATTACAACAAACGACCATTGACTAACATGTTTTAATTGAAAGATATTAAAAAATTTAAATATATAAATGACTAGGTATTACAAAAAGTACTTGAACATTTTTTAAACAAAAAACACAATAAAGATGTAATATTTATTTATTTCAATATACATAGTGTACTTTTTTTGAAAGCAAACTTTTAGGAATGGTTTCTTAATAAATACAGCGTGTCTTCGGAAGTTATTAACAAATGGGAAACTTTTTTATTATTAATTTTACGAAAAAAGTTATTCTTTATAAGAAGTCCTGCTTGATGAGAAAATACATTTCCATAAAAATATTTGAAAGTTGTATGTACAGGGTGGCTTAAAAATGACTTGTTTCCAAATTAAACTAAGGGTTATTTTCTAACTACGATACCAAACTTTAAAGGGTGATTTCTTATGTCATTTTATGAAGAAAAGCTCCAATAAACATATGTCTGGAGTTGCTTCGTTTTTGAGATATAGGGCATTAAATATTTTTTTAAAGGTCTGTTTGTTTTTAAATATCTTTAACACGAAAACAGATACAAAAAATGTACTACACTAAAAAGTTGTATTTTTAGTTGCTTTAAAGGAAAAAAATATAAAAACTGCATGCCAGTGGCGTACATTTTTCTCTCAATAATATTGGCTGTTGTGCCCACTGTACGTCACTGGCTTTTATATAGTTTTGGCTTCGTATTTAAGATATTTAAAAACAGGCCTTTAAAAATATTTAACACCCTGTATCTCAGAAACGAAGCAACTCCGTACATATGTTTATAAACACTTTTCTTTATAAAATGACATAAGAAATTACCCTTTAAAGTTTGGTACCGTAGTTAGGAAACACCCCTTATTTTAATTTGGAAACAAGTCACTTTTTAAGCCACCCTTTACATCTAACCTTCAAATATTTTTGTGGAAATGTATTTTCTCATCAAGCAGAACTTTTATAAAGAGACACTTTTTTCGTAAAATTAATAATAAAAATTTTCCCATTTGTTAAGAACTTCCGAAGACATTTATGTGTGTTTTCAAAATTCCTGGATGCAAATGATTTTTGCCTCGTGTAAAACTAAAAATCCTTTAATTTCTATGACTTAAATAATATCTGGTTTGGTTTCAGTAGAATGCTCCATTTGATTTTCTTTGAACTTAAGCACTGTTTCAGTTTGGCTCTAAAAATAATACGGGTTTAAATTATGTAAAACTTTAGGGGGTATTTACAACCTACCTCTGATCAAATCTTAGCTTTGTTTACTGTTCTTTCAAATCTGAATGATGCACACATGTTTCTGTTTGGACAATGGAATAATATCCCATATTTTGGTTGGCTTAATGGTTAGTAGCAGGTCTTCCTAAAATATGTTTTAACAACATAATTGTTTTAACAACATAATTTTATAAGTTTCTATCTACAGTGACACGGACGACACGATCATTGTCGCAGCGATAGGGCATATTATGTTGTTCCCCTACAATGACACAGTGGAGGAATGTCGCTGGCGACACGACGTAGTTCGGAAAACGAGGCATAAAGCTTTGTTTTCAGAACTATGTCATGTCGCCAGCGACAATGAGGGGACCAATGGGTGCTAAGAATTTTTGACAGACTTATTAATAATTATTTATTATTTTCTTAATTGTTTTTTTTGTGTTTTTCCGCATAGTTCTGTAAAAATATAACTTTCAGCTCATGTTATTTTGTAAAATTGTATTATAAGAAATTTTTACAAGTCAAATGAACTAAATAAGTTTAAAATAAAAATTTGCTGGTTACATCCGTTTATTTTTACAAGTGTTGTTGAGTTTTTTTGTGTTATAATTTTGCCAAGACGGCTTAAAGTTATTATTATTTAACCCTTGATAGTGATATAAAGTGTTGATATAATGAAAAAATTAAATAATAGAGAATATTGCCCGTAAACAATTCCTACTAAAAATGCAACCTTGATTATTGTAAACTTTTGAATATTACTATGATGAACTACTTGGTAAATGATTTAATACTAAAGCTATAGTTACTACACTGACCAACAACTTAAAGCATATAAAAGCTTGCAAGCCTGTGAACAATCTGAAGCTGGCTCCCGTTGAGATCATTATGCAAAATAAATTATTGAAGATGCATGTATGTTGTCATTCGCAAGGTAAAAATGATTGGAGTAAGTAAGTTTACACTTAGAGTCTCTGTATGCATTTAAATCATTTATGTATATTTCTGATGTTTCCAAAATTAGGTTATAACTGTTTTGTATTTGTTACAGGTTCAAAATTGCCAATGAAAAAGAGCTAAATGCTTAAAATAAGTATTTTAAAGGACACCAAAATTTCCAGGGCTCACAGTATATGCATGGCTAGTTTATCTAAAATATGCAGAAGTTTATTAGATATTTTTTCTAAATAAATTCAAGATCTGAAAGCAAAGACTGCAGTTTTAGTTTTTATTTTATCAAATTAATCTGATACTAGTAGGCAGTTAGCAGACAGTATTGAATGTTTTATTTAAAATATTTTTTTTATTATTTTATATAAGTAAAAACAATGTTATTCATTAAATTTTTCTTCATTAAACTAAATAATTCCATCCAACGACCGTTAACCAACATGTTTTAAGTGAAAGATATTAAAAAATTTAAACATATATGTATGTAATACAAAAATTACTTAAACAGTTTATTTTAAAAAAACAATACCAACAAAAATGCAATTTTTATTAATGCTAATATACATAATAATATACATGTCCTTCCATACACCGAAACATTAAATATAAAAACATTTAATACGTTACTAATATAAAATCCAAGGCACTAAAATTGTTTTTTTAACCATGCTTATAGGAATGAATTTATATAAAAAAAATATATAAACTTTGATATCTGTGTTTTTCAAATTTCTTGGATGCAACTGATTTTTGCCTCGTGTAAAACCTTTAATTTTTATATAGCTTGAACAATATCTAGTTCAGTTTTAGTAGAATGCTCCCTTAGATCTTCTTTGAACTCGTGCACTGCTTCAATTTCGCTCTAAAAATAAAATGGGTTGATAATATGTAAAACTTTAGGTGCTATTTAGAACCTACCTCTGATCAAATCTTAGCTCCTTTTACTTTTCTTTCAAATCTGAATAATGCACATCCTATCCTATCCTTTATTTTCGTTGGATTAAGGGTTAGTAGCAGGTTTTTCTAAAATAATTTTAAAAACGTAAATTTTATAAGTTAAAACATAAAGACAAAAATATTTCTTGAATAAAATTGCTTACTTGTTGAAAAATTTCTGGAACAAATACGATCATTTTTAAAACAGTTTCGCTTAAAAGCCCCCATTTCAAAGATTTTAATCCATTCATGCATTTCTTCTGTATGCAAACAGATCATTTAAAAAATCATCTGGTATACAGCCAGAAAACGGAAAAACGAATCATTATCTCTTGGGGCACGCATTGAGTACTTAACAACAGTACAAAAATTGTGCACTTTGTTGTTAATAAATTGGAATTAAGTTAATTAATATTTAAATAATTACAATGTTGACATACAAACAATCCGATCATGTTAAATGGTGTAGCCAGCGACACGGACGACACGGTCATTGTCGCAGCGATAAGGCATATTATGTTGTTCCCCTACAACGACACGGCAGAGGGGATTGTCGCTGGCGACACGACGTAGTTCTGAAAACGAGGCTTTTAAAGCCTTGTTTTTAGAACTACGTCGTGTCGCCAGCGACAATCCTCCGCCGTGTCGTTGTAGAGAACAACATAATTATGCTCTGTTGCTGGGACCAGGTCCGTGTCGCTGCGACACCATAAAGCCTCGTTTTCAAAACTACGTCGTGTCGCCAGCGACAATCCCCTCTGCCGTGTCGTTGTAGGGGAACAACATAATTATGTTCTGTCGCTGCGACAAGGATCGTGTCGCTGCGACAAGAACCGTGTTGCTGCAACACCATAATTGTCGCTGGCGACACGTTTTTAAAAATTCAACACGAAAGGCTGTCGCTGGCGACAAAAGAGTGGGGAAGCCTGTCAAAAAATTCTTAGCTCCCATTGGTCCCCTCATTGTCATTAGCTGGCGACACGACATAGTTCTAAAAACAAGGCTTAATTTGTCCCTGGTGACACGTTTTTAAAAATTCAACTCGAGAGGCTGTCGCTGGAGACAAAAGAGTGGGGAAGTCTATCAAAAAATCTTAGCTCCCATTGGCTCCCTCATTGTCGCTGGCGACAAGGCATAGTTCTGAAAATAAGGTTTAACGTTGTGCTATATATACTTGGAATAGGTTGCGAGACATCATCGAGTTTAGGCGGTTCGAGGTCGGGGACGCAAGGGAAAGCACTGTACCGGGAAAAGTTGACACGACTGAGTAAAGTCATTATATTTTGACAGCTGATGATTGATCTATTGGCGTCTAGAATTTGTGGTTTTCGTTTTGCATTGTTTTCAAAGTGATATTTGTGGAAAGATGTGATCCCAAAGGTTTTTTATTTAAAGTCAAAGAGGTTGCGACTTAAAAAGTGTTTTGTAAACGGTTATTCTAATAATACTACAAACCGTTTTTCTCTGGCACTAATGAACATGGTCGATAAATGGTCACTGTGACGTCAACACACGTCAAATCAATATGGCCGTATAATCAAATTTAGGCGTTCAACCAATTATAACCGCGGTAATAATTGGTGAAAACCATGACGTATAATACATTGTTTAAACGTCAACATAACCGATTGGTAAATACTGTTTTAGAATTGGTCCTTCGCCTAAAATTGATGTATGCCGCGACCCTATATAGACCGACTCTGGTGCTATGGGAGTAAGCTCTGATGCCTAGTCGTCATGTAAGGTAAAATATTGCGGAATCCCGGAAGTCCGGAATCACGTGACTACAATATCGAAATTTCATTGGACTTTTCGCAGCCATGATGAAAGTGACAGATCCGTGACATTTCCGTGACATTTCCTTTGACAGTTCCGGAAAAAGTTGAAAATGTTTAACTTTTTACGGAATCCGCCGATTTTCTTGTTACCTTTTGTGTTCATCAGGTATTTTTGGTAATATTATTATTTTAATAGATAACCTTATTCACATTTATAATCTAAATTTATCCGCAAATCCGCAGTTCCGGATCTACGCAATTTTTGTTCACATGAGGACTAGGCAAGCGTCTAGAGTTCTGCCACCGGCTTTTCCGTCCAATCAACGAACATCAAAAGTCACGTGATGCATAAAATGTCCTTGAAACATAAATTACAAAAGATTTCGTTTTATGCTGCATTTACAATACAATTTGATTTTAAATTAATTCAATTTTAGATTGACATTTGAGTGTGCACCCATTTACAATGGAAAAGAAATAGCAAATTTGGAGGTTATGTCACCCAGAATTACGTCATTGACAGGTCGGCCATATTTGCTGGGGGCACACAATCGCATTTGTTTACATTGTTTCTTATGGAAAAATTGTTAATATCTAAATGTTATTTTATTTAATTGTAATTTATTTAAAGAAAATGCCTAATTTTTGTTCCGTTTTAAACTCCTTTTGGTGTGCTGAACGAGGTAGTGTTCCGTCGGCTGCTTTGACTAACGGAGGAGAATGTTTAAATGCTCTTTCAACTAAAAAAGAAATGTATGCATGCATGCATTAAAGCTTTAAACAATGGGTCTTTAAGTGAAGCTTGGTCGTATTTGTTCCTGGCATCTTATAACAGGTAAGCAGATTTATAAAAAAAAGTTTTGGAATTTATGTTGCCTAGTTTAAATGTATAAAATTTAGGTTTTTAAAATATATTTTAGGAAGACCTGCTACTTTGAAAGATAAAACCAATCCGGACTGGATACCTAACCAAAATATGAGATGTTTTAACTGCCCAACCAGAAACATCTGCCTAATCAAGATATGAAAGAACAGTAAAAAGCGCTATGATACAAACAGAGGTATATTGTAAATAACATACAGTGACTGCCAGAAATGTTAAATCATATTGCCACGCACTTTCTTTGAAAGTTGATTTGATTTGAATTGATGTGACTATGATGAGTCACACCAATTTATAAGTAAGAAAGAAAGAGATTAAAACAAAAGTCAAAAATAAATCAGTGCGCTAGTATATTTCACGATGAGCAAGTTGTTAGAGTGCGTGCAAATCTACCCGCAGCTCAGGGTGAGGAATAATGAGTTCGTGTTGGCGTCACCAGTTTTTTTTTACAGACTACAAACTGGAAGTCTACTAGGTGATATAGAAACTTGCTCAACGATCACAAACTATTGCACAGAAGAAGCTAAATAATAATATAAAATACTTTAATAAAAAAGAGAGGTATTCGGGTGAGCTAAGTAAAGAAATAAAAAAACGCAATTTAAAAATTAAATCTATTATAATCAATAACCAATCACATTACCGGTTCTGGTGCTTTTTACTGTAGTCTGTGGATAATAATTCAACATTTCTAGGTTTGGTTAAAATACTAAACCCACTTTTATATAAAAGTAGGTATATTTAAATAATGGTCGGACGGAAAGGCCAGTGGCCGACGCTTGTCTGAGTGTATAGTCGTTGCACGAAACCCCCCAAGGATCAGGGTGCCAACCTTTTAAAATCCTTGCTTTGCTTTCTCTGCTGTTGACCCCGTTGCAAGACGATTAGCCAGCTCTTACCCTTTCGGACTATGCTTTCCAGGGCTTCGTGGGTGGAAAATCTGGATAATCGAGCTCTCAAATCATATGTTTACTTTGGTTCGATACAATACAATAAAATACGGTAATGGTCTAGAAAGTTGCGGCAACTCCGATTTTGACGAAATTTGGTCTACCGGGTTTTTTGGGCGCTGATCACAAATCTAAAAGATTTTTTTTCGGAAACATTTTATTCTCGCGATATTCGTCATAAAAGTTAAAATTCAAACCATCCGTATTTTTACCATATTACCCCTTCTCTTTGCACAAAATTTCTGATATAATACTAAATTGGCCCACAATATTTTGTTTAACAATAAAAACCTAAAAGATTTACTTTAAATCAATTTGCCGTGTCTGCAACCATTTATACACATAGCTATATGCATGGTTTGCAGCGTTTAGGAGTAAAAATTTGAAATTTAATGAAAAGAAAACGTGTAAAATAACTAAAAAGATTTTTTTTTAATGTTTATAAAATATTGTGTGCCAATTTAGTGTTATATCAAAAATTTTATGCAATAAGAAGGCGGAGTATAGTGAAACTAAGAATAGCTTGAATTTCAATTTTGATTATGAATATCACGAAAACGAAACGTTTCCAAAAAAATATCAGATTCGTGATCAGCGCCCCACAAAAATCTCCGTATACCAAATTTCGTCAAAATCGGAGTTGCTGCAACTTTCTAGAAAATTACCTAAAATACATAAATTGTCAGCTGCCAAACCAAAAACTGCTACTGGTGCGCATATAACCTTCACCGTCAAAACTGACGCAAACACCTCGTGTTCGACAACAAACGAAAAACATCAGGTTATAGGAATCTTCGCTCACAGCGATTAGCTCTAGAAGAAAGATGCCTTTAATTCAGCGTGAATGCCCAAGGGTAAAAATGCCCGTACTCCTTTCGCCGCCACACTGGGGAAAGCCATGTAGCTTTCTACCAAACGTCCGTACTATTCGAAGGTCGAAGACAGAAAGAAAATGGAATTTTCCACGAGTGACATTAACCGGCCTCCTTGATTATTGGTTATTAGTAGACAACCGGCAAACAAGACGAATTCCAATTCAGCAGTACGTTTTCAATATCCAATGTTGAACAAAAATATTAGATGTCAGAAAACAAAATTATGTTTTTGCTATATATTTCGTTTATTTAAACTTTGTTGTAACAATCAGCTTTTGGCTAAAATAACTATTTGCTAAAAAATTTCAATTTTCAAGGGGTTTTCGATAAAAAAAAGCACAAAAAAATATTAATTATTATATTAATTTTTAAGAGGGGCCTTCCCTAAAAAATATCAAACATAGTTGAATCTGCTCATATCGACGAAGTTCGTACAATTATGCGATTTTAAGGAGATTTTCTCTATTTCTAAGGGTTCCTTTGGAGAGAGAAAATGACTTTCATTATAAAAAGAATGCTTTGTCCTAAAGTAACTATTTGCTAGAAAATTCTCAACTTTTAAGGGGGTTTTCGGTGGAAAAATCAGAAAAATTGATATTTTTTTATTCTTTGAGGGTGTTTTTGAAAAAAAAGTTAAAATTGTTTTAATCATGATAAAAAAAATTACACAAACAAATTCATTAAAATATTATTTTTAAAGAGGGGAGTTCCCTAAAAGAAAATCAAGCATAGTTGAATATGCTCAAATTGACGAATTTCGTACAATTATTCGGTTTTGACGAGATTTTGTCTATTTTTAAGGGTTCCTTTAAGGGGAAAAAAAATTGGCTAAAATAACTCCTTGCTAGAAAATTTCCAATTTTTAAGGGGGTTTTCGTTGGAAAAGTCAGAAAAAATAGATATTTTTAATTTTTTTGGGTGTTTTGGTGAAAAAAATTGAAAATTGTTCGAAACATATTAAAAAAATTAAATTGACCAAAACAATTTATTAATACAAAATAATAATTTTTAAGGAGGGCCTTCCCTGAAAAACAAAATCAAACAGTTGAATCTGCTCAAATCGACGAAATTCGTACAATAAAATTATGCGATTTTGACAAGATTTTATTTATTTTAAAGGATTCTTTTGGGGGATTTTTTTAAAATTAGAATAGCTAAAAATAACTATTTTCTAGAAAACTTTCAATTTTTAAGTGGATTTTCGGTGGAAAAATCGAAAAATAGATATTTTTTTATTTTTTTTAGGGTGTAAAAAAGTTAAAAATTGTTTCAATCATACTAAATAAAACATGGATTTGCCAAAAAAATTATTAAAATGAAATTTTCTTTATTTTAAAGGGTTCCTTTGGGAAGAAAAATTGATTTCCTTATAAAAAAAAATAAAATATTTGGCTAAAGTAACTACTTGCTAGAAAATTTCCATTTTTAAGGGGGTTTTCGGTGGAAAAATCAGAAAAATAGGTAATTTTTTATTTTTTAAAAAATAATTAGCCAAAAAAGAATTTATTAAAATAAAATAATAATTTTGCTTAAATCGACGAGGTTCGTACAATTATGCGATTTTGACAAGATTTTTTTTTATTTTTAAGGGTTTCTGTGGAGAAAAAAATAATTTTGCTAAAATACTATTTGCTAAAAAATTTTCAATTTTTAAGTAGATTTTCGGTGGAAAAATCAGAAAAATAGATATTTTTTTAGGGTGTTTTGGTTTTAAAAAAAGTTAAAAATTGTTTTAATCATACTAAACAAAAAATTAAATTAGCCAAAAAAATTATTAAAATAAAATAAATTTTTAAGGCCGGCTTTTCCTGAGAAAAAAATCAAACATAGTTGAATCTGCTCAAATCGACAAAAATCGTACAATTATGCGATTTACACGAGATTTTCTTTATTTTTGATGAGATTTTCCCTATTTTTAGGTTTCCTTTGGGGAAAAAATTACTTAAAAAATATATATATTTTGGCTAAAATAAATATTTGCTAGAAAATTTCCAATTTTTAAGGGGGTTTTCGGTGGAAAAATCAGAAAAATAGGTATTTTTTTATTCTTTTAGGGTATTTTGGAAAAAAGGTAAAATTGTTTCAATCATACTGAAAAAAAATTAAATTAGCACAAAAATTCATTAATATAAAATATTAATTTTTAAGAGGTGCTTTCCCTAAAAAATCAAACATAGTTGAATCTGCTCAAATCGACCAAATTCGTACAATTATGCGATTTTGACGGGATTATCTTTATTTTTAAGGGTTCCTTTAGGGGAAAAAATAATTTTTTACAAAAAAATGTTTTGGCTAAAATAACCATTTGCTAGAAATTTTCAATTTTTAAGGGGGTATTTGGTGGAAAAATCAGAAAATAGGTATTTTTTATTTTCTTAGGGTGTTTTGGTTAAAAAAAAGTTAAAAATTGTTTGTCATACTAAAAAAAATTTTTTAGCCAAAAAGATTTTTAAAATAAAATAATAATTTTTAAAGGGGCCCTTCCCTGAAAAAAAAACATTTATGCGTTTTTGACGAGATATTCTCTATTTTTAAGGGTTTTTTGGCGGGAAAAAGAATTTCTTTATAAAAAATATTTTGGCTAAAATAACTATTTGCCAAAAAATTTCTAATTTTTAGGGGTTTCGGTGAAGAGAATAAAAAAATAGGTATTTTTTTATTTTTAGGGTGTCTTGGTGAAAAAAAAATTGAAAATTGTTTTAAACAAGCAAAAGAAAAAAAAATAGCCAAAAAATTTGTTAAAATAAAATAATAATTTTAAAATTTATTTAATTTTTGAAAAAAATTAAACATAGTTAAATCTGCTTACGTCGAGGAAATTTTTACAATTATGCGATTTAGATAAGATTTTGTTTATTTCTTATAGTTCCTTTGGACAAAAAATTTAATTCTTTTTATAAAAACTTATCTCTGCCAAAATAATTATTTGCTAGAAAATTTTCAGTAAGTTTAAGTGGATTTTCGGTAAAAGGGTCAGAAAAATAGATATTTTTTTTAGGGTGTTTTTGTTAAAAAGTTAAAAATTGTCTTAATCATACTGAAAAAAAATTAATTAGCACAGGAAATTTATTAAAATAAAATATTAATTTTTAAGAGTGGCCTTCCCTAAAGAAAATGAAACAGTTGAAACTGCTTAAGTCGACGAAATTAGTACAATTGTGCGATTTTTACGAGATTTTCTCTATTTTTAAGGGTTCCTTTCCGGGAAAAAAAATAATTTCTTTATATAAAAAAATATTTTGTCTAAAATAACTATTTGCTTAAAAATTTCCAATTAAAAATTCTAAATTTTCTAGCAAATAGTTATTTCAGCTAAAATAATTTTTATTTTAAAAACTAATTTTTTCCTCAAGGGAACCCTTAAAAACAGAGAAAATCTCGTTAAAATCGCATAATTAAGGAAAGGCCTCACTTAAAAATTAATATTTAATTTTAATAAATTTTTTGGGTAATTTAAGTTTTCTTTAGTATAAATGAAACAATTTTCAACTTTTTTAATTAAAACAAACTAAAAATATTTAAAAATACCTATTTTTCTGACTTTTCAGCAAAAACCCACTTAAAAATTAAAAATTTTCTAGCAAATAGTAATTTTAGCTAAATTGAAATTTTTAAAAAGAAAATAATTTTTCTCCTCAAAGAAACCCTTAAAAATAAAGAAAATCTCGTCAAAATCGCATAAATGTACGATTTACGTCGATTTGGGCAGATTCAACTATGTTTTATTTTTTTAGGGAAGGTCCACCTTAAAAATTATTATTTTATTTTAATAAATTTCTTGTTTGGGTACTTTAATTTTTTCTTTATTAGGTATGATCGAAACAATTTTTAACTTTTTTTTAACCAAAACACCCAAAAATAAATAAAAAAGATACCTATTTTTCAGATTTTTTGAAAATTTTCTAGCAAGTGGTTATTTTAGTTAAAATAATTTTTTTAAAGAAATTTATTTACCCCTCCCCCAAAGAACCCTTTAAAATAGAGAAAATCTCGTCAAAATCGCATAATTATTGGAATTTCGTCGATTTGAGCAGATTCAACTATTTTATTTATTTTTTTATTAAGATTTTTATTTATAATTTTTTTTGGATAATTTAATTTTTTTTTAGTATGATTGAAACTATTTCTACTGATTCTATCCACCCTAAAAATCCTTCCTTTAAAAATTCTAAAATTTTCAAGCAAATATTTATTTTAGCTAAAATAAATTTTTTAAAGAAATTAATTTTTTTCCCCAAGGAACCCTTAAAAGTAAAGAAAACCTCGTCAAAATCGCATAATTGTACGAAATTCGTCGATTTGAGCAGATTTAACTATATTTTTTTTCAGGGAAGGTCCACCTTAAAAATTATTATTTTATTTTAATAAATTTCTTGTTTGGGTACTTTAATTTTTTCTTTATTAGGTATGATCGAAACAATTTTTAACTTTTTTTTAACCAAAACACCCAAAAAATAAATAAAAAAGATACCTATTTTTCAGATTTTTGAAAATTTTCTAGCAAGTGGTTATTTTAGTTAAAATAATTTTTTTTAAAGAAATTTATTTACCCCTCCCCCAAAGAACCCTTTAAAATAGAGAAAATCTCGTCAAAATCGCATAATTATTGGAATTTCGTCGATTTGAGCAGATTCAACTATTTTATTTATTTTTTTATTAAGATTTTTATTTATAATTTTTTTTGGATAATTTAATTTTTTTTTTTAGTATGATTGAAATAATTTTCATTTTTTTTTTACCCAAAACACCCAAAAAAAATATGTATTTTTCTACCGAACACCACCTTAGAAACTGGAAATTAATAAGCATTTGCTATTTAGTATCTTTCTGATTTTTCCACCAGCAACCCCCTTAAAAATTTAAAACTTTCTAGCAAATAGTTATTTTAGCTAAAATAATTTTTTAAAAAGAAATTAATTTTTCTCCCCAAAGGAACCCTTAAAAATAAAGGAAATCTCGTCAAAATTGCATAATTGTACGAATTTCGTCGATTGGAACAGATTTAACTATGTTAGATTTAGGGAAGGCCCCTCTTAAAAATTAATATTTTATTTTAATACATTTTTGTGCTAATTTAACTTTTTTCAGTATGATGGAAACAATTTTAACTTTTTTTCCAAAACACCCTAAAGGAATGAAAAAAAAACTATGTTTCTGATTTTTTCACCGAGAACACCCTTAATAATTGAAAATTTTCTAGCAAATAGTTATTTTAGCCAAAATATATATATTTTTTAAGTAATTTTTCCCCAAAGGAAACCTAAAAAATAGGTAAAATCTCATCAAAAATAAAGAAAATCGCATAATTGTACGATTTTTGTCGATCATACTTTCTTGTGTAGACAAGGGTTTTTAGTATGTAGCAATTATTTAAAAATCAGGAATATTACAAAATTGTATAAGGAACTTAAAAATCTTGGTTTATATGAAATGTTATATGAAAAATGTGTAAATTGTAAAATAAAACAAGTATATCAATTTATTTTTTTGTTTTATCAATTCATAAAAAAATGTTTATACAAATACAGTACATTAGATAAGAGTACACATACATAGTGCTTTTGAGTGGTAAAAACATTTTTGGGCTGATAACTTCAAAACTGGTTGATCATTGAACTCTACAACTGGCTTGGATGGGTATTTCCGTATGTATCCGCTTTTTCATTACCCTTTACATATACTAATTACACTTTTTTCGGTCTGTTCATTAACTATTTGGTTAAAATAATGAAAAGGTATGAATCCAGAGTTCCAATAAATGCAATGATTATTTTTCATTAGCCACTCAGCATTTTTGTGTTGTTTAGGCGAATGTAAATGTAATGAAAATGGTGGTTTAAAAACATAATGACATATTTGTTTTCCATTATAGGCGGCTAGTTCCTTTGGTATAAACCTATTTTTTTTTAATCCTTGTAAATCTATTATCAATCTCATATTTTTAATTTTTTTAAAAAACTAAAGACTTTTGCGAATAATAATCTTTTATGGTTTTTTTGTATTTTTAATTTTTCGATAAAATCGTTTATTTTTTCAATGCAATGTGTCATAACTGTTACAAAGTTAATTATCAAATAAAATAATATTTTTGATTTAAATAATATATTCTAACCAAGATCCTATGCGAGCATGCGCCATAAGCTAAAGCTGTTTAATTTTGGTTAAAGGATTATACGAAAAAATCTTACAGGACCAGTTTGAAGCAAATCTCTTTAATGAGAACAGTTAATGTAAACAATTGGTGCCTTATCTTTAAAGTCCTTTGGACTAAAAATTGGTTCTACGGGGGAATGATAATACATTTGACAAAATTCTGAAAACATCTCACATAAGGTTGCAAAGATTTCCCCGTGTGTCTTTTTGAAAAGCAATTAAAACATGACGAGGTGTTTCAACTTTTGTGGAACTTTTTACCGGCCAGTTAAATCTGGTAGTTTCTAAAAGCTCACGATATTCAACTAATTCCTAACTTCGAAAAGTTATTAAAATATCATTATTTTTTTCCACCAACTTTGTGAGAGCTAATTTCTGAGGAATTACAACAGTAGGATGTGGAACTCTCCAACAAAGTTTTGTAATTAAAATTTTTGGTATCTCATCATCAGTATCTTTTTAAGTATTCATCAATTTTCCAAGCTTAAATTCCTCAGATAAATCCTCAAGCAAGCGAGTTGAGGAGCGTAAGTAAGTTCTTATATTCCTATCTGTTGCTCCATTAGACTTAACTATAGCTCCTTAAAAATTACTACTGATCCATGCTCTGTAACAAGGGAACCAAAACCACATATCTGATCTGCATCACTTGCAATCTTAAGTGCCAAGTCAAGGAGTAGCATACGTATGTATCTCCCATAGCAGCTACTATTGAGGTAACACCTAAAGGAAATAAACCTTCAACAAGAAACCTTTGTATTGGTACTGAACCTAAATAACGACTCACACTCCAGTCCAAAATGTTAAGCGGCTGTTTTGTAGATCTTTCTAAACTTTTTATATTTGAAGTATTTGAAATGTCAGTAAATGGGGTATCAATAGTAAGTAAAGGAGTTGAAGCTAAAAATTCTTCAATGCTTATACCCTCCTTTACACAATCAGCGGCATCCCATTTCTCAGGCTTATCTTGAGGAATTTCAAGCACAGCAAGTGATGCAACTCCAAGATCTAACAGCTTTTTGCAGCATTTTCAGCATATCGTTTGCCTGCTTCATCATTATCTGGCCATATAATAATGTGTTTGCCTTTAAGTAGAGTCCAATCTGTCTTCTCAATAGGTGCATTTGCTCCTGACATTGCTATTGTTGCAGTTATTCCTTTCTCTATCAGCGCTTCTGCACATTTTTCTCCCTCAACTAGAACAACTTTATCGGACTTCAAAATACCTAGAATATTATATAGTGGCCTTATCTTCGGTGCACTAAAGTCGGACTTTTTATATCAAAAGAAAGATATCGCTTTCCATTATTGTCATCATAACGATAGACTCTAACAATAGCTTGGCGGTTTTCATCATAATCATCCCAATCATCAGTTGGATTACCTGAACTTTTGAAATGACCAATCCACTCAGCTGTAGAAGCCATTACTTCAGGAAACTCTATTCTCGTACTTTTTCTATGTACTCCTGCCCAAAGATCAATGATATCACCACCTTGTCCTGTTGCAAAATCATGCCATAGGCCAGCTTCACTGCCAGTTAATTCTACTACTAGACTCTTGCCTTTATCACCTTGTACATTGCCTACATAAAACTTATCACCACAAAAAATCCTTCTTGGTAATAGATAAGAAAGGCATGATCTGATATTCAACAGAAGCTGAGCTTTAAGCTGTTCTTTCTCTTCTGATAATTTATAGCTTCCATTTTTTTTTTTTTTGAAGCCACAGTATTAAAATCACAATGGATATCCATAAAATCTCCAATATATTTAAAGTTTAGAAATTTGGTTAAGCTGTAGCTATCCAGCGTCCGTTAACGATGCTTATGAATTTTGTTGGTATTGGTTTGCCGTTTTTAAGTTCGTACATCAATTGCAGAGTATTCCTTTCTGGCCTAAATATCATTACTCCAGATGTATATAAACTTCTTAAAACATTAGCACCACTCAATGCTTGAAATGGATTCTTTTTTAACGTGGTTGTTGACACTTTTTGGTGTAATGTGTAACTATTACTCCAGCCGTAGGGTAAGTTATAGAGCGTAGTTCATCAATACCATTTTGCAGAAAAGAGATCATACTCCTATAATCAAAAAGAGAGTCTATCACTATAAGATCAACTGTTTTTACATCGAGATTTTCCGACATAATTTCTTTTATTTTTTCCACATTCAAAGTTAACTGTACTTTTTAGTAATAACTAAGTTTTCTGTTCCTTCATCAAGGATTTTCTTGCTGATTCCTAGCTTCTGTAATCGCTCTCTTATGTAATCATAGTCCATTTCATCCTGTAGATAGAATATCTTAAGTGGCTTTGCAGGCTTCATACCAAGAAATGATACTCCAGCAGCTAAATGTACCAACATGGAAAGTAGAAAATTATTCTTTCCCATTTTAGGAGTTCCACCTATTACCAAAAGACCGCCTGGAGTTAAAATCATTTAAGTAATGCCTTGCTGAAAACGATGTAATTTTATGTTCTGTTGTGTTTTCTTTAGTATTTAACCACTTCTTAGCGGAATTTATATCACCTTTAACTAAAGTCCAAAGATCAATAATATCACCACTGATTCCTTTAGTAAAATTACGCCAATTTCCAGCTTCTTTACCCACTATTTTAACTGTAATCGTATCCGCATAACAATTACCAACATAAGTCCTCTCTCGATAAAAATTACCGTTTGGAATTAGGTAAGGTACACACTTAATATTATTAATCAATAATCCTTTTATTTCCTTTCTTTGCATAAAACCCCCATACATACTTTTCATACGTTTAGAGCTGAGATTAGCTAGCTCACAAACAGTTTCAAAAGACTCTGAATCAAACCATTTAATTGCTTCTTTCTTTAGCTCTAGATTTTTTCCTGCTGTATCTTTGATAGCTCTCTCAATTACAGCAATCCAGAGCTTCTCCTCGTCGTACTTCAAAACGGGACCCAATCAGATTCAATGCTATTATTTTGTTCTGGAGTAACAACTGCAGTAATTCTGTTCCTGTCTCCGTATCTACTATCAGCTTTAATACCAATTTTTGCAGTAAACTTTAACCCGTTAAAGTCAGCTATAGAGTTGACTTTTCTAGCAATAACTGCTTTTTCTGAAGTGTCATTTGAATGAATGTTCCGTGCTGACTCTAGCATACTTCTAAGCATAGAACGACCAGATTCTGCCCAATAATATTCTCCTTCAACGCTTGCTTTGCCACTTTTAATATCAATTACTTGAAAAATCTTACGTTTTGTATATAGACCTTCAGTGACAATAAATTCCGCGTTTAAATAGAAGCTGCCAGTAGTGTAGCTTTTTGTGAACCAATTTTCATAACCTCCAGGCTTTATTGCCATTTTTACCTTGACTGTTATTGTACCTTTTGGTATTAAATTACTCTGTAATTTTGCAGTATTAAAATCAGTTAAAAAATCTGATAACATATTGTCTCCTATAAATTTATTGCAAAGTAAAAAAAGAATCAACTGCTTCATTGGTCTACAACCTTCCAACGACCATCTATCTTATCGACAAGCTTACTTGCCACACGTTCACCATTACGCAGTTCAAATACTATCTGACGTACAGTACTTTCCTCATCATGAGAAAACATCACCATGCCAGTACTGTAAAATCCACGTAAAGATCCAGCACCACTTAGGCCTTGAAATGGATCTTTTTTGATAATTTTTTTGTATGGTGAGTAAGTACAATACAAGCATCTGGATTGACAGCACTGCGTAGCTTTTCAAGAGTCTTTTGCAGAAAAAACAGCATAGCACTATTATCATTTTCATTTCCATACTCACTGCTAAAGATGTTACGCAATGGATCTATAGCCAAAACATCAGGTTTAAACGTTCATTCACAATTTCCTTAATTTCACTTATTTCATCATGATTAAATGATAAGTGCACTTTTGGTGTAATGATTAAGTTCTTAGCAGCTATATCCAAAAGTTCGTTATCAAGTTGTTGCAACCGTTCTTTCATATATTCATATTCAATTTCAGTTTGCATGTAGAAGATTTTCAAAGGTCTACTTGGAGCCATGCCAAGAAAAGAAACTCCAGCAGCCATGTGGACTGCTTCTATCGATATGTCACCAAACAATGTGTTAACATCTGAACAGCAGGAAGAACTTAGGAAAGTGGTTGAACGGAATTTCGAGCTTATGGGAGACGAACTAGGATGTACAAATAAGGCAGAACATGTCATCGTTACCAAGTTAAGACCAATCAAACAACGTTATTATCGTGTTTCACCTGTTATGCAACAACACATAGACAAGGAGCTGGATGAAATGTTAAAACTTGGAGTTATTGAGCCTTCGAAGAGCCCTTGGTCATCCCCTATTGAAATGGCGAAGAAGAAAGATGGTTCGCTGAGATTATGCATCGATTTTAGAAATTTAAATTCCGTCAGTGAACGTGAAAATATCTTACCAGCTTGGACATCAAATCAGCATATTGGCAAATACCTATGGCAGAATCTTCTAAACCATATACTGCGTTCACAGTACCAAATAGAGGCCTTCTTCAGTTTAATCGATTACCTTTTGGTTCATTGCCAATAAATTAACTGTTAGTATTCTAACATTTAAATTATCCATAGATTTTTTAACTAAATTATCACTAACGCAGTATATTATATAATTTATTTAACCACACATGAAAATTTTAGTTTGATTAAAACGGATAAAAACTGTATTGATGTTTAGTATAGCTGAAAAATGAAATGATCCCGTAACTCAGCCGGTAGAGCAACTGACTTTGTCAGTGGGTCACGTGTTCAAATTGCGTCGGGATCACTCACAAATTTTGAAAAACATGCTAAAAGAACAAGACAAAATATTCACCAACCTAAATGGTAAAGAAACTCCACTACTTAAGGGTGCAAAAAAACGTGGTAGCTGGTAAAAAAACAAAGGAGTTACTAGATTTAGGATCAGAAAAGATCATTGATGAAGTAAAGAAATCTGGTTTGAGAGGTCGGGGGTGCAGGATTTTCCACCGGCCTTAAGTGGAGCTTTATGCCCAAAAATCTCCCAAAAGCATATTTAGTAGTCAATCAATGCAGATGAGTCAGAACCTGGTACATGTAAAGATAGAGATATATTGCGATATGAGCCACATAAGTTACTTGAGGGAATTCTCCTAGCCGGCAAAGCGATCAGCGCATCAGTTGCGTATATTTATATCAGGGGTGAATTTTATAATGAATATTTAGTTCTAAAAAAGCACTTGAGGAAGCCTATAAAGAAAACTTAATTGGAAAAAATGCCTGCAAATCAGGTTATGATCTTATCCATAGGGGTGCAGGAGCTTTCATATGTGGGGAAGAAACAGCTCAACTCGAATCAATTGAAGGGAAAAAGGGCTTTCCTCGCATGAAACCTCCATTTCCCGCAGGTGTTGGACTTTTTGGCTGTCCAACCACAATAAACAACGTTGAAACTATAGCCATGGTTCCAGATATTCTAAATCGCGGAGGAGAATGGTTTGCATCTCTTGGTAAACCAAATAATACTGGTACTAAGATTTTTTGTATTTCAGGACATGTAAACAACCCGTGTAATGTTGAAGAAGAGCTCGGAATTCCACTACGTGAATTGATTGAAAAATACGCAGGTGGAGTGCGAGGGGTTGGGATAATTTACTTGCTGTAATACCTGGTGGGTCTTCAGTGCCATTAATTCCAAAATCTATATGCGATACTATTGAAATGGATTTTGATTCATTAAGAACCGCACAATCAGGGCTTGGTACTGCTGCTGTAATAGTGATGGATAAATCAACTGATATAATAGCTGCAATAGAGAGGTTATCACACTTTTACATGCATGAGTTCTGTGGACAATGCACACCATGCCGTGAAGGTACTGGATGGATGTGGAGGATTATGAAGAGGATGGTGGCAGGAGATATTAAGCCTGATGAAATAGATAAGCTGCTTGACCTTACAACTCAAATAGAAGGACATACAATTTGCGCGCTTGGTAATGCTGCAGCTTGGCCGATTCAAGGATTAATAAGACATTTTCTTCATGTTATCAAAGAGAGAGCGATAATTTAACTCTACTTATACTTCTTAAGCCGTTTTGCTACTTAGCAACCAAAGTTAAAAAATATTGATTTCCTTCTCTTTTAGGTGCTAATTCTACCTTTGGAATATCTTCAGTGTCTCTCTAATTAGCCGTTCTAATTTTTCCAGTCCAACTTCAGTGTTTATAAGCTCTCTCCCTCTAAATCTCATTGTAACTTTAATTTTATGTTCATGCACAAGAAAATCCATTGTTTGACGCAATTTTGTTTCGTAGTCGTGATAACCAATATTGGGACCCAGTTCTTTTATAGTTAATGCTTTTTGTTTCTTTTTTGCTTCACTTGCCTTCTTTTTTGCATCATATTTTTGTCTGCTGTAATCCAGAACTTTACATACTGGAGGAGTTGAATCAGGTGCAATTTCCACCAAGTCTAAACCGACATTCTGAGCAGATGCCAAAGCTTGTTCTATTGGCACAATTCCAACCATTTCACCACTGTGATCAACTAAGCGTACCTCCTTAGCTGTGATGAGTTCATTAATTCTATTTTCATTGTTCTTTTTATTTGCAAACTTTAACTCCCTTAATTCAAATTAACACTTTTTAACAGCGATTCAGTAGCCTTTTCCAAAGAAAAAGACTCCTGTCTTTCTGATCCTAAATTTCTCACTGACACAGTTTTACTTGTAACTTCATTTTTGCCTATCCATAATATAGGAACCTTGTTTGAACTATGCAAACGTATCTTATAACTAATTTTTTCATTGGTCAAATCAGTCTCACACCTTGTTCTTTTAAAATATTGCTAATTTCTGTGGCGTAACCGTCAGCTTCATTTTTAATGGTCAGAATAGCAAGTTGCGTTGGAGCAAGCCAAACTGGAAATTTTCCTGCATAATTTTCTATCAAAATTCCGATAAAACGCTCAAAAGTCCCAAGAATTGCCCTATGTAACATGACAGAGTGATGCTTGTGCCCATCTGCCCCTATATAAAAAGCTCCCAGACGTTCTGGTAAAATGAAATCAACTTGTCCTGTTCCACATTGCCAATTTCTGCCTATTGCGTCTTTCAAAACGAACTCTAACTTTGGACCATAAAATGCACCTTCACCAGGGCTCAGTTCATAACTCAAGCCCGCTTCTTTAACGGCTTCAAGCAGCGCTTTTTCAGCTCTATCCCACACTTCATCATTACCGACTCTAATATCTGGACGGTGTGAAAATTTCACAGAAATTTCATTGAATCCAAGCTCTGAATTCTTTTTTTAAAAGGTCACAAAACTTTACAGTTTCAGAATTTACTTGTTCTTCCATACAAAAAATGTGTGCATCATCTTGCGTAAAACCACTCGCATCAGTCCGTGCAATGAGCCTGAGCTTTCATTTCTATGGCATGTACCAAACTCTGCCATACGTATTATATTATAGATCACGATAGCTTCTCATGTGAGAATTAAAAATCTGCACATGACAAGGACAATTCATAGGTTTTATTGCTAGCTTTTTGCTTTCAGATTCATCAACAATGAACATATTTTCACGAAATTTATCCCAATGTCCCGACTTTTCCCACAGTTCTTTACTTACCAAAATAGGAGTTTTTACTTCAAAATAGCCATTATTTATCAATTTCTTTCTTATATAAGACTCAAGAACATTAATTCATCCTTATTTCTCCATGCGGTGCAATATATTCGCTGTAACTTTGGACCCTTAGAATCACCACGCCAGTATGCTCCTGCAACTTTCATAAGCTTAAACGCTTTGTCTCTGTCAGTTGAAGAAGAATGTAGACCGCGGCATAAGTCAACAAAATCGCCTTGTCTATAACAGTTAGGTTTTCACTCTTGGTATAGAGGATATAATTTCAACCTTATATTTTTCGCCTATACCACTAATGAAATTAACTGCCTGCTTGCGAGTCCAAACCTCTCGAACAAATCTGTGATTACTTTTTACAATCTCTTTCATTTTCTTTTCTATTGCAGCAAGATCATCCGTAGTGAAGGTACGATCTGTAGCAAAATCATAGTAAAAACCGTCACTCCTGTGATTACTCGGCAAAGACATAGGAGTCACATGCAGAAAGCACTGAAACATTTACAACGTTTTAATATCGATAATCCAATTGAGTTGATATCTGAAGATTTGAGGCTTGCTGCATTTGAACTTGGTGCGGTGATTGGAATTATTAATGTTGAGGAAATATTGAGTAGTGTGTTTAGCAACTTTTGCGTGGGCAAGTAAAGCTTTTATAGATTGCTTAAAATCAAATGTTGTGATAGAAAAGAAATGGACGGATGGCCGAGCGGTTTAAGGCACCAGTCTTGAAAACTGACGTACGTGATGAGCGTATCATGGGTTCGAATCCCATTCCGTCCGCACAGTATCCCGCAATGTTGGCTGATTTTTAGAGCTTATTTGGACTATGTGGTTCATAACGCTGGAAATCTTATCTAATCTAGCCACATCTTTTAAAAATACATCCCTTTGTAAATTGACCTTATTAGCGAAGAAAGCTATATATAAATAGATTATCATCTGAATATGAAAACCGATATAGTAATAATAGCTGCAGGGCCTATTGGAATATTCACTGCTTTTCACGCGGGAATGCTTGATATGAGATGTCATATAATAGATGTTTTGGATCAAGCAGGAGGACAATGCACAGCTCTTTACCCAGAAAAGCCAATATATGATATACCTGGTTATCCTGTAATTATTGCCCAAAAATTAATTGAGCAATTAATGGAGCAAGCTTCACTATTTGAGCCTGTTTACCATTTAAGTCAAAAAGTGGAAAAGATTTCGAATAACTGTGATCAAAGCTTTACTATCATAACTAACCCAGGTACAGAGGTAAAATGTAAGGCTGTTATTGTTGCTGCAGGTAACGGAATGTTTGAACCTAACCGTCCACCCTTAAGTGGTATATTAGAATATGACAATCAATCTGTATTTTACAGTGTAAATAAAATTTCTGATTTTCAGGACAAAACTATAGTAATTGCAGGGTGATTCTGCAGCTGATTGGACTGTAGAACTTTCTAAAGTTGCAAAGAAAATTTATGTAATACTTAGAAGAAAGGAATTTCGCTGCACTCCTGAAACTAGAAATAAATTAGAATCACTTGAAATGATGGAAAGATAGAACTGGTAGTGCCATATCAATTACACGAACTAGCAGGAGGTAATGGGCAGTTGAGCGCAGTGATAGTAAAAAACATTGCCTCTAAGGAAGAAAAAGAAATATCCGCTGATTCTTTGCTGCCATTTTTTGGATCGTCAATGAATCTTGGTCCAATAAACAGTTGGGGTATAGAGTTAGAACATGGCCGCATAATTGTCGACCCAGCTACACTTAGAACCAGTAGAGATAGAATATATGCAATCGGAGAATAGCTTCTTATCCAGGCAAACTCAAGTGATACTAAGTGGTTTTGCCGAGAGTGCCATGGCTTGTTATGACATATACAAAGTAATCCACAACTCTCCAGTCAATTTTCAATACTCAAAGGGAATTCACGGAAAAGAAAAACTTACTTGACACCCTTCGCCAGCCCCTTATCATGAAACTGAAGGTATTCAGTTATCTTCATCTGTGCAGATTAAACAGCAAGAAAACAACGTAGTTGGCGTCTTATTTTTAATTTTTTGCACTATGTGCACCTTATGTCTTCACAATATTTCTAGGTTTTTACCTATATAAGCTGAAACGCGCTTATAAGTCGTTTAGGACAGTATAGTACGCCAATTTGCAGGATTAGGGAGTGAACACTAATTACCACGGGGTTTCTTTTGCCTTTTTTCTGCTTAGTAATAGTAGGGATCTCTTGTTAGCGACTGAGATACCGCGGCGGTATGACGGTGTAGATGATGGTTAAGTATCCCGCTACTTGTTAGCGGCTAAGAGATACTGCGGTGGTATATTCGTCATCCCGCTACGTGTTAGCGGGATCTCTTGTTAGCGGCTGAGATACCGCGGCGGTATGACGGTTAATTATTCTGCGGCGGTATGACGTAGGGCTGCACTAGCTGTATCATGCATTTTATTAACCGACACTATAAACAACATCCTTACAATTATGAGATTGGACTACAACTTGCTCAAGCGTTAAACTGCTGCGTTTAGCATCTTTACTGTGGTTTTCTCCAAGAACCTCTGTTCTTTCTTGTTTTATTTTTGTTTTATTTTTTTGTATATCCTGTTAGCAATATAGCTTATCGATATGATATAGTCTAACCTTACTTTACAGAATAATTGCTCGAACTAATGAACTTTATTTCAATTGTAACTGCTTACTTTAAATTAAAGTATCTAATTTATTTTCTTTACTTTTCACCAGGTACTTCTGCTATGACTAATCACTTAAAGTCAAAACATCCCGAGAAGTTTGTTTTGCTGAACAAAGCTAAAGGCAAAGACGTACCTACTATGCTTGTGGAACCGACGGAAAAGCAGCTAACTTTGTCAGAATCGTTTGAAAGACATCTGGTTTGGAACGTTAATGATCCAAAGGCGAAAAAATATCATTATTTGATTGCCGAAATGATTGCGCTAGATAATGAGCCGCTAGGTATTGTAGAAAGAATTGGATTCAAAAGACTTCTTCAACAAGCTATACCTCGCTACGAATTACCAAGTCGGACATATGTGACCCAAAAAATTGTTCCAGATATCTACAATAGAATTATGGGAAAAATCAAAGCCAGCATTTCAAATGCTGTTGTGATTTCTGTCACCTCTGATTTATGGACGTGTGTGCACAATAACTCCAGTTTTCTGAGTTTCACAGCCCATTGGGTGTCTCCAGATTTCTAAATTCAATACGGAGTTCTTGCTATGAAACCATTTTCCGGAACTCACACAGGGGAAAACATAGCAAATGAACTCAATGCTATTGCAGCTCGATGGGATATTCACCAAAGCCAAATACATGTGCTTGTTCATGACAGCGGTGCGAACATTGTGAAAGGCGTTCGAATTGCGGAGTATGGTTCTGCCAGATGTTTCATCCATTCACTTCAGAGGGTTGTCACTGAGTCATTAAAGATACAGCCTGAAGTAAACGACATGATTAGCAAAGGCAGGCGTCTCGTGACACATTTCAATCATTCTGGTTTAGCTCAAGAAAAACTGCTGGCAATTCAAAAGGATTTGAGTTTACCAGAGCATCAATTAGTGCAAGATATCAGCACGAGGTGGAATTCCACGTTCTATATGGCAGAACGCTTATTGGAACAAAAACGGGCCATATCCCTTTATGTTGCTGATCACGACACACTTACTAATTTAACAACACATGAGTGGTGTTTGATGGAACAATGTGTGAAACTTTTGAAGCCATTCGAGGAAATAACTAAAATCGCAAGTTCTGGTCTCTCCTGCATATCGGAAGTTATACCGCATGTAGCTGCATTGAAAAAATACTTAGACAAGGATGAGACTGCGCAACAAACAGCTGACTTACCTCATATGAGAGCTTCGTTGAAAGCTGAATTGAATTCTCGTTTCAATTCATTGAGTGCAGATCCGAATTATCTTATTGCAACTTTTTTACACCCCAGATTCAAGGCAAATTATTTGGGGACTCTTGAAGCTGAAAGAGCACGACATAAGATCTTATTAGATTATTTGAGAATGACTTGCGACGAGTCTTCTAACAGTGATTCATCGCCATCATCAACACCACTACCTGCTAAAAAAATAGAAATGAAACTGATTTAAATGTTACGCGCCAATCTCATGAAACCTTCTGGAATTGTTTCAATGAAGTCGCAAATGATAACAGTAACAATAGTCAATGTCACAATCAAGAAAAAAACCCAATTGCAAGAGAGATCGACGATTATTTGAAGACACTTCAAATTGATCACAGCCGGGACCCTTACACATGGTGGTCAACTAATTCACAACACTATCCCAATTTGACGAAGTTTGCCAAAGTATACCTGTCAGCTCCTTGCAGCAGTGTTTTCAGCGAGAGGCTGTTTTCGGAAGCTGGTTTGGTTTATGAAAACAAGCGAAATCGCCTGTTGCCCGCAAACGCTGAAAATTTGGTTTTCATCCACCATAATTTGCCACTTGTTAATTTTGACTATTAATAGGTAGTATATCTTTGTGTTTTTTACGTTTTTTTGTTTAATAATATGTCGATTAGTTGTTTTAAGTAACTGGAGTGTTTTCTGTTTTTAGTTTAAGTTTAAATAAATATGTTTCATTGAAATGTAATAATATTTTAGTTTTTTAAAAGGTTTTTGTAACCCTTTCATCTTTAAATAAAAGCCGTAATCGATTATTATAAATCGATTATTATAAATCGATTGTTTTTTGTTATTTACGTTACTTTGTAAATCCGGTATCCGGCCGGATATTCAGTTACTATCCGGTATCCGGCCGGATAGTAAATGTTGGCCGGATAGGCCGGATACCGAATAGTTACCTGATATCCGTTTCATCTCTAGCAAGTACACCTGAGCCTATAAGCAATGATAACCCTATGTTATTAGTCAAAGGGTTTTGGTAAAATTTTTGTACGTTATTAACACCGCCTTCCGCGTACAGCAATAAAGGAAGTGCATTTGCAGCAACTACACCGGTCAGTAATGCAGTAAATAGTGGCCTATTGTTAATTACTGATTCTATTTTATTAGTTCTACTAATTACTTTTTCATCAATGTTAATGAAGTCGTTTTTAGATTCCCACGCATTAAATATAAAATTTGAATGAGTGTTGTTGTTATACTCTAATCTAACAGATTTTATAGCTTTATTTTCTGGCTGATGATTTAACACCTCATCTAAAATTCCATCCGCATTTTTTCTTGAGTTTTATGCTCTGCAGTATTTCTAAATTGCCTTATTGCAAAAAGTATTGGACTAATTGCAAGCAACGCCAGCAAGTGCGATAACTGGTATAGTGATATATTTTGGGCTGTTTGTAAAAAATGCAATAAATTTTGCTTTATCTTGTAAGTATAATAAAGCGGCAGATGTGCCAAGTATAATAGCACTTGCACCAAAAATTATAAAGCCCTTCTGCTGCATGGCATATTTTGCTCTTGGCCAGGAAATGTTTGTTTTTTTATTTGTTGTGCTACCTATATCAGAATTTAGTGACAAAGACTCTTCAGAGTCATCTTTGCTTTTATACGATGGTGGAGGAGTTGGAAACGTACCTGGACTTTTAATATCCAGAGGATTCGGTATAGGTTCTCCAATCCATTTTTCTACTTTGTCTAAATAACCATCACCCGCTGCTCCGTCTGTTCCTGTTGTTGGCTCACTAGATACATTAATCCCTTTAAATGCAATATTGCTTATTTCCTCTTCCCTGACATCAACTTCCGCTATTTCTTGATCTATATTTTCTAAGAGACCCTTCATATCTTTTTCTAATAATCCTTCCTTGATGCTTTTATAAAAGTCATCAGCAGGATTAATGCCCCGCTGATTACCATCAACTAACATGACTTTTAGCGGTAACATACCTTTGTCTTTCTTATATGCTTTTAAAAGAGATAAAACACATAGATGTTTTCCAATTTGTGGATCTTGAGGCTCATTCATTCTTTTAGCTACTTCTGCTGAATTTAGTGGATCTTGACGCTTAGTCGTTCCTCCAACTACTTTAATACCTTGTGCCTGCTCTTCTGTTAAGCCTAAATGATTTTTCACTACATACTCTACTGCTTTTATGTATTTTGCAGACAATACAATAGCAACTTTTACTCCGCTTGAAAGTGCAGAATCTAATACAGACCTTAGCTTTTCTTTATTTTTGATTCCCAAGCCTTTCTTTTGTAAAAATTCTTCTATTGTTTCTTTAATTACTGCTTTTTCTTTGCCAGAATCATAATCATCATATCCTTACTTATTTGTAATTGTTTGATCAAAGTCAAATATTAATAGTGCATTCTCTTCAGACGATGGTAGATTCGTTACTGGTCCCATATTTACTCCAAAATTAATTACTATGTTGTGTTGATTACGCTATAGTTATTAAGATGTAGTAAATACCAGTTTACGGATAATTATGAAAAATTTAGTATATAAATTGCCTATCAAAGATTCTTTCATTGAGTGAGTCGTCTTTGTCAAAAAGCAGAGTGATTGTGTTCTCATGGTCTTTTTGTATTTTTACCTGTGATATATTATGAAACTCTTTGTAATCTGATACTACAAGCGCGGGACGATTTTTTGTGTCGTTAATGTCAATTTGTACTATCGTATCATTTGAGATTAGTGCTCCATTCCAATGCCTTGGGTAATAGCTATTGATGGAGGTCAGTGCAAGTAAGTTTGAATTTAGTGGCAAGATTGGGCCACCGGCAGAGAAGTTATATGCAGTGCTGCCTGTGGGAGTAGATAATATTACTCCATCCCCTCTAAATTTTTCTACTTTTAGTTTATCATTAATACTATTTGGTTTGCTTTCCTAAAAACATATACTTCGTTTACCGCTATATAGTGGTATTTCTTGCCACTTGTGTCAGTTGCTTCCATTTTTAGTAAAGTTAACTGAGTTGAAGTTGCGTGCTCTATATGATCAATTAAATCTTCACTGCGGCTAAAGCATTTATTCATCAAAAACCCAACATTGCCAGTGTTTACTCCGTATACGTGTGTGTTTTTGTTTTCTATAACGTAATTATGCAAGGTGCGTAGCATAAAGCCATCACCGCCAACAACTATCAATAGATCGATTTCGGACTTATTTTCTTCTGTTATATTGATAAAATTAAGTTTCTTTAATAGTTTAGGTACTTCCTGCGATATTGGTGACTCAGAAGCGATATAGCCTATATTTTTGTATTTATGCATGCTTCACTCTGAAAAAGAAGCGAAAAACTAGAAAATATCCCCATATTTATCGTTAAACTTAGCTAATTTGCTAGTTTTACTTGCTGACCCGCTTGTCAAACTTCCAGTCCATGCAGGGTGAGTGAGAGGATCCCTATCAAGTTTTATCTTATCACCTTCCTTTCCATAAGTGGAACGAGGTTTCAAACTCTTGACCATCTGTCATGACTATAGTAACCTTATGGTAATCAATTTCTGCCATTGTTGCTTATAAACTTTTAGTCAGTTAATATTCTAGTGAACTTAATTCACTAAGTCAATCATTATTCTAAAATATTGACAAAAAATAAATAAAATATTATATTTTATGTTTTATTTGTTTTCTGGGAGATTAAATTTAAACAAAATATTATTTGGCTTTTCTCCAGAATAAAATTTAAAAGTTTATTTAATATTTTAAGAAAATTAAAACTTTTATACATTATGAAGAACAATTCTGCTCTTCAATAATATAATAAAAGTTATTATTGCTTTAAAAGAAATAAAATAATGAAATATTCAATATTAAGTTACTTACAATACAACAAAGGTTCATTGGCACTCGGTTGAAATCATTTTTATGCATCAAAATAAAATCTTAACAAGACGCCAGACGAGAACTGGGCCAATGTTTGCGTCTCAAAAATGTGGTAAATAGTTTACCAAAAATCTGGTAAACAGTTTACCTAAAAACTTATAAACTTGATAGAAAACTGAAAAAAATTAAAAATGAAATGTCTGATGGACATTTTAGAGTTTGACACTACTTTTGAAAAAATTAACTGGTAAAAGATACACCTATTAGGTATCTTAACCAGATAAAAAAAAATAGTAAAAATGTTTAGCCATATAATAAAGTATTTTATGTTTTATTTGTTTTCTGGGAGATTAAATTTAAACAAAATATTATTTGGCTTTTCTCCAGAATAAAATTTAAAAGTTTATTTAATATTTTAAGAAAATTAAAACTTTTATACATTATGAAGAACAATTCTGCTCTTCAATAATATAATAAAAGTTATTATTGCTTTAAAAGAAATAAAATAATGAAATATTCAATATTAAGTTACTTACAATACAACAAAGGTTCATTGGCACTCGGTTGAAATCATTTTTATGCATCAAAATAAAATCTTAACAAGACGCCAGACGAGAACTGGGCCAATGTTTGCGTCTCAAAAAATGTGGTAAATAGTTTACCAAAAATCTGGTAAACAGTTTACCTAAAAACTTATAAACTTGTTAGAAAACTGAAAAAAATTAAAAATGAAATGTCTGATGGACATTTTAGAGTTTGACACTACTTTTGAAAAAGTTAACTGGTAAAAGATACACCTATTGGGTATCTTAACCAGATAAAAAAAAAATAGTAAAAATGTTTAGCCATATAATAAAGTATTTTATGTTTTATTTGTTTTCTGGGAGATTAAATTTAAACAAAATATTATTATATTATTGAAGAGCAGAATTGTTCTTCATAATGTATAAAAGTTTTAATTTTCTTAAAATATTAAATAAACTTTTAAATTTTATTCTGGAGAAAAGCCAAATAATATTTTGTTTAAAATATTATACTTAATAAGGAATAAATAATTTCATGATTTTTGCTTTCCCTGATCAGGGCTCTCAGTTTGTAGGAGTGGAAAAGAGCTTATATAGTGAGTTTTCCGTTGCAAGACAAGTATTTCATGAAGTGGATAGCATATTGGGTAGAAAGCTGTCTCATTTCATCTTCAACGGCCCTATTGAAGAATTAACCATTACAGAAAACGCTCAGCCAGCTATAATGGCAGTGTCAATCGCGACGCTACGCGTTATCGAGCATGTGTTTGGTGAATCTTTTTTCTAATTATGGAATTTAATGTTTGTGGACATTCAGTCGGTGAATATACAGCGCTATGTGCTGCAGGGGCATTGACTCTTGAGTCTGCAATCAAGCTGCTGAAAGTTAGCAGCGAAGCAATGCATGAAGCTTCTTTAAAATGTGAAGGGGGAATGGTTGCGTTGCTTGGAGCAGAGATAAATGAAGTGGAAGATGGATGAAATCAGTTCAAATTAACCAAATTTGTGAAATTGCAAACGATAACGGTGGCGGACAAGTGGTTATAAGTGGTACTAGAAAGGGTCTTGAAATATTACCCGATTTGCTCAAGAACTTGAACATCAAGAGATTAGTTAAGTTACAGGTTAGTGGACCTTTTCACTCATCTCTTATGAAACCTGCTGATGAAAAAGTTTTGGAATTTTTGGAGGGTATTAAAATAACCCGTCCTATAGTTCCTTTGATATCAAATGTTACAACTAAAGAGAAGAGTGATCCCAAAGTTATAAAAGCTTTACTTGCTAAACAAATCATAAGCAGAGTGAAATGGAGAGAAATGGTTTTGTATATGGCAAGCCGTGGCATTAACAAATTTGTTGAAATTGGCCCTAATAAAGTTTTATCTAATTTAGTCAAAAGGATTGACCAATCTATCAGTACAAAAAGTATAGGTAATATTGGTGATATAGACAGCTTCTTTAATGAATCATCATAACAGCGAAAAATTTAAAAGTTGGGTTAAGTTAAAACACATCTATTTGCCAGCGCATGACGCTGCCTAGCTGGAATAACAGAGGGTAATGCAAGAAATTAACGAACTGTCTGTCATTTCATCCGGTTTCTTAATTCCAAGTAGCTGTAAAATAGTGGGAGCGATAGCAGATAATCTTCCGTCTCTTAGTTTTAGATTATCGCAAGACACAATAAATGGCACTTTATTTAGAGTGTGCCCTGTATGAGGTGTATTATTTTCTTCATCGAACATACATTCCACATTACCATGGTCTGCAGTAACAATTAATGCAGTGTTGCTTGACTTCTTAACAGCACTCAGCACTTTCGCAAGATAATCATCTACAGCTAGCACAGCTTTCTCGGCTGCTTTTATATTACCTGTATGCCCTACCATATCATGATTAGCGTAATTTACAACTATCAGTGCGAATTCTTGGGAGTGAATTTTTTCTACAAGCTTTTCTGTGAGCTCAAAGGCTGACATTTCGGGCTGCAAATCATAAGTTTGAACTTTTGGTGAGGGAATAAGTATTCTTTCTTTACCAGAGAAAGGTTCTTCTTTTCCACAATTGAAAAAGAAAGTCACATGAGCGTATTTTTTGGTTTCGGCGATGCGTAATTGTTGCAATTTATTGTCTTCTATTGTTTGTCCTAAAGTGTTAGCAAAAGATATAGGAGGAAAAATATAAGGAATTTTAAGATCTTCTTTATACTTTATCATACTTAGAATTGAAGAAAATGGTTTTCGTTTACGACCTTCTGTCGTACGAGTAGTTTGACCATTGATTCCAGCGTCACGCGCTGGAATGACACCTGATTGGTTTAGTAAAATACTTGCTAATTGTATGATTCGATCAGCACGAAAGTTAGCCAACAGCACTCCATCTTCTGGTTTTGATACCTTGATAGTCACCTATTACTGCGGGCCTGACAAACTCATCAGTTATGTTATTTTGATAATTTTCATCAATCAACGATACTGCATTATCATGACGAGGTGCCTTTGCAAATGCGATAGCCTCATAAGCTTCAATTGTTCTCTCCCACCTGTTATCACGGTTCATAGCATAGTAACGCCCAGAAACAGTAGCAATTCTTATGTCATTTCCCTTTATACTCTTTATAAATTCTTGAATGCATTTTTTCCTGAATTTGGTAATGTGTCTCTGCCATCTAAAAATGCATGTATCACCACTTTGATTCCATGCTGTGATATTTAATTTGCTAAAGTCGAAATATGCTTTTGATGCGAATGAACACCGCCATCTGACACTAATCCCACCAGATGGCATACTCCGTTTTTACTTTTTAGATGACTAATAAAGCTTTGTTTTCTATTGTTCCAATTTCTTGATTAATGCGCTGAAGGCTTTGCATTACTACTCTACCACTGCCAATATTCATATGGCCAACTTCTGAATTACCTAATTGACCACCAGGTAACCCAACATCAGTTCCACAGGCGGACAAACTGCATTTTGGATGGCATTATATTTACTGCTTTCTACTCCATTTCCCCAGCCATCTAGTATACATAAGACAACTGATTTAATGCCCATATAAGATTAACACTAGAATTTCACAGAGAAGAGCTCCTCGGGCCGGATTCGAACCAGCGACCAATTGGTTAACAGCCAACTGCTCTACCAATGAGCTACCGAGGAATAAACCGTCTTTAATATATCACGTTGAACGTTGATTGTAAACGTTTTTTGTATACTTTGTAAGAGCCTGTTCAAATTCACTTCGCTTTATTGCTTCAACAGTTGCAACAATAATATATTTTATTTGAGTTGCAAAATTCTCTCCTGTATAGCCCGCATCAACCAGTATATTTTTAACTCCAGAAAGGCTTTCTTTTGCATTATTGACCATTCTCACAGCACTAGTTGTTCCTGCAGTTGCTATATAAATTGCATGTCTTGAGTATCCACTGCGATATGGCCCTGAGATTTTTTACCAGCGTCATAGACTTTTTCTTCAGCAGTATCTGCGTTCTTTACACTCTGAGCATCAATATGTACAGGTTCTTAGCTATATTTCTAGCTGTAACTATAAATGTATGGATTTTTTATCGTGCCATGTTATAATTAACGTCTTGCTATAAATTAAATATTGATGAATGAACTAAAAAAGTTAAGTATTACACAAATGCATGACGGGCTCAAAAAAGGAGTTTTTCCGCTGTTGAACTCATTAGAGAATTAAATGCATTTATAACAAAAACCCCAGAGATAGCAATGAAAGCTGCTAAAGCTGCAGATGAACATTTCTCTAGGCAAAAGGATGATTTAATCTCCCCCTCATGGGTATACCAGTTGGCGCATCAAAGATCTATTCTATGCAAAAGGAATAAAAACAACAGCATGCTCAAAAATGCTGGAAAATTTCGTTCCGACTTACGAATCTTCGGTGTCTGACTTGCTTTTAAAAAGTGGAGCAGCCATGCTCGGTAAGCTTAATATGGATGAATTTGCTATGGGTTCTGCGAACACAAACAGCTGTTTTGGCCCTGTTGAAAATGTGTGGATTAGAAAAAGTGATGGGGAAAAAGTTGTTCCTGGTGGATCATCTGGTGGATCTGCAGCATCGGTTGCTGGATTTTTATGCGCTGGAGCATTAGGAAGCGACACCGGTGGATCTGTACGCCAACCAGCAGCTTATTGTGGAGTAGTTGGAATAAAGCCAACTTATGGAAGATGCTCGCGTTTTTGTATGATTGCATTTGCGAGTTCTCTGGATCAGCAGGATTTCAGTGCTTTTTGCTCTGCACTCACAAGCTTTTATATAGGTTTCTTATTTTGGTTTCGGATTTTTTGTGTTCTTGACTTAAAACACTTAATCTGCTTGTTATTTCACTTACTGGCACTTTTACGAATTCTGCAACTTTTTTAAGTTAATTTCATTATCACGTACATAATTGATTGCTTCCTGACCAGTTAAAGCTTCAATTCTCCTCACTCCAAACGCAACAGAACTTTCTGTTACTATCTTAAATAAACCGATTTCTCCAGTATGTTCAACGTGCGTGCCACCACAAAGCTCTTTCGAATCTCCAATATTTACAACTCTAACCTGATCACCATATTTTTCACCAAACAACGCCATGGCTCCTTCGTCTATTGCCTGATTCATGCTTTGAATTTTTGTAGATGCAGAAAGATTTTCTCTGATTAGAGAGTTTACCATATCCTCTACCCAGAATAACTGATCTTGAGTCACTTGAGTGTTATGGCTGAAGTCGAATCTCAGTCTATCTGGTGCAACTGGGGAACCTTTTTGAGTGACATGATCACCCAAGATTTTCCTCAATGCAAAGTGCAGAAGATGCGTAGCCGAATGATTTCTTCTTCTCTCCTTGTCGATGCTTGCTGTAACTACATCACCTTTACAAATTGAGCCGAATTTAAATATGCATCTGTGCAAACATAGGTCATTAGCCTTATGGTTATTCTCGACTATAATAATACTTGTACCAGGTTTGATCAGACTGCCAGTATCCCCCACCTGTCCACCTGACTCGCCATAAAAAGGTGTTTTATCAAGTATAATGATTATCTTTTCTCCCTCCTTTGCAGAATCAATTACTTCATTTTTAGAGGAAACTATAGCTAGTATTTTCGCATCACTTACTTCATTGAACTGATAACCAACAAATTTTGTTTTGCCAAATTTATTGATCAAATCAAACCATACTTGCTCAACAGATTTTTCACCAGATCCAGCCCATTTAGCACGTGCTCTCTCTTTTTGTTCTCCTATTGCATTATCAAAACCCTTCTGGTCAAAATTTATGTTTTTCTCTTTTAAAACATCAACTGTAATATCAAAAGGAAACCCATAGGTGTCATATAGATTAAATGCTGATTCTCCAGGTAAAGTATCGCCTGATTTTAAATCGGTAGTGAATTTCTCCAGAATATTGATACCTTTCATCAAAGTGTCTTTAAAGTTTTCTTCCTCTGATTTTAACGTCGTTTCTATTAAGCTTTTGGCTCTGACTAATTCAGGATAAACATCTCCCATATAATCCGAACTCGTGCTATCTATCAGCGCCGGAAAAATGCGATGGAGTAGAGAATCATTATATCCAAGCAGGTAGATATAACGCGCGGCTCTCCTAATTAATCTGTGTAATACGTAATTCCTGCCCTCATTTCCAGGAAGCACTCCTTCTGCGATGAGAAATGCAGCCGCGCGAAGATGATCTGCTATGATCTTATGCGCTATTTTATTTTCCGTTCTTCCACAGTACTCTTGAGATTTATTGATCAGAGCAGAAAATAGATCAATATTATAGTTATCATGGACATTTTGCATTACTGTAGCTATTCTCTCAGGACCCATTCCAGTATCGATACATTTTTTTGGCAATTTGTGTAAATTACCTTCTTCATCTTTGTTAAACTCCATGAATACCAGATTCCAGATTTCAACAATTCTATCGTCGTCTTGTAAATTAGGACTCCCATGATCATAAAAAATTTCAGAACATGGACCGCATGGACCAGTGCTTCCCATACTCCAAAAGTTATCGTCCGTTGCAATTCTTATGATTTTATCACTTGAAAAGCCACTTATCTTACGCCAAATCTCGTACGCCCCATCATTAGTATGGTAGACGGTTATGGATATTTCCATATTATACCACCATAACTGTACGAACGTTGTGATTTGAGTCCACAAGGTAGGATGTCATTCAAGTAGCCTCCTTCCCCTGTCATCCCAGTGCCCTGACTACTTGGATCCAGATTGGATACTGAGCTGGTGAGTATAATTAATGTGATTCCAAGACCAAGTGAGAAAAGCATTGCAGGGTTTATGATATATCTAAGTAGCCTCTTTTCCATTGTTTGAAGCAAGCTATCATTTTACGATCCCGGTTTTACATTTGCGTGGTAGACATAAAGCCTGGGTAAATAAAGCATACCTGCCATCCACATAATGGCGGAGATAACGTGAAAAGCTTCAAGCCAGTGGTAGTAATCCATTGAGATTTATTACAAAATGTTAAAAATTTCTGATATTACCAGCGCCCTCTTCTTGTCATCCCAGTGCCCTGACTACTTGGATCCAGGAAAAAGAATGGTGTCATCCCAGTGCCCCGACACTGGAATCCAGAAAAGTTTGCTTGTAAACAAGCAAACTAGCATAGAGAGTGGTTACAACATTTTCGATGAGATTATATGGAAAACTGGATCCCAGTGTCTGGACACTGGGATGACAGCAGTCCTACGTCATACCGCGATTCATTCGCGGTATCTCTTAACATAGATCCGTCACGGAATAACTAACCGTCATACCGCGATTCATTCGCAGTATCTCTTAACATAGATTCCGCTAACAAGCAGCGGGATGACGGTTGTCAGGGTGTCATCCGAGTAGCCTCTTTCTTGTTATCCGAGTAGCCCCTTCTTGTATCTTGTCAAAAGCATCTAATGTTTTAAGCTTAAGCATTAGGTGGAGAAGGAAGGAACTCGGTGCTTCTTCTTAGATATAAAATCTGTCAGAGCGAATTCCCTTCTCAAAAGTATAGGCTGGACGGTATCGTAGAAAGACCTGAATGGTTCTAATTCTGTATTCACAAGACTAGCCTTACTTTTCATTTTTAATGGTAACGTATTTTAAAAGGGTTCCTTTGGGGGAAAAAATTATTTAAAAAATATATTTTGGTTAAAATACCTATTTGCTAGAATTTTTTTAATTTTTAAGGGGGTTTTCGGTGGAAAAATCAGAAAAATGGGAATTTTTTTAGGGTGTTTTGGAGTTAAAAAAATTCAAAATTATATCAAACATACTAAAAAAATTAAATTGGCCAAAAAAATTTATAAAAATGAAAAAAAATCAAACATAGTTGAATCTTCTCAAAATCAACGAAATTCGTACAAATATGCGGTTTTGACAATATTTTTCCTATTTTTAAGGGTTCCTTTGGGGGCAAAAATTATTTTTATATAAAAATATTATGGTTAAAATAACTATTTGCTAGAATTTTTAAAATTTTTATGGGGGTTTTCGGACGAAAAATCTGAAAAATAGGTATTTTTATATTTTTTAGGGTGTTTTGGTGTTAAAAAAAAATCTAAATTGTATCAAACATTCTAAAAAAACTAAATTGGCCAAAAAAATTTATAAAAATAAAATAATAATTTTAAGGAGGGCCTTCCCGAAAAAAATCAAACATAGTTGAATCTGCTCAAATCGACAAAATTCGTACAAATATGCGGTTTTGACAAGATTTTTCCTATTTTTAAGGGTTCCTTTGGGGGCCAAAAATTATTTTTTTATAAAAAAAAATATTTTGGTTAAAATAACTATTTGCTAGAATTTTTAAAATTTTTAAGGGGGTAAAACTTTTGTAGTAATTATCAACAATTATACCGGGTGACAACGTGATTACTTTCCGACTGCCATTTTTTTATTTCTTTACCGATTCTGACGAAATTTGGTAAGGTTGTTAGACTAATTAAAAGTGATTTTAAGGTATATAATAGGCTTTCACGACTTCCGGTTTCACCGGAAATGACTAGAACTTTTAATATTTAAATGAGACACCCTGTATATTTTTTTGTTTTCTGATTATTCAGATCATTTTTAGTCGGAATACAATATTTTTAAAACAAATTTTGATTAAATTTTATTTTTAAATTATTAATTAACGCAATTTAATAAAAAGGATTATTTACCTGCATAATAAATGTTGTTTTTTAAAATGAAATGAAGTAAAGTGTCTTAGTGTTTTATACCATTAAATTTGCTTTACAATATTGCATTTAGAAATATTATAAAAGTGATACTGCAACAAGCAATTTAATTACCTAATCATTTATAGGGTGTCCCTATTAAAAAAAAAAAAGTTTGGGTCATATGTCAAAAATGACAGCTCAAAAAATTTTTTGGCTACGCCACTGGATTCTACGGAAAAAAGTGTCTTTATAATGTGCAATTAGTTTTCTTGTATCTGTAATAACAACAAAGCTACAGGGCCTTTTCAAAAAGTGAAAAATCGAGAATCACCCTGTATCTCTGAAACGCTTAGCGAGAGCGATGATCTGTTTTTACCATAAATGTTTTTTTCCAAAAAGAGCTCGAGGATGAGGTATCAGATTTTTAATATCTCTTATGGTTTCCAAGTTTCCCATAAGGGACAACCAAAATGGGACACCCTGTACTTGTGTATGTATGTGAGCGGTGAAAGGATTTCTGAGGTATCTTGCAGATACCTTATATCTTCGGACATTAAAGATATTTTCCTTTTGTTTTGATGACCAAACTTTGAACTTTAAAAAAACTAGTAATTTCTGTAACAAGTCATACTTTTTTACGAATGGGAAGTTTGACAGCACGGCAATCCCATGAGTAAAAAAGACACTTTACGCATGTGTTACATACAATATTTTTTCAACGACAGTATAAAAATTTCTCAAAATACCATTTTAGACATGTTTTATTTATTTAAACTTATTAATTTTAATTAATAAAAATTAAAATAAGACGCCAACTACGTTGTTTTCTTGCTGTTTAATCTGCACAGATGAAGATAACTGAATACCTTCACTATCATGATAAGGGGGCTGCCAAAAACTATGCAAGAAGTCTATTGAAATCGCATATATATATCAATCGTTAGTCGTTCTTAATTTCCTTCCAGCAAGATTAATGCTGCCTGGAGTATTTTTGGCTTCTGCTTTTATTTCAACTGCAATTGGTACATCTATGGGAGTTGTTGCGCTGATGATAACTAGCTCTTAATCTAGCAAAAGTGAAGCTTTTGGCCTTGAAATAGGAACTGCAACTGTAGTAGGTGGTGCCGTGTTTGGTGACAACCTCTCAATGATATCTGATACCACCATTGCATCTGTTTCTTCACAGGGAGCTTCAGCAAAAGATAAACTTAAAATAAACTCTAAGGTTGCATTTACTGCAGGTATTATAACACTTACCTATCTGGCAGTGATTTCAAGTAGTACAAAAATTATTTCTATATCAACTTTAGATTATTATTCTATAATAAAAATTATTCCTTATATTTCTTTAATAATCATGGGGCTGCTTGAAGTCACCACTTAAGTAACAATAACTGTAAACATAATTATTGCTGGTGTGCTAGGAATAGCTTTTTTTGATTATGCCATCGTTCAATTTCCTCATGACGTGTACGACGGTTTCAAAAAGTAAACGAAATAGTAATATTTGCTCTATTTATCGGTGGGTTGAGCCATATAATGTACAAACAAGGTCAAAAAGCGTTGCATAAACTTATCGATGAAAGCAATATCACAAAAACTAAAGCTGAATTTTTGATAGCAGGAAATGCGTCTATGTTTACTACCTTAGTTGCCAATAATACCATTGCTATTTTACTAAGTGGTGGCATTGCAAAAAGACTCGCACAGAAACACGATATTGTACCATACCGCAGTGCATACTTATTAGATGTTTTTGCTTGTGCTACAAAAGGCATCTTACCTTATGGTTCTCAACTATTGCTGGCAGGTAGCATCGCCTTTGTATCACCTGTTTCTTTATTAACACAGGTATATTACTGCTTTATTTAGCAGCAGTTACAACAGGCGAAATAATCATCAACAGCAGAAAAGAGAAACATCATGCGGCTGCAACTTAGAGTTTCTCTTTTTTTTACCCATAAGGAACGGAATTACTTGACAAACTCCGCCAGCCCCTTATCATGAAACTGAAGGTATTCAGTTATCTTCATCTGTGCAGATTAAACAGCAAGAAAACCACGTAGTTGGCGTCTTATTTTTAATTTTTTGCACTCTATGTCTTCACATTTCTGGGTTTTTACCTATAAGCTGAAACGCGCTTATAAGTCGTTTAAGACAGTATAGTACACCAATTTGCAGGATTAGAGAGTGACAACTAGCTAACACGGGGTTTATTTTGCCTTTTTTCTGCTTATTTTTTATAAAAAAAATATTTCGGTTAAAATAACTATTTGCTAGAATTTTTCTTAATTTTTAAGGGGTTTTCGGTGGAAAATCAGAAAACAAGGTATTTTTTAATTTTTTTAGGGTGTTTTGGTGTTAAAAAAATTCAAAATTGTATCAAACATCCTAAAAAAAATTAAATTGGCCCAAAAATTTATAAAAATAAAATAATAATTTTTAAGGGAGCCTTCCCTGAAAAAAAAATCAAACATAGTTGAATCTGCTCAAATCGACCGAAATTCGTACAAATATGCGGTTTTGACAAGATTTTTCCTATTTTTAAGGGTTCCTTTGGGGGAAAAAATTATTTATAAAAAAATATATTTTGGTTAAAATAACTATTTGCTAGAATTTTTTTAATTTTTAAGGGGGTTTTCGGTGGAAAAATCAGAAAAATGGGTATTTTTTAATTTTTTAGGGTGTTTTGGAGTTAAAAAAATTCAAAATTATATCAAACATACTAAAAAAATTAAATTGGCCAAAAAATTTATAAAAATGAAAAAAAAATCAAACATAGTTGAATCTTCTCAAATCAACGAAATTCGTACAAATATGCGGTTTTGACAATATTTTTCCTATTTTTAAGGGTTCCTTTGGGGGCAAAAATTATTTTTTTATGAAAAAATATTATGGTTAAAATAACTATTTGCTAGAATTTTTAAAATTTTTATGGGGGTTTTCGGACGAAAAATCTGAAAAATAGGTATTTTTATATTTTTAGGGTGTTTTGGTGTTAAAAAAAATCTAAATTGTATCAAACATTCTAAAAAACTAAATTGGCCAAAAAAATTTATAAAAATAAAATAATAATTTTTAAGGAGGGCCTTCCCTGAAAAAAATCAAACATAGTTGAATCTGCTCAAATCGACGAAATTCGTACAAATATGCGGTTTTGACAAGATTTTTCCTATTTTTAAGGGTTCCTTTGGGGCCAAAATTATTTTTTTATAAAAAAATATTTTGGTTAAAATAACTATTTGCTAGAATTTTTAAAATTTTTAAGGGGGTAAAACTTTTGTAGTAATTATTAACAATTATACTGGGTGACAACGTGATTACTTTCCGACTGCCATTTTTTTATTTCTTTACCGATTCTGACGAAATTTGGTAAGGTTGTTAGACTAATTAAAAGTGATTTTAAGGTATATAATAGGCTTTCACGACTTCCGGTTTCACCGGAAATGACTAGAACTTTTAATATTTAAATGAGACACCCTGTATATTTTTTTGTTTTCTGATTATTCAGATCATTTTTAGTCGGAATACAATATTTTTAAAACAAATTTTGATTAAATTTTATTTTTAAATTATTAATTAACGCAATTTAATAAAAAGGATTATTTACCTGCATAATAAATGTTGTTTTTTAAAATGAAATGAAGTAAAGTGTCTTAGTGTTTTATACCATTAAATTTGCTTTACAATATTGCATTTAGAAATATTATAAAAGTGATACTGTCCTATTTTGGTTTTTGAGCTAGGGTAAAAAAAAACTAAAATAATGAAGTTTAGAGCCCTCTAGTAAAAAAGTTTGAAAAGTTAAAATCGATTTTGTATTTTTATAAAAGTAATTAAACTATGAGGAGTAATTTTAGAATTATCATGGCACTCTAGATGAAAAATAAAAATTTAATTTAAAACTAAAATTTTACCAAAATTTGTTTTAAAAATATTGTATTCCGACTAAAAATATACAGGGTGTCCCATTTAAAAATCAAAAGTTCCAGTCATTTTCAGCGAAACCGGAAGTCGTAAAAGCCTATTATATACACCTAAAAATGACTTTTCGTTAAATAACAACCCTACCAAGTTTCGTCAGTGTCAATAAAGAAATAAAAAAATGGTAGCTGGAAAGTGATCTCGTTGTCACCCAGTATATTTGTCCTTTATTTTGTAAAAAATTAAGTTACATTGATCAATTTTATTTAACATTATTAAAAAAACTAAAAATTGATAAAGGTAGCTAAATATGGAATAGGTACCCCAAATATGGAATACTATACACACCATTAAAAGATAAGCTTAACTAACAATAAACTCTTTGGTATCACATAGAAAGCAACAAATCTGGTTTAAAAAATCACAGACTTAGGCGTCAGACTCTGGTCCAGCGCAACTATTGTGCCCAAAGCTCACACCAATGCTATGAGTGTCTTAAGCGAGGTAAGAGGGATCTAGAAACACTAGAGATAAAAGAACGAACAAAGTGCAGTGCAGCACCACGAGTTTCTCTATTGGGAATCCCCGTAAGTAGAGAAACTATACTGGACAATTCCCCAGAGCAAAAGCCATAGAAGTACTTATAAAAAAGCTATAAATCCCCCACAGGCTGACGATGAGCAATAGAAAGAAGACTCCCTCTCTAAGCGAATGATCATTTATGAGTCAAACATCTTTTTTACGTGATTCTTTTCTTTTGGTTTTTTTCCTCTATTAAAAGCTTTTTAAATGATCAAAAAACCCAATTATGAAATAGTCCATAATTGGGTACTATGATATGTCCATATTTTGATTTTCCGACGACTTTAAACTAATTTTTATATATTTTATTTTAATTCAGCCATCGGAGAGTGTTTAAGGATTTAAAGAAAAAAACGACGTTTATTTTATTTAAATCAAATTTATTTTTAAATGTTTTAGGTAATTATTAATATTACTGGTCTAGTTTAAAACAATTAACAACATTATAAGAATTATTTTAATGCATGTGAAAAACTTATTTAATACAGTTTTAATTATATTCTTTGCCTACATATTATATTTTGTTCAAATTATCCCTGTTAAGAAAAACATTTTATGGAATAAAATATTCTTCTAAATAAATTTTTACAATTATCATTTGATCAAATATCTAAAATAAGTGCAGTAATACAATAATAATGAGTCTATGTTTTAAAACCCTATATTGTATTTATTTGCCCTGCGCATCATTTATCGATTTTGTATTTGTCGTTCTTGTTGTAAGGTAAAAATAAACGTTTTTATATGAAAAAGTGCATTTGATTTAAATAAAGCATAGTGCAAAATTAAATCTAAATTAAAATAATAGGTATTCATTATATGTATATATTAAAACGTAATTTAATCTTCACCTTTCCCCAAAACAGAAAGCACTTAACCTTAGCCTTACATAAATGTTGTTTTGTTAGAGATACAAGTAACGTAAAAGATCTGTAAATCTTAGTAGTATGTAAGTTCAAATTGTTCTGCTAATAATAATGTCCTACCTATTTTTATTTTTTTATGAAAAATGCAAATGTTTAAAAATTCTCAGTTAGTCAAAATTCTTCGGTGGTCTTATACTGTGCCGGTTTTATGGTATATAATATTTTTAATAGTAACATGTATGCTAACTATGCCCTAAACCCAGTATCAAATCTAAAAGATTAATTGAATCTAGTCAATCTGGTGACTCATTTGAGATTAGAATAAAAAATAGCAACTTTAATTCGGACAGTAACAACATGCAGTTTGTTAAAAAGAACGAGTATCTCGTAAATGTAAATAATGCCGAAAACGCAACAAAAGATGGAACACATATTTTGACAGAAGTATTTAATCAGTAAGTAAAATCTACTTTTATGTTTAGGTTCCTCATTTCTGAGTTTTTTTTATGTGTACTTGTGTATGTATGTGAGCGGTGAAAGGATTTCTGAGGTATCTTGCAGATACCTTATATCTTCGGACATTAAAGATATTTTCCTTTTGTTTTGATGACCAAACTTTGAACTTTAAAGAAAAACTAGTAATTTCTGTAACAAGTCATACTTTTTTACGAATGGGAAGTTTGACAGCACGGCAATCCCATGAGTAAAAAAGACACTTTATGCATGTGTTACATACAATATTTTTTCAACGACAGTATAAAAATTTCTCAAAATACCATTTTAGACATGTTTTATTTATTTAAACTTATTAATTTTAATTTCTGCAGGACAGCCATTACATTGCAACAAAAAATCATAGCCTCCCTATTTTTTGAGAGACAACTATCCTCTTCATAAATATGCATTTATTATTTAATTTTAGAAAATTGTATGTACTTACTGTTTGTAGAAATAATACTAAACGTATAAATCCTTTTCAATTTCTTAGTAATCCAAATTCATTATTACTATTAATAGTTAATTTTTTTGCAAACTGTCAAATTTTAAAACTAGTGACACATAAACTAAAAGAAGTAATGACGAAATCAAAGGTACTTGAAGGTTTGGTTCAGTTGATGTCGCGTTTACTGTTACATTGCATAAATTGATAGTTCAGTTTATTGTAGTAGGCATTAAAACAAAACACTAATTCAAAGTGTGAAAAAAGCTTCAAAGTGTAATAAATGTTACTTTTTTAACACTTTATGTAGTGTACTAGAATGGAGTACTTTAACTTCACGTTAACGATAAAAAAGCATTTTTTAACGGTCGTGAATAAACTATTTTAATTATTGTGTGTTTGTAAAAACTAAATCAATAAACATATATGATGATGATATGAGGCGTTAAGAACCAGATCGTACTATCCCACCATTAAGAAACTTGTGGTTTATAATAATTTTGTACACAAAAAAAAATCAGTACCTTGTTTACCTTTATTACGCATTATTTGTTCTCAGAACTTAGGTTCTCTTTTTTATTAAAGATAATTGATTATCTATAACTAAAAATAGTTTTTTATAGTTTAATGTTTTCTGGGAATGTAAATATTTAAACAAAATATTGTTTGACTTTTCTCCAGAAAGAGATGTTTAATAAATATTTAAAAAAAGTTAAACTTCTTATACAGTTTGTCCACCATCTACATATGGGAAACTTTTTATTATTAGTTTTACGAAAAAAAAAGTTATTTTTTATAAAAAGTTCTGCATGATCCAAAATGCAAAAATGCAATCATTAAATATTATTTTTTTAGTAGTACACGAGGTATCTCAAAAAATATGAACCTTTTTCAAGATAAAAGTATCCTTATAGTCGAGGCAATGAACCAAAAAGTTAGGAAATTTTTTAGGACAGGACTAATCGGAATGCGGTTTTTTGCATTCGCTTCCAAAAATTATTTGTAAAATTTGTATTACCTTATACACTGCGAAGGCCAAAAATGTTTTCAAGAAATGCTTTTTAAAAACGTCCTTTGAAAAATATAATGGTATATTAATTGAGCTTTTTTATACATTATACAGAGCATTACAGAAAATAGTCAACATAATTTAAAAATATTGGTACTTTTTTTGTATACAGGGCCTTATATATGTACAGTTAAAAAGAATATCACGGTTCTTTCCCCCCTCTCGTTTTAAAATTAAAAGTTAGTTTTATTTTTTATGTGCTACGACATTTTTTTAAAACTTTTTTATTGGAGGAATTTTGAAAAAAATGGGTATACAGCTTTATAGATGTTTCCAAAAATAAACTGAAAAATGACAGAAAAAATTTCCCTCACCCCCTCGCCATCTTGATGTATCGTTTCTCGCAAACGTAACAACTTTTAAAAAATATTTTTACCTCATTTTATAGGTAAACACATGGCGTGCTGAAAATAAAATAAAAATAATCAAAATTTGAATGTCTGTAACATCTGTGCTATTTGAGATAATTAAATAAATCAATTTTAGTAGATACCTAGCATGGGTAAGTTTATATGAGCATATAAAAAATCTATACAGAGTGTTACAAAAAGTAGTTACATTAACCTAAAAATTAAAATTATGATTATGATTAGAGAAATATTTTTTTGCTTATGTATACTTGAATAGGGTTTCTAAAAAAATTAAAATTTTTGTACAGGGTGATTCAAAAGGAAATAATTGGAAAAATGTAAAAATAAAAAAGAGTTATTTTCCCGTTATTAATTAATCTACAGTTAAAAAAAACAATTCAAAAAATATATAAAATAAATATACGAGGTGAGTCAAAAATATTGTACGTAACTTTAAAATTTAAAAATTGAAACTTATATAGTGACTTTATTTATGAACTTATTAAAATAAATATTGGAAAAAAGATGTATAAGAACACAAACTTTCTTAAACTTTTTTATCTCATTTATAAAAAGCTACTAATGATTGTAGTAAAGTTTATTTTTTTGTAGTACCAATAGATGTTTTAGAGGCAGCTAAAAGAATACTCTTAAGTCGGGAATTATCAAGAAATATATAGACGACCCTGAGGTTTTTCCACCGATTTACTTATAAAAACATACTAATAATTTGTACTTTAAATTCACATACTATTCGGAAACACCCCGTACAAAAAAAAAAGGCAATTCGTTGTTTTACACCTTCTTATTCACAATCAGCTTAACAATGGTATGTTACTAACGTAACTTTTCAGTTTTTACTTCAGTGATCACTTTGCTGTTTAAACGAATATAGCAAAGTGATCAAAATTAAACTCATTATACAAAGCTTCCGCTCGCGCTTATTGAAATAGGTCAAAAAAAAAACAAACACATTTTTACAACTGTTTAAACTAAGCAAAAATATACTAAGTCTGTTGCATATTACACAATACTATTGATTTTCTTACGAAATTTATAATCTCTCACTCCATCGAACAAAGAGGGAAAATAGACGGTCATACACCAATTTATCTGAAATGAGTTACACAGTATTGATCTATACGTATTATACCACTACAGATAACAGAAATTCAATGTAGGTCATTGAAATTTTTTTTACTAAAAATTATTGAAGTTAATCACTTTTACCTAAAAACACTAAAAACTGAACAAAACTCCATAACAACAAAAATTTTACTTTTTAAGATTTTTAAAGGGAAGCCTTGAAATAATCCAAAAGTTTGATTTTTAGCCAATTTCTCTATACATTTTAAGTTTCCCAAAAAATATTAAACTTAAGATACTTCTTTAAAAATACATCAATACAATATTTTTATCCGTTTATATTTATAAATAAAATTGCGGGAATTTTTAAATTTTATAATAAAAAAATATTATTTTTTTAACACACCCTGTATATCATTTATAGTTATAAGATAGATAAAACTACCTAAGATTCTATATAATGCAAATATTTTTAAATTTTTATGGTTAAAAATTATGGTTTATATATTTTTTATTTTTGCACTTGCACTTGCACCTATCTTAAATCGGCTCTTTCGAATTTCTTACGACACAGGTATCTTTCCGGAGAGCTGGAAAGCTGCAGTGTTCAACCTATTCCCAAGAAAGGATCTAAATCTCTTCCATCTAACTATAGACCAATTTCAATTCTCTCAGTTCTTTGTAACGTAATGGAAAAACTAATTAATTCACAAATTCTTAAGTACTTAGAAAAACACAAAATTTTGCATGACAGGCAGTATGGATTTCGCCACAAAAGATCTACAGCAGATCTTCTTTCCTTCGTTTCACACTGCTGGAATAAGTCTCTTGAGTTTCTAGGTGAGTCCCAGATCGTTGCTCTTAATATATCCAAAGCTTTTGACCGGGTCTGGCATGCCGCACTTCTTAATAAACTTCCCTCCTATGGTCTTTCAACTAAACTCTGTACTTGGCTCTCTAGTTATCTATCTGATCGTCGTATATCAGTTATTGAGGACGGCCATTCTTCAAGCTTTCACCAAGTAAATGCTGGAGTTCCTCAGGGCTCAGTTCTGGCACCAACATTGTTTCTTCTACACATCAACGACCTTCTCTCGTCCACAACTAATTCCATTCATAGTTTCGCCCACGATAGTACCTTCACTCCAGTTTTCAGGTTCCTAAACCCATTACTAAACCAGACTTGGAAAACAATTGCAGAGCGATGCAGATATCTCTTTCGCAGGATCTTAATTTAATATTGGATTGGGGCGCTAAAAATCTCGTTCATTTTAATGCATCCAAAACACAATCATGTTCCTTGTCGCGAAAAGAGTCATCAAATACTCATCCTCTACTTATGAGCGGCCAAGTTTTACAGAGCAAAGACACCTTTAATCTTGTGGGAGTCACATTTGAAAGTAACCTTAACTGGCATAAACACATTGTATCTATAGCCACGGCAGCTTCTAAAAAGCTTGGATTTCTCTTTCGAGCCAAAAAGTATTTTTCCGCTTTTAATTTATACACTTTATATGCGTCCCAAATCCGACCTCACTTGGAATATTGTTCTCATATATGGGACATGGCGTCCCCCACAACCCTAAACATTCTTGATTCTATTCAAAGAAGAGCTATTCGTCTCATTAATAATCCTTCACTTACAGAAAGGCTTCCCTCTCTTGCCGATCGTCGGGCTGTGGGGGATTTATCGCTTTTTATAGGTACTTCCATGGCTTCTGCTCTGATGAATTGTCCAGTATAGTTCCTCCACTCACGGTTCCCAACAGAGAAACTCGTGGTTCCGCGCGTATGCATCCCTATACGGTTCAACTGGATAGGCCCCGAACTTCTCACTTTGTTCGTTCTTTTATCCCTAGAGTTTCTAGATTGTGGAACCTGCTGCCCGCGGAGGCCTTGCCTTCCCCCAAATCTTCAACTATTTAAGTCCCGTGTCAACAAACTCCCTCTTACCTCGCTTAAGACACCCACGGTACGTTAGTATTTAGGCTTTAAGCCTTCGTGGTTTGTCCAAAGGAAAAAAAACTTTTTGTAATTATTTTATTTTTAAATCATCTTGTATAATATATAAATTATGTTTTTAATAAGTATGTACAATTATGATTTATTTGTATAGGCATTTTTATAAAGATATATTACCGTCAAAAATAATTTTTAAACTTTTTTTATTAACTACTACTAAACCAAACCTTCAAGTTACCTTTGATTTCGTCATTACTTCTTTTAGTTTATGTGTCACTAGTTTTAAAATTTGACAGTTTGCAAAAAATTAACTATTAATAGTAATAATGAATTTGGATTACTAAGAAATTGAAAAGGAATTTATACTGTTTTAGTATTATTTCTACAGTGTACATACAATTTTCTAAAATTAAATAATAAATGCATATTTATGAAGAGGATAGTTGTCTCTCAAAAATAGGGAGGCTATGATTTTTTATTGCAATATAATGGCTCTCCTGCAGAAATTAAAATTAATAAGTTTAAATAAATAAAACATGTCTAAAATGGTATTTTGAGGAATTTTTATACGGTCGTTAAAAAATATTGTATGTAACACATGCATAAAGTGTCTTTTTTACTCATGGGATTGCCGTACCCTCCTAACGGCCCGTGCTGTCAAACTTCTCATTCGTAAAAAAGTATGACTTGTTACATAAATTACTAGTTTTTCTTTAAAGTTCAGAGTTTGGTCATCAAAATAAAAGGAAAATATCTCTTAATGTCCGAGGATATAAGGTATCTGCAAGATACCTCAGAAATCCTTTCACCGCTCACATACATACGCAAGTACACATAAAAAAACTCAGAAATGAGGAACCTAAACATAAAAGTAGATTTTACTTACTGATTAAATACTTCTGTCAAAATATGTGTTCCATCTTTTCTTGCGTTTTCGGCATTATTTACATTTACGAGATACTCGTTCTTTTTAACAAACTGCATGTTGTTAGTGTCCGAATTAAAGTTGCTATTTTTTATTCTTATCTCAAATGAGTCACCAGATTGACTAGATTCAATTAATCTTTTAGATTTGATATTGGGTTTTAAGGGCACAGTTAGCATACATGTTACTATTAAAAATATTATATAACATAAAACCGGCACTATATAAGACCACCGAAGAATTTTGACTAACTGAGAATTTTTAAACATTTGCATTTTTTATAAAAAAATAAAAATAGGTAGGACATTATTATAAGCAGAACAATTTGAACTTACATACTACTAAGATTTACAGGTCTTTTACGTTACTTGTATCTCCAAACCATTTATGAAGCTAAGGTTAAGTACTTTCTGTTTTGGGGAAAGGTGAAGATTAAATTACGTTTTAATATATACATATAATGAATACCTATTATTTTAATTTAGATTTAATTTTGCACTATGTTTTACTTAAATCAAATGCACTTTTTCATATAAAAACGTTTATTTTTACCTCACAACAAGAACGACAAATACAAAATCGATAAATGGTGCGCAGGGCAAATAAATACAATATAGGGTTTTAAAACATAGACTCATAATTATTGTATTACTGCTCATCGTCGGCCTGTGGGGGATTTATAGCTTTTTTATAAGTACTTCTATTGCTTTTGCTCTGGGGAATTGTCCAGTATAGTTTCTCTACTTAGGGGATTCCCAATAGAGAAACTCGTGGTGCTGCACTGCACTTTGTTCGTTCTTTTATCTCTAGTGTTTCTAGATGGTGGAATCTGCTGCCCGCGGAGGGCTTTTCTTCCCCCTCGTACATAAGTCCCGTGTCAACTCCCTCTTACCTCGCTTAAGACACCCATAGCATTGGTGTGAGCTTTGGGCACAATAATTGCGCTGGACCAGAGTCTGACGCCTAAGTCTGTGATTTTTTAAACCAGATTTGTTGCTTTCTATGTGATACCAAAGAGTTTCTTGTTAGTTAAGCTTATCTTTTAATGGTGTGTATAGTATTCCATATTTGGAATACTATACACTTCCAGCTACCAATTTTTATTTCTTTATTGACACTGACGAAACTTGGTAGGGTTGTTATTTAACGAAAAGTCATTTTTAGGTGTATATAATAGGCTTTTACGACTTCCGGTTTCGCTGAAAATGACTGGAACTTTTGATTTTTAAATGGGACACCCTGTATATTTTTAGTCGGAATACAATATTTTTAAAACAAATTTTGGTAAAATTTTATTTTTAAATTAAATTTTTATTTTTCATCTAGAGTGCCATGATCACTCTAAAATTACTCCTCATAGTTTAATTACTTTTATAAAAATACAAAATCGATTTTAACTTTTCAAACTTTTTTACTAGAGGGCTCTAAACTTCAATATTTTAGTTTTTTTTTACCCTAGCTCAAAAACCAAAATAGGACCGTATCACTTTTATAATATTTCTAAATGCAGTATTGTAAAGCAAATTTAATGGTATAAAACACTAAGACACTTTACTTCATTTCATTTTAAAAAACATTTATTATGCAGATAAATAATCCTTTTTATTAAATTGCGTTAATTAATAATTTAAAAATAAAATTTAACCAAAATTTGTTTTAAAAATATTGTATTTTTACTAAAAATGATCTGAAGAATCAGAAAAACAAAAAAATATACATGGTGTCCCATTTAAATATTAAAAGTTCTAGTCATTTCCGGTGAAACCGGAAGTCATGAAAGCCTCATATATACCTTAAAATCACTTTTAATTAGTCTAACAACCTTACCAAATTTCGTCAGAATCGGTAAAGAAATAAAAAATGGCAGTCGGAAAGTAATCACGTTGTCACCCGGTATGGTTGTTAATAATTACTACAAAAAGTTTTTAATTTATAATGTTTATGCAAATTATGTGTAAAAAACAAAATAGTATATCGTATTTGGTCACTTTCCTTTTTAAAGTACACAGCTTAAACGGAGCAGTGTTGAATTAGGACTGTTCCTGGGGGAAGGGATGTAATAAAATTTAATTTTATAGGTAAACGCGACTTACCTACATGTTGGGTGTTTCTTAAAGGTGGTTCCCTAATATACCTTTTTTTACCTTTTATACTAACAGCTTACTATCATTTTTTAACAATTAAAAAAAAATTATTTTAAATCTATAGTGACGTGACATAATTAAGCTAAAAGTCTTAATTTTAAGTCAAGTAGGTACCCATGGAAAAATAGAATCAATTGTATTTTGTCATTTACGACTTCTCTAAATGGGGTCAAATTTTGCAGAATTCTATTAATGGTCTAATTTTTTTAAGTGGCATATCTTAAAAGGTTTTTTTTTAATAATTTAGTACCATATATAAGCGGTATTTCAGAAAAACGTTTTTTAAGAAAACATTTAATAAAATAATTTTAAACCAACCATTACAATAAATAATAATATCGTTTGATGACAACGTCATTAATTTACTGGTTTTTTGTAGAGGGTGTTTTACTTTAAATATCAAGTATAAGGTACTAAATTACTTGAATAAAAAACTCCTTTAGAATTTACTTAATAGACACCCTCATTTCATTTGAAAAAAAATGAAGTTATGATCATAAATAGGATTAAAAAACTTTTACCTCTCCTGGAAAAGTGGGAAAAAACAAAAGAATATTAATTATTTTTCTCCATAGCTACCTACTTGACGTTAAGTTAACTGTTTTAAAGATTTAGGATGTTGGGTAGACTACAAGTTGGACCCTGATGTCGAAATAAGATCTAGAATACAACAAGCCAGAAATTGCTTTGTACGACTCAAAAGTATTTGTGTGACTCCTGAATTTACCTCAGTCTGCGATTAAGATTGCCAAAGTGTTACGTTTGGTCTACTCTTCTCTACGGGGTTAAAACATGGACACTCAAAGCACACACCATTAATAAACTAGAAGCTTGTGATATGTGGACCTACAGTAGAATACTTAAAATACCATGGACATATAAAGAGGAAGTGTTGCGAGGACTGAATACAGAACGCGAGGTGCTAAGTACAGTAAAAGTCCGAAAAACAGCTTGGGACTCATATTGAGAAACAACAAATACCGATATGCTCAACTTATCGTGAAAGGAAAGATCGACGGTAGACGAAGGCTGGGAAGAAAGAGGCTGTCGTGGCTGAAAAATATTCGCTAATGGACAGGTCTTAATTTTGAAGAGCTGATAAGAGCGGCCGCAGACTGAGAAGAGTTTGCCATTGTGACGTCCAACCTCCACTGATGGAGACGGCACGTTGAGAAGAGGGAGACAAAGTAAAAAAGTAAAAATATCAACTAACCGTTTTTCAGAAACACCCTGTATATCGCATATTCTTAAATATTGTATACTGAAAGTTTTTCTGGCTCATGCTAAAAGAGGGTCTTGGTAATTAAAATAATACGGTTTTCCGTTTATAAATTTATATCCATATTCTGTTGGTTAAGCTATAACTTTAGAATGAATTTATAGATTTTATTAATCTTTCTTTCTTAAGTTTCCTAAATTATACTTTCGTCTACTACAAAAAGAAACATTCAGAAAATATGCTTAAACAGTTTTAAAAATTAAAAAACATATGACTCTTTAAACTTGGGGCGTATTTTACATATTGATTTACTACTAGGACACAGTGAATAGTTGTCAAAATTAAGCTCTTGGCAACACATACCGGTTGATTCTTAACCTTTACGCATAAACTGGGAAAATAATTGGTAAGGACAAAAAATGACTAAAAATGAAAAAAAAAAATGTAAGTAAAATATTTTTAATTGGAAGATAATCAATTATTTCAAACAGAAAAAAATAACCTTAATTCTAAGTTAATGATTATTTGGCTTTTTTTCAGAATATCAATATAAGAAATATTTTTAAAAAATAACATTTTTTTTATTTATATTATGAGAAGCAGGAATCAAAATAAACAGTAAATTCTAACGACAAATAATTAATAATGAAAAACAACGTAGTCTTGCATTTTCTTATGTGATAAATAATTTGGTATAATAATTATAAGCCATAATTTTAACCTTAATGCCGTAAAAATATACTCACAACAAACTACATCTAATAACAGAGTACTAACAGGCACATTAAAAATATTCACAACTTGTTTATTGGTTTAGCTTCTACAAGCAACAAAAAATTCAGCTGATTATTTTGTAAGAAAAAATAGCTTACAATGTTGTTTATTTTTACCCGTTATTACTCGTGCTTCGGAATTTACGTTCTTTTTATATAACATGATTGATAATTTTTCTATAGTACAGGAAATGAAGCCAAGGTAAATTCTCGCAAATTTTTGGTATTGCATCGATTTACTGAAATTTTAACAGAAGGTAGCGAACAGCGCAATGATTTAAATCTTTGTCGAACCAAAGGGCGCCAAAACCCTGGGAGTGGTTGCTGGGTGGCATGGTGGCACCCCGAGACGGGGTCGTCTCGGGGGTGGAAATTTTTATTGCATTTTAACCACATAAATTTATTAAAATAGTTGTTCTAAGATAAAAATATTTTATACATTTTGTCGTAAAACTAATATTTTTCAAGTTGTTCGCAATTAACAGTAACACTTTTTCTGGCTCCTACAAAATCTAACTTTTCTTTCGAAAATTTTGAATCAAAGATCCTAACACAAGATCTTTTGGATGATCTTGAAGACACATCACAAAATTTAGAAATAAATAGTGGGATATCATCACCTTTCATAACAATTGACGACTCGAGTTCAGATTCAGATTTTCCTTGAGGACAAACTAAATTGTGTTCCAGAAGTAATACTCCCTCACCCGAGTTATTCTAATATCATTTTGATAAGGAAAATGGTGCTTATATAGTAAGAATTTTACAAATTTATTCTGCACACGTTCCAATCTATTAATTTAGCAGTTATAGGAAGGTGCCCAAATAATGCTGTTGTATTCCATTATGCTTCTAACTAAACTATTATATAATAATTTTATAACTTTAGTATCGTTAATGTGCCTGAAATTTCTCTTTAAAAACCTAACATTCTTAAATTCTTTAAAACAATACTATCCAAATGTAAATTAAAACTTAATTTCCTATCAAAGATAACACCTAAATTATTAAAATGTGTAACAGACTCCAAAATAGAATCACTAATTTTGTACTGATATATCACAGGTGAATGGTTTTTATAAAAACGCATTGCCTTACAATTACTTACATTTAAACTTAAATAATTCCTATTACACCATGCTACTAAACTATTTAGATCTTGTTGAACCAAGTGACAATCTGAAGAAGAGCGAATGACAGCATAAATCTTCTTCTTACTTCTAACCCTAAACTTTATGAAGCATCTGTTGCTGCCCCTCTAGGTCGTTCAGATCATGGCTTGATTACTGTATCTTACTCTGTACTCCTGAGGTAAATGAATCCATGCCACCACGCACCGTATGGCACTACAACCCCGCCGACTGGGATGGCCTTAGGGACTTTTTCGCCACGTACCCTTGGGACATTATCTGCTTTTCTTCCCAGGATCCTTCTGAAATCTGTAGGCAACTGACCGAGTCAATTTTATTGGGCGTTGAAACCTATGTACCTCACACCAAGAAAACCATCAAATCCTCTAATCACAAACCTTGGTTCACTAAAACATGTGACAAAGATAGAATTTTAAAAGTTCAGGCTCACAAGAAGTTTTTACAGGATCCTAGTCCAGAAAACCGACAGGCCAGTTGTTATGGTTGGTATTAAAAAGTGGACTGTATATTTTTATTTTAAATGTTGAATTTATTTTTTATTACAAAATTGCAATTGACGTCTCTAATTACTTGACATATTATTCCATTTTTTTAACTTTCATGGAAACAAGCTGGTCGTCGGCTGGTCATATTTTCTACAGCTTACTTCTCCATTTTGTGGATTCAGGTCTTAACATGCCGCCCACCTTGAAAGTACCTAGTACTTTCAAATAAAAAGAAAACTTAACATAAATTAATTCTAATAATTAAATCTTTACTTGCTTAACAATAACAATAAGAAGGAATTTAGAACAGTTATGGTTATAAAGTATAGTTATCCAACTTATTTATTTACGTTAACACATATTTATAAGTGCGGGTTAACTTAAAAAATAAGCTATATTAAAATAAACTAAATCTAATTAAAACTAAAACAATATTTTTTAAGCGTCTTGTTCTATTGGTAATGCACAAGCACGGTTTACCGCACGCGTCGTGGTACCGTTGTTTACCCTTAATGTCACTACACGAACTGTTCCGTCCATTCCCGGATGCAGCTTTATGACTCTGCCTAATTGCCAATTCATGGAAGGAGCATTGTCATTTTTAATAAGCACCAATGTTCCGATCTTCAACAAATTGACACAATTTTGTTTCCATTTTACTCTGGTTTGTAATTCTGATAAATATTCTTTGTGCCATCGTTGCCAATAATGTTGGCACATTGCTTGCAGATGCTGCCATTTATTTAAACGATTTTCTGGAACGTCTGTCAAATCTTCTTCAGGTAGGCAGGTAAGCGGTCGACCAATTAAAAAATGTCCGGGTGTTAACGCCGATATATCGTCCGAATCCTCTGTAAATTGCTGGAAAGATAAACGAGATTCACCTATAACACGTTTTAGATGTACCTTTGTACTTTTAATCCCGGCTTCCCAGATACCACCGAAGCTAGGTGATGAAGCTGGTATAAAATGCCATTTAATAAAATCGCGTGACAGATGGTTAGAAATGCTTTCTGAATTTTTGTCAAAAAATCATACATTTTTTAAGTTCAGTATTAGCTCCTTTATAATTGGAACCATTATCTGAATAGATATTTGCCGGTATACCACGACGAGCAACAAATCTTTTAAATGCAGCTAAAAATGCCTCTGTAGTCAGTTCACTTACTAATTCAATGTGTATGGCTTTAGTGCTCATACACACAAAAATACAAATATAGGCCTTAATAATTTTTGCACCTCGAGTTTGACGATCCTTAAGTAAAAACGGCCCTCCAAAGTCTGTACCTACATTAAGAAAAACTGAACTGAGAAGTAACACGCACCTCCGGAAGGTCACCCATTAAATAATTAGAGCTTTTAGGAGATGCACGAAAACACTTTATACAACTTCGAAGTACCTTTTTGCAGGCATTTCTACCAGATATAGGCCAATACTTTTGTCGAATTGAATATAATAAAGTTTGAACGCCACAATGAAGCAAACGTTCATGTTCCTGTTTTAAAAGTAAACTTGTCAATATATGATCACTTGGTAAAATTATGGGATGCTTTTGTTCAAAAGATTGGTTTGAATTTTTAATTCTTCCTCCGCACGCACAGTTTTACGACAAAATGTATAAAATATTTTTATCTTAGAACAACTATTTTAATAAATTTATGTGGTTAAAATGCAATAAAAATTTCCACCCCCGAGACGACCCCGTCTCGGGGGTGCCATACCACCCAGCAACCACTCCCAGGGTTTTGGCGCCCTTTGGTTCGACAAAGATTTAAATCATTGCGCTGTTCGCTACCTTCTGTTAAAATTTCAGTAAATCGATGCAAGACCAAAAATTTGAGAGAATTTACTTTGGCTTCATTTCCTGTACTATAGGAAAATTATCAATCATGTTATATAAAAAGAACGTAAATTCTGAATTTTTTGTTTTTCATTATTAATTATTTGTCGTTAGAATTTACTGTTTATTTTGATTCCTGCTTCTCATAATATAAATAAAAAAATGTTATTTTTTAAAAATATTTCTTATATTGATATTCTGAAAAAAAGCCAAATAATCATTAACTTAGAATTAAGGTTATTTTTTTCTGTTTGAAATAATTGATTATCTTCCAATTAAAAATATTTTACTTACATTTTTTTCATTTTTAGTCATTTTTTGTCCTTACCAATTATTTTCCCAGTTTATGCGTAAAGGTTAAGAATCAACCGGTATGTGTTGCCAAGAGCTTAATTTTGACAACTATTCACTGTGTCCTAGTAGTAAATCAATATGTAAAATACGCCCCAAGTTTAAAGAGTCATATGTTTTTTAATTTTTAAAACTGTTTAAGCATATTTTCTGAATGTTTCTTTTTGTAGTAGACGAAAGTATAATTTAGGAAACTTAAGAAAGAAAGATTAATAAAATCTATAAATTCATTCTAAAGTTATAGCTTAACCAACAGAATATGGATATAAATTTATAAACGGAAAACCGTATTATTTTAATTACCAAGACCCTCTTTTAGCATGAGCCAGAAAAACTTTCAGTATACAATATTTAAGAATATGCGATATACAGGGTGTTTCTGAAAAACGGTTAGTTGATATTTTTTCCCAGCCCTCGTCTGCCGTCGAGCTTTCCTTTCACGATAAGTTGAGCATATCGGTATTTATTGTTTCTCAATATGTGTCCCAAGCTGTTTTTCGGACTTTTACTGTACTTAGCACCTCGCGTTCTGTATCTCAGTCCTCGCAACACTTCCTCTTTATGACGTCCATGGTATTTTAAGTATTCTACTGTAGGTCCACATCTCACCAAGCTTCTAGTCAAATATTAAGACCTGTCCATTAGCGAATATCTTTCAGCCACGACAGCCTCTTTCTTCCCAGCCTTCGTCTACCGTCGATCTTTCCTTTCACGATAAGTTGAGCATATCGGTATTTGTTGTTTCTCAATATGAGTCCCAAGCTGTTTTTCGGACTTTTACTGTACTTAGCACCTCGCGTTCTGTATTCAGTCCTCGCAACACTTCCTCTTTATATGTCCATGGTATTTTAAGTATTCTACTGTAGGTCCACATATCACAAGCTTCTAGTTTATTAATGGTGTGTGCTTTGAGTGTCCATGTTTTAACCCCGTAGAGAAGAGTAGACCAAACGTAACACTTTGGCAATCTTAATCGCAGACTGAGGTAAATTCAGGAGTCACACAAATACTTTTGAGTCGTACAAAGCAATTTCTGGCTTGTTGTATTCTAGATCTTATTTCGACATCAGGGTCCAACTTGTAGTCTACCCAACATCCTAAATCTTTAAAACAGTTAACTTAACGTCAAGTAGGTAGCTATGGAGAAAAATAATTAATATTCTTTTGTTTTTTCCCACTTTTCCAGGAGAGGTAAAAGTTTTTTAATCCTATTTATGATCATAACTTCATTTTTTTTCAAATGAAATGAGGGTGTCTATTAAGTAAATTCTAAAGGAGTTTTTATTCAAGTAATTTAGTACCTTATACTTGATATTTAAAGTAAAACACCCTCTACAAAAAACCAGTAAATTAATGACGTTGTCATCAAACGATATTATTATTTATTGTAATGGTTGGTTTAAAATTATTTTATTAAATGTTTTCTTAAAAAACGTTTTTTCTGAAATACCGCTTATATATGGTACTAAATTATTAAAAAAAAACCTTTTAAGATATGCCACTTAAAAAAAATTAGACCATTAATAGAATTCTGCAAAATTTGACCCCATTTAGAGAAGTCGTAAATGACAAAATACAATTGATTCTATTTTTCCATGGGTACCTACTTGACTTAAAATTAAGACTTTTAGCTTAATTATGTCACGTCACTATAGATTTAAAATAATTTTTTTTTAATTGTTAAAAAATGATAGTAAGCTGTTAGTATAAAAGGTAAAAAAAGGTATATTAGGGAACCACCTTTAAGAAACACCCGACATGTAGGTAAGTCGCGTTTACCTATAAAATTAAATTTTATTACATCCCTTCCCCCAGGAACAGTCCTAATTCAACACTGCTCCGTTTAAGCTGTGTACTTTAAAAGGAAAGTGACCAAATATGATATACTATTTTGTTTTTTACACATAATTTGCATAAACATTATAAATTAAAAACTTTTTGTAGTAATTATTAACAACCATACCGGGTGACAACGTGATTACTTTCCGACTGCCATTTTTTTATTTCTTTACCGATTCTGACGAAATTTGGTAAGGTTGTTAGACTAATTAAAAGTGATTTTAAGGTATATAATGAGGCTTTCACGACTTCCGGTTTCACCGGAAATGACTAGAACTTTTAATATTTAAATGGGACACCCTGTATATTTTTTTGTTTTTCTGATTATTCAGATCATTTTTAGTCGGAATACAATATTTTTAAAACAAATTTTGGTTAAATTTTATTTTTAAATTATTAATTAACGCAATTTAATAAAAAGGATTATTTATCTGCATAATAAATGTTGTTTTTAAAATGAAATGAAGTAAAGTGTCTTAGTGTTTTATACCATTAAATTTGCTTTACAATACTGCATTTAGAAATATTATAAAAGTGATACTGTCCTATTTTGGTTTTTGAGCTAGGGTAAAAAAACTAAAATAATGAAGTTTAGAGCCCTCTAGTAAAAAAGTTTGAAAAGTTAAAATCGATTTTGTATTTTTATAAAAGTAATTAAACTATGAGGAGTGATTTATTTTAGAATGATCATGGCACTCTAGATGAAAAATAAAAATTTAATTTAAAAATAAAATTTTACCAAAATTTGTTTTAAAAATATTGTATTCCGACTAAAAATATACAGGGTGTCCCATTTAAAAATCAAAAGTTCCAGTCATTTTCAGCGAAACCGGAAGTCGTAAAAGCCTATTATATACACCTAAAAATGACTTTTCGTTAAATAACAACCCTACCAAGTTTCGTCAGTGTCAATAAAGAAATAAAAAAATGGTAGCTGGAAAGTGATCTCGTTGTCACCCAGTATATTTGTCCATTATTATGTAAAAAATTAAGTTACATTGATCAATTTTATTTAACATTATTAAAAAAACTAAAAATTGATAAAGGTAGCTAAATATGGAATAGGTACCCCAAATATGGAATACTATACACACCATTAAAAGATAAGCTTAACTAACAAGAAACTCTTTGGTATCACATAGAAAGCAACAAATCTGGTTTAAAAAATCACAGACTTAGGCGTCAGACTCTGGTCCAGCGCAATTATTGTGCCCAAAGCTCACACCAATGCTATGGGTGTCTTAAGCGAGGTAAGAGGGAGTTGACACGGGACTTATGTACGAGGGGAAGAAAAGCCTCCGCGGGCAGCAGATTCCACCATCTAGAAACACTAGAGATAAAAGAACGAACAAAGTGCAGTGCAGCACCACGAGTTTCTCTATTGGGAATCCCCGTAAGTAGAGAAACTATACTGGACAATTCCCCAGAGCAAAAGCCATAGAAGTACTTATAAAAAAGCTATAAATCCCCCACAGGCCGACGATGAGCAATAGAAAGAAGACTCCTCTCTAAGCGAATGATCATTTATGAGTCAAACATCCTTTTTTACGTGATTCTTTTCTTTTGGTTTTCTTCCTCTATTAAAAGCTTTTTAAATGATCAAAAAACCCAATTATGAAATAGTCCATAATTGGGTACTATGATATGTCCATATTTTGATTTTCCGACGACTTTAAACTAATTTTTATATATTTTATTTTAATTCAGCCATCGGAGAGTGTTTAAGGATTTAAAGAAAAAACGACGTTTATTTTATTTAAATCAAATTTATTTTTAAATGTTTTAGGTAATTATTAATATTACTGGTCTAGTTTAAAACAATTAACAACATTATAAGAATTATTTTAATGCATGTGAAAAACTTATTTAATACAGTTTTAATTATATTCTTTGCCTACATATTATATTTTGTTCAAATTATCCCTGTTAAGAAAAACATTTTATGGAATAAAATATTCTTCTAAATAAATTTTTACAATTATCATTTGATCAAATATCTAAAATAAGTGCAGTAATACAATAATTATGAGTCTATGTTTTAAAACCCTATATTGTATTTATTTGCCCTGCGCACCATTTATCGATTTTGTATTTGTCGTTCTTGTTGTGAGGTAAAAATAAACGTTTTTATATGAAAAAGTGCATTTGATTTAAGTAAAACATAGTGCAAAATTAAATCTAAATTAAAATAATAGGTATTCATTATATGTATATATTAAAACGTAATTTAATCTTCACCTTTCCCCAAAACAGAAAGTACTTAACCTTAGCCTTACATAAATGTTGTTTTGTTAGAGATACAAGTAACGTAAAAGATCTGTAAATCTTAGTAGTATGTAAGTTCAAATTGTTCTGCTTATAATAATGTCCTACCTATTTTTATTTTTTTATGAAAAATGCAAATGTTTAAAAATTCTCAGTTAGTCAAAATTCTTCGGTGGTCTTATACTAGTGCCGGTTTTATGGTATATAATATTTTTAATAGTAACATGTATGCTAACTATGCCCTTAAACCCAGTATCAAATCTAAAAGATTAATTGAATCTAGTCAATCTGGTGACTCATTTGAGATTAAGAATAAAAAATAGCAACTTTAATTCGGACAGTAACAACATGCAGTTTGTTAAAAAGAACGAGTATCTCGTAAATGTAAATAATGCCGAAAACGCAACAAAAGATGGAACACATATTTTGACAGAAGTATTTAATCAGTAAGTAAAATCTACTTTTATGTTTAGGTTCCTCATTTCTGAGTGTTTTTTATGTGTACTTGTGTATGTATGTGAGCGGTGAAAGGATTTCTGAGGTATCTTGCAGATACCTTATATCCTCGGACATTAAGAGATATTTTCCTTTTATTTTGATGACCAAACTTTGAACTTTAAAGAAAAACTAGTAATTTATGTAACAAGTCATACTTTTTTACGAATGGGAAGTTTGACAGCACGTGCCGTTAGGCGGGTACGGCAATCCCATGAGTAAAAAAGACACTTTATGCATGTGTTACATACAATATTTTTTCAACGACCGTATAAAAATTTCTCAAAATACCATTTTAGACATGTTTTATTTATTTAAACTTATTAATTTTAATTTCTGCAGGACAGCCATTACATTGCAACAAAAAATCATAGCCTCCCTATTTTTGAGAGACAACTATCCTCTTCATAAATATGCATTTATTATTTAATTTTAGAAAATTGTATGTACTTACTGTTTGTAGAAATAATACTAAAACAGTATAAATTCCTTTTCAATTTCTTAGTAATCCAAATTCATTATTACTATTAATAGTTAATTTTTTTGCAAACTGTCAAATTTTAAAACTAGTGACACATAAACTAAAAGAAGTAATGACGAAATCAAAGGTAACTTGAAGGTTTGGTTCAGTTGATGTCGCGTTTACTGTTACATTGCATAAATTGATATTTCAGTTTATTGTAGTAGGCATTAAAACAAAACACTAATTCAAAGTGTGAAAAAAGCTTCAAAGTGTTAATAAATGTTACGTTTTTAACACTTTATGTAGTGTACTAGAATGGAGTACTTTAACTTCACGTTAACGATTAAAAACGCATTTTTTTAACGGTCGTGAATAAACTATTTTAATTATTGTGTGTTTGTAAAAACTAAATCAATAAACATATATGATGATGATATGAGGCGTTAAGAACGAGATCGTACTATCCCACCATTAAGAAACTTGTGGTTTATAATAATTTTGTACACAAAAAAAATCAGTACCTTGTTTACCTTTATTACTCATTATTTGTTCTCAGAACTTAGGTTCTCTTTTTTATTAAAGATAATTGATTATCTATAACTAAAAATAGTTTTTTATAGTTTATATGTTTTCTGGGAATGTAAATATTTAAACAAAATATTGTTTGACTTTTCTCCAGAAAGAGATGTTTAATAAATATTTAAAAAAAGTTAAACTTCTTATACAGTTTGTCCACCTAGCTATCTACATATGGGAAACTTTTTAATTATTAGTTTTACGAAAAAAAAGTTATTTTTATAAAAAGTTCTGCATGAACCAAAACGCTAAAATGCAATCATTAAATATTATTTTTTTAGTAGTACACGAGGTATCTCAAAAATATGAATCTTTTTCAAGATAAAAGTATCCTTATAGTCGAGGCAATGAACCAAAAAGTTAGGAAATTTTTAGGACAGGACTAATCGGAATGCGGTTTTTTGCATTCGCTTCCAAAAATTATTTGTAAAATTTGTACCTAATTTGTACCTTATACAAACGGCAGTGCGAAGGCCAAAAATGTTTTCAAGAAATGCTTTTTAAAAACGTCCTTTGAAAAATATAATGGTGTATTAATAGGTATATTAATTAAGCTTTTTATACATTATACAGAGCATTACAGAAAATAGTCAACATAATTCAAAAATATTGGTACTTTTTTTGTATACAGGGCCTTATATATGTACAGAAAAAGAATACCACGGTTCTTTCCCCCCTCTCGTTTTTAAATTAAAAGTTATTTTTTTTATGTGCTACGACATTTTTCAAAACTTTTTTATTGGATGAATGTTGAAAAAAATGGCTACAGCTTTATAGAAGTTTCCAAAAAAAACTGAAAAATGACAGAAAAAATTTCCCCCACCCCCTTGCCATCTTGATGTATCGTTTCTCGCAAACGAAACAACTTTTAAAAAATATTTTTACCTCATTTTATAGGTAAACACATGGCGTGCTGAAAATAAAATAAAAATAATCAAAATTTGAATGTCTGTAACATCTGTGCTATTTGAGATAATTAAATAAATAAATTTTAGTAGATACATACATGGGTAAGTTTATATGAGAATATAAAAAATCTATACAGAGTGTTACAAAAAGTAGTTACATTAACCTAGAAATTAAAATTATGATTATGATTAGAGAAATATTTTTTTTGCTTATGTATACTTGAATAGGGTTTCTAAAAAAATAAAAATTTTTGTACAGGGTGATTCAAAAGGAAATAATTGGAAAAATGTAAAAATAAAAAAGAGTTATTTTCCCGTTATTAATTAATCTACAGTTAAAAAAAAACAATTCAAAAAATATATAAAATAAATATACAAGGTGAGTCAAAAATATTGTACGTAACTTTAAAATTTAAAAATTGAAACTTATATAGTGACTTTATTTATGAACTTATCAAAATAAATATTGGAAAAAAGATGTATGGACACAAACTTTCTTAAAATATTTATTTTTAGTATACAGAGAGTTTTAAAAAATTAAGAGGATTTTTTTGAAAAAATATATTTTTTTTTCGCTTTTGTTTATTTTTAGAATTAAATAAAATTTTACTGTAAGGTATATGCATGAGTAAAGGTTATTAAAACATATAGTTTAAATATACAGAGTGTTTCGAAAATGTATTATAATTTTTTTTCATTCGTTTAAAAATTAAAAATTTTCCAATTTATTATGTAATAAAGATATTTTTATAAACTATAGACCAAACTATATATTGTCAAAAGCAGCAAGGGTGTTTCCAAAATAATATAAACAACCCATAAAAAAAGTTTAAAAATTATTTTTGACGGTAATATATGGTAATCTTTATAAAAATGCTTCATTTATAACTACAAACGCTACTAATGATTGTAATAAAGTTTATTTTTTGTAGTACCAATAATTATATGCAGCTAACCTAATAAATGTTGTTCTAAGCCAGAAAAAAATAAAACTCCGTTAAAAATTTTGGAATACACTCAAAATTGATTGTAGTTTATTGTAGCGACGAAAAAAAAAAGTCTTAATCCCATACAAGTCAAAAAATATTTAAACATAACATAGCCATGGGAAGACAAGACAATTGTTCAAAACTTTTTTATCTCATTTATAACTACAAACGCTACTAATGATTGTAGTAAAGTTTATTTTTTGTAGATTTTTTTTCGTCTCTACAATAAACTACAATCAATTTTGAGTGTATTCCAAAATTTTTAACGCACTTTTATTCTTTTTTCTGGCTTAGAACAACATTTATTAGGTTAGCTGCGTAATTATTGGTACTACAAAAAATAAACTTTACTACAATCATTAGTATTTCAAAATGCCATTCTAAATTTTCTCAATGATATTTTGCTTAAAAATGAAAAAATAAAGGTAGTTTATTCTTGGAGAAAAGTTATGTTTTTTAGGTTTTTGCGAACCCTGTATACAAAATCAATAATGAAATTTTTGGTCCATTTGCCCTCTTGTTAACCCCATCCGTGGACAGTCTGTATATTTGATTACAGAAGACGCTTTAGAAATTGGCTGGAATATTTTGGATCGTTAAAATTCGTTGGAACTCAACGATGAAATTTTTAAAAAGGGAAAAAGACATAATGTTTAAAAGCTTGTGGAATTTTTTAGTCTATAATTAGCAATGTAGGTAATAGCTGTATGTTTTTTTATGGCTCAATGGAGCACAGTCTCAAACTCTAATAAATTGTGTCCTTTTTCGTCTTCATTTTTTTGTTTTGATTTTTACTTTCTAACCTATTATTTGTTTAAATAAATTATTCAATATTTTAGTTATGTTATACTTTTTAGTTTTAATTTTCTTTAGGTATTTTCGCTAAGAATCAAATGTCTCTAGAGAAATGAAGAAAGTTTTTGGTCACTATTCACAAAAAAAAACGACCACCCTTATAAAATACTTTGCAGTAAAGTACAGTAAAGATTATCACAATGAACGTGAAATTATATAAGTGAAATGACTTTATTAAATAAATGTTGCCCTACCAACAACTTCATTTCATTACATAAAACATAGTTGTATATACCTTTTATTATTTTATGCCCTGCAAAATATTTTTCTTGTAGTAATTAATAAAAACTTGAATAAAATATTTTTTGTTTTTTATTTATTAATTTTTTTAACACATTTTAACTTAGAAATCAAAATAATAAATTCTTTTAACTTTAAACCTTCCACAATACATTTCTGGATGCTTTGATATGAAGTCTGTTAGAATTTCTTTCTGCTTTCTGGTAATCAGGCTGCTTTTTGTTTTATTACTGCTTGTATTTCCTTTTATTTTTAATAAAAATTAAAGTAAATATAAAAGACGAAAAACTAAACACTTTGTGACTTGACTCCATTGCACAACAAAACATAGAAAAAAGTCGTTTGTTGATATGTGTCAAAATATTCTGTGATTTTATTGGTCGGAAAATTTGGCAACAGGGTCCGTGGCTTCCCTGAAATTTTGTTTCTTTCCTATACGCCAAGAATACGGTTTTAAAACGGTAGTAGAAGCAAAATGGGGAACTTTCCCCAGGGAGCCTTCTATTCTATTACCGCCAAAATCGGGGCCCAAATATTATTGGAAAGATGGCTGTAAGCCAGTGCATAGTATACAGAGAGCAATCCTGATTCGTCCAGTGTATTTTTTAAGTTAAGGATTGCATAAAACGCCGAATTTAATTTTGGGCAGACATATTCAACGTAATTTAAAAAAAAAACATTGTAGAGTCAAAAATGGTTCCTAAAAATTTAGTAGTTTCAAAAAATTTAATATTATTATTTATTTTAAAATTTGATGGTAACGGTTTTTTAATAAAGAAGTTCATGTATACAGTTTTGTTAGTGTTGATTACAAGATGGTTGTTTCGACACCAGTCTTCCATATCATGACACACAATCCTAATGTGATCTGAGAGCTCCTCCGGAGTATCCGCGGCCACCACCACTGTCGTGTCATCGGCGTACATTGTAACACTTTTGTGATAAATCATTGACATAGAGTAAGAACAGTAATGGTCCCAGGACAGATCCTTGAGGAACTCCCATACACAAAGGCCTTGATTTCGACGTAGCACCGCCATTTTTTACGACCATTTCACGCCCAGACAAATAGGATTTAATCCATTCAGACAGCAGAGCAAAATACTTCCATTTACAGTATTAAAGCCTATATATAAGTCATAAAATTCAGCTATCACAAAATAACAAAAGTTAGGTTTTAATTTACTAACCTTTGGTACCTGGTACCTGCCAAAGCCACTGTGTCAAACTTTATAGTCTCCCATCGCTTCTACATATGTTGGGAGCATACGGAGACAAATTTTTAGCTTTTACAAAATGATTAAGGTCTGCCGCTCACGGGCTCTTGGACTATTCTATGTAAGTTTTTAATTTTTTATAACATCTAAATAAAAATAATTATTTCATGATTAATAATTCATTATTAATTTATTTCTTTTAAAGTAATATTAGTCTATACTAATATAAATAGGTAAAGTTCGTAACTTTGTTTGTAAGGGCTAATATTCGGAAATACTAAACCGATAATAAAAATTATTTCACAATCAAAAAGCTACATTATTTAGGAGTGCTATAGGCTATATTTTATTATGATTAAATAAAAAGTTTAGAGAAAAATATAATTTACGTCCAGCACAGTAGGTACGGGTCGGCTAGTTTTTAATATTATTGCAAGAGCAAAATCAGAATCTCTTCATAATATAAAAGTTAAAGTTTCCTTAAAATATTTATTGAATATTTTTATTCTGGAAAAAAGCCAAATAATAATTAATTTAAAAATACTTTCTTTTTTTGAATTGTTGGTCATTGTTCATCCTTAGCAATTATTGCAATTTTATGCGTATAGATTAAGAATGACTCTGTATAAAACTAAATGCAGATTACATTTTTTACACTTCTTATTACCTAAACTATTTACTTTTGTACTAGGGTAAGTTGGATTAGATCGTCACATTTTAGCCGCAGAAATTTGTGGTAACTTTTAAATAAATTCTGTGTAATATTAAAATGGATATAAAAAGACAGATAAGACTTTAAAAATTTGTAAGCCAAATTTACAGTTGCCTAGTTTTTTTTAATGTTCTTTTAAGATTCAATTGAGTATCAAATAATTTTCTTCTTAGGTGCAATTTTGTGGGTTTAATTTGTGTCCAAAATTTTGATTTAAACATTAGTATTTTTAAAATACCTTTTATCTTATGGTATATCAAGTATTCCTTTAGATTTAAAATTATACTGATATGTATTTACCGGAAGGTGCATCGCCAGACCGACCCGACCATAGGAAATCCAGTGTAAATTTTAATACCTTCAAATATTGGCTCCCCTATTGATTTTACAACTAAATTGTATTAGACTATTTTAGAGATATTAATATGGTAAACTTACACACTAAATTTTTAAATTTTTTAAAAAGCTAATTATAAGCTAATAAAGAAAAACTATTGGTAAAATCAGTAAATACTTGATACATACCGTCCTGGGCAGAGATGGGTCAAATAATGAAATCCTGTATTCTGTATTCGAATACGAATCTTAAATAAAAAAGTGAGGATTTAAATATCAAGAAAAAAGTATCAGAATAGGGCTGTATTCGAATTCTACTAGTGAGTATTCATGAACAACTGTTTAAAGATTAAAAAAGGTCTTTGCACTAGTGTCCCACTGAACTTTCAGTTTTGTTTTGGCCGAAACTTTTAAACTGATTTCGGATGTTGTCGTGCTCTCTCGCCTAACTTCGTTTCTCGCGGCAACGCTCAGGCGAACCCTGGCGGCCATGTTCGGGGATTGTCGTGCCCCTAATTAATGCAATACAGGAAACTGCTGCGACCAATTTCTCAAAAGTACGCTTTGGAAAATTTTTAAATTTTGGTAACATTATAAAGTCAGTGGGGGACATACAACTAAAATATTTGGACAGCTCTACCACTTCCGGTTATACCGAAAGTTAATATCAACTTCCTTATTTTAAATGGAACACCCTACATATAATTTATTTTATTGATTCTGCCTAAAATTCTAAACATAAATTATAAATAATGTTCTGTTCCTAAGTCCAACCGTTTTTGACTTATTTTAAATTTTATTTCAAAAATAACATTACATAACTATCAATTTCTGCTAAATAAAAGCCTTTAATATGAGTTGGGGTTAGGTTTCTTGTAAAGAAAGTACTTGTTTAGTGAACTGTATCGATATTTTCACAATTAATAAATATAATCGTTAAAAATAATCACGACAAAAACCTTAAAAGTTATTTTTTTAATGGAAATCCCTATCTTTTACCTTATTCTATTAGGCATTAAAAATAAGGGTAAGTTTATGAAAGGATGTCTATTTCCAAAATTCATATTTTTCGAAATATTAACGATTTAATATTTATCTTTTCTAACAATGCATTTAAGTACGAATGGATTCGGGGTAGTTGGGTGTGACACCGCATTTCGTTGTCAAGGCCAACTAGAAGCCGTATTTAAAAGCATTGTTAGAATAACTAAATATTATTTTGTTAATATTTCGAAAACTATATATTTTTGAAATAGACATCCTTATACGAACTTGTCCTTATTTTTTATGTAGGAGTTTTAATTTAAGGTTTTTGTCGTAATAATTTTTAACGATTATTTTTGACCACTTTGTATTTAAAAATTGTGAAAACATCAACACAGTCTGCTCAAGTAATTCTTTCTCTACGAGAAATCCAACCACAACTCATATTAAAGACTTTTGTTTAGAAGAAATTGATGGTTAGGTAATGGGTTGCAAACGTCATTTTTGACATAAAATTTAAAATAAGTCAAAATCGGTTGGACTTAGGTATAGAACATTATACATAAATCATGTTAAAAATTTTAGGCAGAATCCAAAAATAAATAGTATATAGGGTGTTTTATTTAAAATAAGGAAGTTAACATTAACATCCGGTATAACCGGAAGTGGTAGAGCTGTCAAAATTCTTTTGTTGTATGTCCCCCACTACAAATTTTTCAAAGCTTACTTTTAAAGAAATCGTTCCTGTTGGGACACCCTGTATATAATGTTTTATACTTAACCACGTGAGTTTGGGTTTCGGCCAAACCGAAACCGAATGTTTGGCCGTGGCTTCCGTTTCGGTCGAAACTGAAACTTACGTGGGTTAAGTATAAAATATATATTGCATTAATTAGGAGCACGACAATTCCCGAACATGGCCAGTCTTAAACAATTTAATTGCAAAATTAAGTCTGATTTTGGATAAAATTTATCTTTTATGGTTTTTGAGATAATTAAGAAAAACCAAAATAACGCATTTTAAAACAAGTACCAAAGCTTTTTATTTGAAATAATTTTTGGAATCTTGAAATTTTTAATAGCAATGCATTTCAGTATTCAGATTTTAATTTTAACATTTCGGTTTTGAGATACCATCATCAACTTTCATTCATCATCTAACGGCGGCCATTTTTTTGCACATTTTTAAAGAACGTTTTTCAAATTATTTATAACACTACATAAGTATTTTTGATTTGTATGTCCAAAATCGTCAAAACTAATTTTTGTCCGAGTTGGCTATGACTGCGGAAGCCATTAGCTCTAGAAAACAATTGTCATTCAATTTGCAATAAGGGCCTATGTTGGGAAAGGTAATACAAGTTTAATTCTAACTTTTATAAACTTATGTACCCAAAAAAAGATGAATTACCTCGTGTGTATCGCACATTAAAATATGTTTTAATTATATCAAGCTGTAAATTTTCTATCAGAAATGTGTATACAGGTTAAGCTATCTGATATGGTACAAAGACAAGTAAAGCATCGATAAAGTGGGACTGATGCCCCGCCTCTCACTGCACGTCACAGAATTTGTTTTGATATGTACGCATTTCTCACAACTTCTTATTACACTCTTAACCTTTGCTGGAAACAGATACAATAGTTAAAATAAAAATGTTTACTACTAAACAAAAAACTAATATTATTAAATGGTATTCTCGTGCGGATAGTCGTTGGACAATATTTTTGCATACCGTGATGAGCCAAAAGCGCGTAATATTATTTAAATTTAGGGCTAACCTTAATACGTTCTCCGTAGCAACACAAAAGAAAATGAAATAAAAATAAACTTGTATTATTTACTATCAAAGCAGTCAGCGATATCGGTTGAAATGATTAAAGTGGGAGATGTGTGTGTCCCCTTGCATTTCAGGTGAATTCGTTCTTTGTTTAAACTTCCTTAACTAGTATTTAGACTGTTTCTTTTTACGCATTGCCGATGAACGAAACCGTTCATCTCATGCTGTATGTGCTCAAAAACATTTTTTTATTACTCATGGTCATAGCATAACATACAAAAACCAAATTCAATATATCTTTTAATTGGCACAAACACAGTTGATAAATCAAATTTTACTTACATAATAGTCTCTGAAACAAAAATGTTCTCTACATTTATTACCAATCTACTATTTTAAATTTTAGCATTTTTTTGTTATTTTTTTTATTTAATAAAATAATAACCGTAGTTAACTTTTAAAAAAATCAATATTTAAAAACAGTTTAACTCTTTGATGGCAGCTCATGTATTATAAAAATCAGGTTATCTTACAATCTGCAAAATATTTTTGATTGTTGGTTCATATTACAATTCATATTATTTTTTAAAACTAATATTTTCTTTGGCTTTGTTTAAACTCCTATATGCAATTAAATTTTTACCCATTAGGAATAAGTGGGGAGAACATTGTTTTTTAGAGGCTAGTATGTAAGTATAATTTAGTTTTATAATTGTGTTCATGATAATTTGAAGTATATGAATAAGGTTTTTGTATGTTATAAATAATAAAATTTAAAAAAAATGTTTTTGAGCACATAAACCTATTTCTGGTAGAAAGGCAACAGCTCGATATAATTGACATATTTTCATGTGCCGATGCACACAAGGTAAATATCCATTTTTGTTTGGGTACATAAGTTTATAAAAGTTAGAACTAAACTTGTATTACCTTTTCCAACATAGGCCCTTATTGGAAATTGAATGGCAATTGTTTATAGAGCTAACGGCTTACGCAGTTATGGCCAACTCGGACAAAAATTAGTTTTGACAATTTTGGACCTAAAAATAAAAAATACCTCTAAAGTGTTACATATTATTGTAAATGAAAAAACGTTCTTTAAGAAAGTGCAAAAAAATGCAAAATGGCCGCCGTAAGAAAAACGAAAGTTGATAATGGTATCTCAAAACTGAAACTTCGAAATTAAAATCTGAATACAGAAATGCGTCGCTTTTAAAAAGTTGCCCCAATAATTATGTTTTTACAGATTCTAAAATTATTTCAAATAAAAAACTACATTACTTTCTCTAAAATGCACCATTTTGGTTTTTCTTAATTATCTTAAAAATTATAAAAGATAAATTAAATCTAAAAGCAGACTTGATCTTGCAATTAAATTGTCTAAAACTTTCCTAATATAACCAAAACTGTAGCTCTAATGGTTCCTGAGTTACCATAACATGTAGGCCCAATTTGGGACACACTGTATATCATTATTTTTTTCTGAAATTTTTGTTTAATCATTATAAAATGTACCCTATAGCACTTCCAAATAGTGTAGCTTTCCAACTGTGAAAGAGTTTTTATGATCGGTTTAGTATTTTCGAAGATTAGCCCTTATAAAGTTATAATTTATCCAAGATAGCCGACCTGTGCCCACTACGTTGGGCGTTATTATCTGAAATTTTGGTTTAATCATAATAAAATATAGCCTATAAGACACACCTGAGAAGCGTAGCTGCTTGTGCAATAATTTTTATGATCGGTTCAGTATTTCTGAAGATAAGCGGCTACAAACAAACAAAGTTACGAACTTTATTAGTATAGATATATATAGATATGTATGCCAAAAATTAAAACAAAAACAGTAAATATAAATAAAATGTCAAAGCTTGGCCATGTCGCAGGCAAATGATTATATTAGGCAAATGGCTTTTGCCTATGCAACTGCCTTCTGCCTAGGCAAATGATGTATTTTTATTTTTAAATTTTATTTGCCTAGTCAAATATCATTTGACTTTATTTGCCTAAGTAATTTTTAGGCAAATGGAAATAGAAATATTTGCACAACCAGACCGTCTACAGCGCTTCAAAACAATCAAATTACATATGTGCTTTTGCGTTTTACTGTAGACTGCAAAACACACTGTACGCCTTATATGGTATCACATATATCACAGTCATTTGCCTAAAAAGGAAAACGGCAAATGCATTTACCTAGGTAAATGGCTTTTACATGGGCGTAACTAGCCATCGTAGCTGGGTGGGGCCTAGGGGGCCTTCCAAGACCCTGGAGGGGGCCTGGACACTACTGAAACTTTATATGTACATATTTTCCTATATGGACCCCCCGTAGTTACGCCGGTGGGCTTTTAAATAAAAATTATTGTCATAAAATCATTTGCCTAGGCGAAAGGCATTTGCCTAGGCAGAAGCCATTTGCCTAAAATAACCATTTGCCTGCGACAGCCACACAAGGTTCAAAGTAAAATATTTTTTTTTTAAGCAGAACTAGACTGCTGCGACGATTTTTGATAATTTTTACGTAACGTACGTTATAATTATAGTAATCTGAGAGTAGTTAGTGACCCAGTTTTAAAACTGCTAAGGTTGTATGGTGGGTATAGGGGTCAAATTCTAGAAGAAACTAATTTTCTTATTGCCGACGTTTCGATTTATTTTTAAATCATCATCAGGGCTCTGTAATACAATGGAAAACACTTTTATAGTTTTAAAATATATGCTTTTTTCCCTCCTTTTTTCTCCTTTGCCCCCTCTCTATATAAATAAAAAAAAACAAAAGAAAAAAGAAGAAAATAACTCGGGTAATATGCTTGCCATATATTAAATTTGACTTATTGTTTTAGAAGAACCAATACGTTATCATTTAAATATTATGTGTATCATTCTTTTCTTTCTTTTTGTGGTAAGATGTTAAACATAAAGGTATTATTTAAAAAAAAAGGCAAAAAAAACACAAAAAAACACAAACAGACACAGCAACAATTAAAATTAAGGCAACAGTTTTTAACTTACCAAGAAGTTGTTTCTTCACATAAGGATAGCATTTAGTAACACAAATACAATTGGCAAATTGTTCTTTACTAAACAAAAGACCAAAACACCACTAGACATGCAGTCTAACGTAGTTTACAAAATTCCTTGCCAAAATTGTGAAAAGTGTTATGTGGGACAAACAGGGCGATATTTAGGACAAAGAGTATCGGAACATAAAAGGGATGCTCAAAAGAGAAATACATTAAATCCAACAGCCTTGGTTGAGCATTCTAGGGAACACAACCATAATTTCGATTTTGGGGGATGTGTAGTTTTGGATAAGCAACTTTTTTATCTAAGAGACTATGCAGTGAGATGATAAATATTAAAAAATATAATACCGTTAATTTTAGAAGAGACACCGAAAACTTAAGTAATGCATATAACAACATTATTTTAAAATTGCCGCCTTCTTAAACTTTCAAACATAATAATATTAAAGTACCCATATATTTATAGAATTTTTTTTCACAACACTAGTACCTTTACGATAACAGAGAGATACCCATCAGTACTGCTTTAGTCTTGATCCAAAAAGATCGTTTTAACTTTGTGGTTGTTTTAAGTGTTTTTTTTTTTAACTATTGTTGCCGTTATTTTTTATGTGTATCTACATGCATCCTGTAATGTCTTTATATTATATTCATTTACGTGAAGAAACAACTTCTTGGTAAGTTAAAAACTGTTGCCTTAATTTTAATTGTTGCTGTGTCTGTTTGTGTTTTTTTGTGTTTTTTTTTGCCTTTTTTTTATATAATACCTTTATGTTTAACATCTTACCACAAAAAGAAGGAAAAGAATGATACACATAATATTTAAATGATAACGTATTGGTTTTTCTAAAACAATAAGTCAAATTTAATATATGGCAAGCATATTACCCGAGTTATTTTCTTCTTTTTTTCTTTTGTTTTTTTATTTATATAGAGAGGGGGCAAAGGAAAAAAGGAAGGAGGAAAAAAGCATATATTTTAAAACTATAAAAGTGTTTTCCATTGTATTACAGAGCCCTGATGATGATTTAAAAATAAATCGAAACGTCGGCAATAAGAAAATTAGTTTCTTCTAGAATTTGACCCCTATACCCACCATACAACCTTAGCAGTTATAATTATACTATTACACATATGAGTATAAAAATTCAAGATATGACTTAATCTCAATATTTACTATCAAAGCTCCTGCGCCACAAGTTTTGCTTAAAAAATTAGGTTACCGATGTATGAAAGGATGTACAAGAAACTGTGGTTGCAGAAAGTTTGGTATTATTTGTTCCATGTTCTGCAAGAAATGCATGGGTATCAATTGCGAGAACTCTTATTAAATTGAGATTTTGAATTATGACTAAATTAGGTAAACAAATAAGCTTTTATTTTTATATACAAACATATATACTTAAATGCACAAGGGAAAAAGTTGCAACGAAAAATTGAAAAAACTACGTAAAAATTAGCAAAAGTCGTTGAGTATGACACTTCGACTAACCATATTTTGTTTAAAATTGACCTCAGCATTTTTTAAAATAAACCATTTTAGGATAAAGAAATAAGCTTTTTTTTATTTAGTATCATTTATACTTTAATGCACAAGGAAAAAAATGTATTACGTGAAATTAAAAGATATACGTAAAGTTTAGGAAAAATTGTTGGTAGTGAAAAAATTGAAGAACCATATCTTACTTATTATTAGTGTTAAAGGTAATTTTTCTCTTTCAACTGAATATACCATTGCCTATACCTAAAACTACGTAGAAAAGAGTTACAGAACATTGCGAAAAACTAGGTAAAAGTGGTGTGAGCGGCAATTTTAAAAAATCGTTTATCGAATAATATGAACTATAAAGACATCTAATTAGCGTTAGTTTGTAGAGACAGCATGGAGGCTTTTTTTATAAAGCAATGCCTATACCTAAATCCCCATGGAAAAAGTGTGTAGTTTTTAAGCTTACCTCAAAAAATTAAAGAGGGGCGTTTTCACCCCGTTATCAAAAACGCACTCCTCCAAATGGTAGCAATCCGCGGTTTTTTTTATATTTAGGAGTCCATTGACCATATGAAATAATAAAACCTCTTTAACGTTGTAGTTCCTTTTAACCATCTTTTTTTTGTCCATTATCAATAGCCTATAAATACAATTTATGTTTTTCAATATGTTTCTAAAATACGGCACTGTTTTTCTAAAATACGGCATTGTTTAGCTTTTCTAAATACGGCACCGTTTTTCTAAAATACGGCACTGTTTTTCTAAAATACGGCACCGTTTTTCTAAAATACGGCAATCCCCCGCTAAAGCCCGGTGCTCGCAGACTTTGGCTGCAGTCCGACGTCGCCATGTCGTTTAAAATTGTCTTTTCGGGTGAATTCGCGGTTATAAAATTCACATTTAAACATAATTCTGCAAAACAAGTGATAATTAAATAGCTGAAAATTATAAAAATTGTTAAAAATGCTTAATTCGTAATCTCCAAGTCAAGACCTTTCATTTAAACCCAACAAGACTACTTTTTGACGACCGGAAGTTGCGACCGATGACGACTTTATTTCAGATTCGGTATCTAGAAGTCGTAAGGAATCCAAATAAGTTAAAATTTTTAAAAAATATCCATTAATAAAAAAGTTGAAAAATAAAAATTGTTAAAAATATTTAATTTGTAATCTCCAAGTCAAGACCTTTCATTTGAACCTAAACAAGACTACTTTCTGACGACCCGTTCGACAAAGCGTTCAGCAAACCGTTCGGCGAACCGTTTGAATTTGTTGATTTTTTTAATAACTTGTCTGTCAATCATAACAACGGCTGTGTAAGAACTTTGAGGTTATCTGTTTAGGCCCTATTTACTCTTAAATTACATATTTATTTAAAAAAATAGTGTTAATATTAATATATTTATTAAAAATAAATTGTTTAAAAAAGAATGACTAAAATCAAACCACTAGAAGCCAAGATATACGTTAAGAACTGTTAAGGCCCTATTTATACTCAAATAACATAATTATTAAAAATTTTAGTATTAATATTTGTAGATTTATCAAAAATTAAATTATTAACAAAAAGAACAACTAAAATCGGTCTACTAGAAACCGAAATATACGTTAAAAACTGTTAAGGCCCTATTTACACTCAAATAACATAATTATTAAAAATTTTAGTATTAATATTTGTAGATTTATAAAAATTAAATTATTAACAAAAAGAACAACTAAAATCGGTCCACTAGAAACCGAAATATACATTAAAAACTGTTAAGGCCCTATTTACACTCAAATAACATAATTATTAAAAATTTAAGTACTAATATTTATAGCTTATTAAAAATAAATTGTTTAAAAAAAGAATGACTAAAATCGGTCTACTAGAAGCCGAAATATACTGTTTAAGCCACATTGGCAACATACGCAGACCCTAAAACTAATTTTCTGGCTAAGCCATTATAGTTAAGTTTGCGCAAATAGCGGAAAAAGTACCTTCGGTGCCCCGGCTGATAACGATCTTTCATTATACCCTTTTATAAAATATTTTTAAAAATACCCTTAAGTCGTATTTTAGGGGTTAATTTTAGGAAATATACAAAAATTCTTATTTTATTATTTTTAAATATTTGTAAGTTGTAAATTGTATTTTTACCGACTAACAGTATTTTTCTTGATTATAATTATTTTTACCTTCACCATTTTGTCGATATTTTTACAATACTCCACTCATAAAAAGTTTAAGGTTATGTCAATCGTTTAACAACTAAGGTTAACAGGTAACCGTTGCTCGGAGCCTTAAGCGTCGGTCCGAGGCGCGACATCCATATTTCTAGGTTATGTTGACTGCCAGATTTACCAATCGGTCTAGGGCCGTTGTTGCCTGGTTTGTCGTTGCGCAAGATTCCTAATTATTTGACAGATGACACATTTGACAGATGACAAGCCGTAACCATGGAGTTAGTAATATGGTTTGATCAAAGTAGGGTTTTAACCAAAGACAATTATTTGGTTTTAACTTACTACAATGTAAGTAAATATATTTAAAGTAGACTATGGGGCACTTGAGCCAGACAGACGCCGCCGACCCCTGACGTCACGACGCCACAAGGAATTTTGCGTCAGAGAACTTTAGCAATCCCTAAAATAGGTGTTGCAAAAAATTCCTTGTGGCGTCGTAACATCAGGTGTCGGCGGCGTCAGTCTGGCTCAAGTGGCCCATAGTCTACTTTAAATATATTTACTTACATTGTAGTAAGTTAAATCCAAATAATTGTCTTTGGTTAAAACCCTACTTTGATCAAACCATATTACTAAAGTTTAAGGTAACTCTACAAAAAACATATGTGTATCTAATAATATATCACAAGAAAGATAATTTTAAATAATATGCTTGTTCCCGTAAGTTAAGTGGAACAATCAACAAAAATAAGTTAGTAATATAAATAATGTCTTACGGTTTATTAATATCATGTTACTATTTACGAAATAAATTATTTTTGTTATAAGTAAAACAAACAAATGTTTTAAAACTACACTCTTTATGATTGTCGTAATAGAGAACACTACTACTAAAAACTTTACTAAAAAAATAATGTTTTAAGTTAAGGATTTTAAGGGTAGTAGCTTCCGTCAAGATACACAGGTTTAGTATGTATTCCAGTAACAAATAAAAATTACAAAAGAATATAGGTTGACCCTATTACACCAAAAATATTTAAAATTGAGTACTTTCTATGACTATCACTATCACAAAATAGATAATTTTAAATATATGCCCGTTCCTGTTAGTTAAGTAGCACAATCTTTAAAAAAATAAGTAATCTAATATAAATAATGTCTAACAGTAAATATCATGTTACTAAAGTTTACGAAATAAATTATTTGTATCATAAGTAAAACGAATAAATTTTTAAAACTTCACTCTTCATGGTTGTAGTTTGTAGTAATATATAGGTTTAGAGTGTACAAACTTTAAAATCAGATTGTTATCATGTTATATTCAATAATAAATGAACAAATAAACTATACATGGAATATAATGCGTAATTTCGAAAGTTTTATCACCGTGTTATGAATGCTTTCATGGCCTAAAAAGGGGTTTATTTAAATTCAGCGCCGAAGTATAAACTATTGGGACTCGCATCACTATTATAATAAAAAGTATATATGAAAATTGTACACTTTGAAATCAGGCCCCTTATAGAAGAATTTCGCAGTGGCGGCTGGTTGGTGGGCACACCCGCACCATTGTTTATTATACCAATATATTTTTTATTTGTTGATTATTACAGTCTATAAAATTACTTTGTCCCGTTATTTATTTTACTATTTAACGTATTGTTACTAAAAATTAATTAAATTCTTATAATAAGAGGCCTAAATAAAATTTTAAACATTGGTTTTTACCTACTGTGCGGGTGTGCCCATCAAATTAACCATCACCAGCCGCTACTGGTATTCCGAATTTAAAAAAACTCCTACCGAACAAAATTATGTTGTTGGGAAAAAAGATAATGCTTTTATTGTTTTCACTCAACTCTTCACAAAAATTCCTTATCTTAAATGCCGTATATGTTGCCAAAAACCTCGTACTCTGTTACATATCTCAAACTCCTAAATTTATTCTACAATTTCGCCGGCAAGGCATAGAAATAAAACTCCTGTCGATCGACAGTCGCAACAACACCCCTTCTTACATCGAAGTGTCTACTTCTTCTCTAAATTCACCCGAATCTCGTTCTACCTAAATTTATTTACAAGTTCAAGTTTCTAGTCCTTAAAATTCGTTAAACTTTTCCACTACCGTTTTACTTTCTATTGAAATTGTAGAAATTCTTGACTATCAAGGTCATTTGCATCCTATTTGTATTCTTATTATTAATTGTAGCCAATTGAATATTATTACGAAACAACGTGTAAGACGTTTGGGTTATTAATCTTTTAAAAACTTTGCGCCTATATTTGGCTTGGAAAAAGTGCCTACAGAGACATCTGGTTCAGTAAATTTTACTATTTGTCCTTAAAATTCAGACACCTCCTAATTTGAATTTAAGGCAATGATATTGCCTAAAAAACGAGTTGAATAAACGTTCAAACATGCGTAGTGTTAAACTTCCCGTCAAAATTGGAGTTCTTCTCTTTCAAGGTTACGATTAGGAGATTCGGCGGTTCATTTTTCGGGATCCGTTGATTTATTGCTAGGTGCCGATATATTTAGGTCAATCTTGCAAGATGAATTCAAATTTTAGTTGATCGTATCACGCCTTCTGTTTTAAATACACTATTTGGTTGTATTCCCTTAGGCAAAGTCCAAGCTAATCCAATATACGGGGATACAGGATGTTGTTACCCACCCAAATTTTTTGTAGTTTTAAAGAGAGACTAATAAAAATTTTACAGTAATTACTATAGCATAAATATACATTTTTTGTCATTATCATGACCTCAAAATCACTTCCGCTTTAACCGGATAAACTCTCTTATTTTAATTACAAGTACCTACTTTTTCTACATTTGTATTCTGTATAAACTTATCTTTTCAAAGATATAGATGCAGGGTGTTTCTTTTTAAAATGGCAACCAGAGAAGATTTTTAAAGAAAATTAAGTACCGCCATTATTTCTGCTTTAAATATATTTTTTTGCTAAGTAGGCTGTGAAAAAAAAAAGAATGACCTATATACTGTGTAAAGCAAAAATCTACAACGGCGGCCGAATAGATCAAAAAACTTAAGTTTGGCAAAAAAAATACCTGTTTTACTTTTACAAGTAGTGACATATTCCATTTTCTTTAATAAATTACTTAGATTTCGTAATTTCAGTTTTTAATTTTACTAATGAGAGAAAATTAAAAATTTGATAAACCTTTTAAATGGAAACACCCCTATTTTATTTAATTTTTTAATTTATACACTAAAAACCCCACACCTTGAAATCAAACAATATATTGTGAGATGTAATAGGAAAGAGATTTTAGTGTAGAATTTAAAAATAAAATAAAATAGGGGTGTTTCGATTTAAAATGTTTGTCAAATTTTAAATTTTCTCTCATAATAACATAAAACTTGAAATAACGAAATCTAAGTAATTTATTAAAAAAAACGATTTAGTATCAGGATCTGCGGAATGTAGAAAATAAATGGAAACTAATCCCTACTGCCGTTGTAACATCAAAAATACTTCTTCCCTTTTCGACAGTTAAGAGAAAAACTAGACCCTCTCTACTGACTACTTTTGCCTGCCTCACAGGACTTATCAAAGTGGTTGTACCAAGTCCATGGTCAAAAACAAGAAAAGCAAGAGAAGAACAATATCATTGTTGTACTGTAAGATATAAACTCACCGTTGATACTGTACTAAAAGATCATTCAGTGATCGGCATCAAGTTTTACCGGGAGTCAACAAGTAAAATGTAGAAAATAAATGAAAAAATCTCTACTGTCGTTGGAACATGAAAAATAAATCTCCCTCCCTTTTGAAAGTTAAGAGAAAAACTCCTACTTTTTATGTCATTTACCTGGACTCCATCAAATTTACTATCGAAAAGGAGAAAAACGGCTGTCTACCTTTTCTAGACGTTCTGGTCAGCAAACAAAATGGTTTGATTACCACATTTGTATATAGGAAACCAACATATACCTTAATTTCCTTAATCATTCTAAAGCAAAGAATCTAGAATACTATACTATAACTCTATTAACGATTCCATATATCAAAGGAAAATTAGCCAAAACCACACCTACACATCTAAAAAGGAGAATGAGTGTATCTACCAAGTACCATGTGAATGTGGGGAGTCGTACATTGGTGAAACAAAACGCCCGTTAAATGTAAAAATCTAGAACATAAGCAACATTCCCAAAAAGGCGAAACATGCAAGTCTGGAATCGCTGATCACGTTTCGTCTAAATAACATGTCATTAAGTAGACAGAGGCACGATTTGTTCACAGGTAACCTCATTGGAAAAGACGTCAGTTTAATAAAGTTGTCTTTATTGAAAATAACAAAAACAGTTTTAGTAAACCAACTGTGGAAATACCTACTATTTGGAAGCCATTGTTAAGACGCTCCAATGCTGGCGACCTGGGTGAACAACCTCACGCTTGACCGCACCCAACTTCGTCACGGGTGTCTACTTTACCAAACCATATAAACTTAGTAACTGTAGAAATATCTTTAGATTCCAATTGAAAACGGATAAAAATAAGAATGCCCGAAAAGTTTTGTGTGAATAATTAAAAATAAAGACAATGAAAGTCCGAAATTTTCAAATATCCTATGTATTTTGACTAAGACAACGACTTTGTCTTATCTTTGTAATTATTCTATAACAGGTCTCTTTAGGAAAAATTGCAGAGTTGAGTTAAACTCAACTGGTACATGAAGCTTTAAAATATTATATTGCTGTCACTGTTGTTATTTACTTGACAGAAATATATTTTAAATGAAAAGGTTCATTTACCAGTTGAGTTCAACTGAACCTAAACTGAACTCGCAATTGTAAAACTGGGCACTAGTTTTCTTACTCAGCATGAAGTTCATTATGAACTTTTTAGTTTATTTAAAAGTGTACAGTTGTAAAAAATTTTGTGAAGATATTGAAAATATAAAGAAAAATAAACCCTGTTCTGAGTCTTTACTCAAACGAAGCCCGGTAGACTGGTTTTTTTCTAGATTATCATATGATCGCAAACATTTTGCTTCAAATTTTGATCTTTCAACAAGTTTGGATATTATTTTTATTGTAGAGCCATTCGCAATATTTAAGTAATTGCATAAAATGTTTTGGGGCTACCCAAAACCATTGCAGCCAATGATGGTGTAGTTACCCTCATTTTGGGTTAATCACATTAAACCTTTTTTCATTGTTGGTGACTAAGTGGTGCACCATTTCTTACTACCTTTTCTAAAGGCAGAGGCTGTAAATCCCAAAAGGCGTTATGTTTATTTGTTTGTGCCGCAACAAAGGCTTTGCACCGGGAGGTAGCTTCAGATCTTTTGACAGATGTACTTCTTGCTGCCTTTTAAGGCGATTTATTGCTCACCGTGGTCGCTGTGTCAAAATCTTAAGTGACCAAAATTACAATCTTATAGGAGTTGCTTAAAAACTAAATTAATCTATGGAATCTGCATCACTCCAGGAGAAAAATAAATGGCCTTTCAATTGGGCTTAATTTTGGTAGCCTGTTTGAGGCCGGAATTAAATTAGTAAAATCTTTGTTAATTCGTGTCGTTGGAAATCAAATATTTACGAGTACATACGAGGAGTTTTATACAATTATGTGTCAAATTAAAGCAGTCTAGACTGCTATGTTCCTTAAGTAATGATTCTCGTAATCTCTCGGTTTTGACTCCTGGTTATTTCCTGACTCTTGAACCAGTAATCCTGTAATAATACTCCAGTCATTAACGCTGAGGATAACCATTTATGGATAATTACAATTTTTTTGTATTTAAATATACAGTAAATTTTATTCTTCATAAAAACTCCTGCTTGTGCTCAAACCTCCCGGGGACATGTTATTTTGAAAGATTTATATACCGGGTGTTCACAATTTGGGAAAATATGAAAAAATTAAGAATAAAGCAACTTTAGGCGGGAAGATACTATAAAAAGTAATAAGTAAAAGTTGTTGGGTTTAAAAAGTTATGTTAGAAATACATGTGATGAACCAGTATGTAAACATTATTGTTATTACCTTTATTTTATACCTATTGGTATTGTAATTGTTAATTTTTAAACAGTGTCAATAAAAGTTTTTATATGTGTCATCGCCTTCATATTATTTTGTCTTATTAAAAAGTTTCTCAGTTATATTTCTAATTGGTTATGGGCCCAGAGTGACTCTAAAATTATAATTCTTCATTAGTGATAAGATATTCCACGATTTGGCATAGTAAATTGATTACCAAATAACTACGAACAATCAAGATTTCAAGTTGCAAATAGATTAACAAAAATGAGTTCCCAAGGTGCTTTACCGTCCATGGAGAAACTAGAAGGTTCATCTAATTATAGCAACTGGAAGTTTCTAATGCAAATGTACCTAATGCATGAAGATTTATGGGATTGCATTGAAACTGATGAACAAGGTACTGTTAAAAATAAGGACTCTAAAAAGGAACAAAAAGCGAGAGCAAAAATATGTTTGATGGTAAATCCTTGTGCATTTATTCACATTAAAAATGCCACTTCCGCCAAGCAAGTATGGGATAACCTAAAAACAGCATATGAAGATAAAGGACTTTCCAGACGTTTGTCAATGCTTAGAATGCTTTTTGGTATGAAATTAACTTCGTTCGCCTCCATGAATGAGTATGTTACTCAAGTAATGTCCATTACACAACAGTTAAGTGACATTGGTGCTGCTTTGGAAGATGAATTTATAGCAGTTATTCTTCTTAGTGGTTTGTCATCAGAATATAATCCTATGATAATGGCAATGGAGAATTCCAACGTCAAATTAACCAGTGATCTTGTTAAAAGTAAACTTTTACAAGAAAATATGGTTAAGGAATTAGGAAATAAGGATGAATCAGCTCTACTAGCCAATAAGAACCACAAGAAAAAGCCAATAACTTGCAACTATTGTGGTAAGCAAGGTCATTTTGTAAAATACTGCCGTAGTCGCAAAGCTGATTTAAATAAGGGTTCTCAAAAGAAAAATAACCAAACTCAGTCGTCTATTTTATGTGCTCTGTCAGTAAATTTAGAGCCTAATGGATGGTATGTTGATTCTGGGGCTACAGCTCATATGACAAATAGGAAAGATTGGTTAACAAATTTCAAAGAAGAGGTTGGACAAGAAGTAACAGTAGCAAACAATGAAAAGCTTTATACTTGCGGTAAGGGAGATGTCAAAATTTTTAATAATCCATTTATAAGCCAAATTTCTGATGTTCTTTACGTTCCAAATTTATCTACAAACCTACTGTCAGTCAGCAAAATGACTGAGCGAGGCATAAGAATTGAATTTTTGAAAGACAAATGCAAAATTTTTGGATCAAATGGTAATATTATGGCTGAAGCAAGAAAAATTAATGGAACATACAAGTTAAACTTACAAACAAATGAAACTTCTGCTGAACCAGTTTGTTTTTCAGCTGTCGAAACTAAGTCACACGACATATGGCATAAACGGCTTGCACACCTAAACAAGTTTGGTATGAGGTTACTGAAACAAGGAATGGCTACAGGAATTGATTTTTCTGAGAATCATATGGAACCTTGTGAAACTTGTATAACAGCCAAACAAACTAAACAACCATTTCCCAAGAAATCTTTTAAAAGAGCTAAAGAAAAACTGGAACTTGTACACTCAGACTTGTGTGGACCAATGGATGTACCTTCTCACGTTGGAAACAGATATCTTTTGACTTTCATTGATGACTACAGTCGCAAAACATTTGGATACTTCCTCAGAAGCAAAGATGAAGTCTACGAAAATTTCAAAAACTTCAAAGCTATGGTCGAAAACGAAACAAATCTGAAAATAAAGTGTTTGAGATCAGATAATGGGGGAGAATATGTTTCTAAATCATTACAGCGTCTTCTTTCACAAAATGGGATCAAGCATCAAACGACAGTACCCTATACACCAGAACAAAACGGCGTTGCAGAGCGAGCAAACCGTACAATCATGGAAAAAGTTCGAGCAATGCTCACAGACGCCAACTTACCGAAGGAATATTGGGCAGAAGCTGCTAACACGGCTATCTATTTGAAAAATCATTCCCCTACAAAAGCGTTATTTAACTGTACTCCGCAGGAAAAATGGTCTGGCGAAAAGGTAAATCTACAACATCTGAGAGTGTTTGGTTGCAAAGCTTATCTTCATGTACCCGATGGTCAAAGAAAGAAGTTAGATCCCAAGGGTAAAAAGCTATGTTTCGTTGGATATTGTGAAAATACAAAAGGATACAGACTGATAGATCCGATAAATCCAAAGAAAATAATCAAAGGAAGAGACGTGACATTTTTAGAGACGCACACCTATTTTGAAAAGACAAAAGACGTAAAAACCAAAGTTAACCATCAAGATATCAAAATATGTCAAGAAATACCAATAGTTTTTGATGAGGAACCACATATACTACAGTCAAATGAAAGTGTTGTATCGTTTGAAGGACCAGATGACAGTTTATCGCTAAAGGCAAATGACAGTCCTAGTGAAGAGCCAAGTACAAATAACAATGTTCGATACTATTTGCGAAGCAGGACATCAAAAGAACTTCCTGGCTTTGTGGCATACCAAGCACACTTTGATGAACCATTTACTGTTCAAGAAGCGCTCTCAAGTGATATGCATGATGAATGGTATGAAGCCATGCAGGAAGAATATGCCGCTCTTCAGAAAAATAACACTTGGCAATTAGTCGATTTACCAAAAGGTAAAAAAGCTATAGACTGCAAATGGGTTTTTAAGGTTAAAACCAATACAGATGGAACTACAGATAGATACAAAGCTCGCCTTGTTGCCAAAGGTTTCGCACAAAAATATGGTGTGGACTACGATGAAACTTTTTCTCCAGTAGTGCGACATTCCACTTTAAGGATGTTGATCGCATTAGCAGCCAAGTTGGATCTTGATATTGACCAGATGGATGTGAAGACTGCATTTCTTAATGGTGATCTTAAAGAAACCGTTTACATGAAGCAGCCTGAAGGATTTATCCAAGAAAATCAGGAGTCCAAGGTGTGTCTACTGAAGAAATCACTTTATGGGTTAAAACAGGCACCAAGAGCATGGTATGAGAAAATCCATTCTGTTCTGCAAAATTTTGGTTTACAGCGCCTAGAGAATGAACCTTGTGTCTATTATAAAAGAAAAGATGAAAAATTGTTAATTCTAACTCTCTATGTTGATGATATCTTGATTTTTTCTAACGACAACACTGAAAAAAACAACTTAAAGAATCAGCTTATGTCCAAATTTGATATGAAAGACATGGGAACAGCAAACCAAATCCTAGGACTTAGAATTAGGAGAGAAAAAGATGGAATTTATATTGATCAAAAGAAATACATACAAACCATTTTGGAAAAATTTAACATGATTAATTGTAAAGCCGTAAAAACACCTTTAGAACAAAACAAAAAATTTAATAAACATGAAAATTTAATTCCTGATTCAAAGTTGCCGTATCAGAATATAATTGGCTCTTTAATGTACCTGGCAGTGTGTACAAGACCAGACATTGCATACTCAACAAGTTTTTTAAGTCAGTTTAACACCTGCTACAACGAAGAACATTTTAAAGCTGCAAAACGGGTTCTTCGGTACCTAAAGGGCACTATGGACTACTGTCTATTCTTCTCCAAAGACCAAAAAGATTTAGAAGGCTTCGTGGATGCCGATTGGGGAGGGGATATTACAGACAGAAAATCCTATACAGGCTATGTATTTAAATTTAGCAGTGCTGCAGTTTCCTGGGAAAGTAAAAAGCAAAGAACAGTAGCATTATCAAGTGCTGAAGCTGAATACATGGGTCTGTCTGAAGCAACGAAGGAAGCCATTTTCTTGCAAAGTTTGTTGAAGTTGGTAAATGAGAAAAAATGTGTCACATTGTTCAATGATAGCCAGTCAGCTCAAAAATTGGCTTTGAATCAAAGATATCACAGTAGAACTAAACACATTGACATTCGACACCACTTCGTAAGAGAAGCTATCCAGTCAGATCAAATAGATTTGAAATATTTACCCACAAATCAGATGATGGCTGATGTTCTAACAAAAAGTTTGGGAAGACCCAAACATGAAGCTTTCTGTCAAGAACTTGGTTTAGTTTTAAAACAGTAATGTTTAAGGGCTGGTGTTAGAAATACATGTGATGAACCAGTATGTAAACATTATTGTTATTACCTTTATTTTATACCTATTGGTATTGTAATTGTTAATTTTTAAACAGTGTCAATAAAAGTTTTTATATGTGTCATCGCCTTCATATTATTTTGTCTTATTAAAAAGTTTCTCAGTTATATTTCTAATTAGTTATGCATCGATGCAAAATTTTGACGTAAGGCCTACATGTACAGGGTCGGGCAAAAAATTGTACGCTTAATGAAATAGCATTCCCTGTAATAAACTTATTTTTTCTAATAAATAAAAATTCTATTTGTGAACAAAATTGCTTTGTAGAATTTATGTAATATACGAGGAATTTTCAAGAACTGAAAAGAATTATTATAAGAAAATATTCTGGTGAATTGATATTATCACTTTTTAAAAATGCATTAAGATGTATACAAGAAAATCAATGCCTTATATTAAATTTATTAGGAAACGAATACGGAATAAAAATTATGTTAACCTAATAATATAAATAAAAAAAAGAAAGTTATCAACAAAAAAAAACTATTCAAAGGTTTCTCCACCAACTTCCTCGCATAGTTGAGCTTTTTCAATGAAAGCTCTATAAGCGTTTCGTATCTCTCGCAATGGGATACCTTGAATTGCTTCTCTAATTCTGTTTTTCAAAATAGTGAGATCTGGTTCCAAATGACTAGCATACACTTTTTGGGTAAGGTAGCCCCATAGGTAAAAGTCCATTATTGTGAGGTCGGGACTCCTTGGCGGCCAAGGTATTGGTCCGTATCGTCCAATCCAGCGCTCGGGAAAATGCCGGTTCAACCATTCCCTCACAATTGCTGTAGAATGTGCGGGATGACTATCTTGTTGAAAATATGCAGTTTGCCTATGAACAAGGTTTAAACGATCCAAGAAAAATGTGTCTAGTAGTCATTTCCAAATAATTATGTTGGTTCATGTTTCCTTCAAAAAGTACGGCCCAATTATTCCGTTGTACGTAATCGCACACCAAACGTTGACCTTCTTGGAATACTGTCTTCTGCAGTGAATTCGAAAATGGGGATTGTCCGTGGACCAGTAACGTACGTTCTGAGAACTAGCCACTCCGTTAGTTGAGAAGGTAGCTTCATCAGAAAAAATAATATTATGAAAAAAGCTTCTCATTTTCCAAGTATTTCTCACCAATCCATAAACAAAAATCAAGTCTTTTTGCATCATCATTTGGTTCTAATGTATGAACAAATTTTGGCTTATAAGCCCTAACCTTATTACCTTTAAAAATTACTTGCAAATAGGATTTACTAACATTCCCAATCTGTGTAGCTCGGGTCCTTAGCGATGTTTTTGGGAAACGTCTGACAGAATCCAGTGCAATAGCTGCCATAGCATTTTCTTCTTCAGTAACAGCAGATTTCTTCTTTTTAATATTTAAAACGCTTCCAGTCCTTCTAAATTTCGAAACAACGGATTTAACTGTGTTATGGTCTATGGTAAGATTTGGCCATTTCTCGTTAAATTTTCTTTTTACGTACGAGTAAGAAGTGTTTTCTCCTAAACCATAACATTGGACAATAAACACTTTTTGTTCTAATGTTAGCATTTTGTTGTTCTTCTATCGATGTCACAAACTTAATAATATGACATTGTCAATAATATAATTTCATTTGCGAGGAAACCATAGCTACTCTTTCCAGTTTCTATCCTAATAATAAAGGCAATTATCGGTTTTCAACCATCCCTCTTATAATAAAAACTTAATAAATTAATTAAATCCATAAACTAATTTTGCTCACAAACAAGAATTCATTTGTGCAGAAAAAAAAATTATTTACGGAAAATCCTGTTTCACAAAGCGTACAATTTTTTGCTTGACCCTGTACATTTAGGCCTTACGTCAAAATTTTGCATCGATGCATAACTTTTTAAACCCAACAACTTCTACTTATTACTTTTTATAGTATCTTCCCGCCTAAAATTGCTTTATTCTTAATTTTTTCATATTTTTCCAAATTGTGAACACCCGGTATATAAATCTTTCAAAATAACATGTCCCCGGGAGGTTGAGCACAAGCAGGAGTTTTTATGAAGAATAAAATTTTTCGAAAAACTTCCAAATAAAAAGTTTTTCTCTTTGGGAGTCAATCCGTGGACACACTGTATATATATATATATATATATATATATATATATATATATATATATATATATATATGGACAATTCACGAAGGCTAAAAGCGTAAATACTTACTTACCGTTAGTGTCTTAATCAAGGTAGGGAGGTAAGAAAAGGTTTATTAATACGGGATTAAATGCTTAAAGATTTGAAGGCGAGGCGAAGATATCACCGGGCACCGGGTTACACATTCCAGAAACACTGTCCATTTGGGACGGGTAGTGTAGTCTTGAAAAAAAAGCGGTTAATGTATTATTGGAAATAGTTTGTATATATGCATGTAGCTCTTTAAAAAATGCCCGCATCATAAGAAGTTCAAAAAAAAGCTCGTTAGGGTCAAGCTTGGGCACATATTTTTAAGATGATTCATATTATGTCATCCAGTTTAGACGATTATGTGGTATTGGGAAAGAAAATGATATATCTAATCTGTGTTGTTTTGGACATTTTTTGGGAAACGTAATTTTGTTAAGAAAGCAAGGATAATTAGTAGATAATTAATGTCTTTGTTTTAAGGGTCAAAAACCCATTGGATGAAGAAATTATATATGTCACTTTAAAATAGCTTTTGGCATGTGAGACAAGATTAATTATATTTACATTTATTGCTTTTATGGAAGTCAACACTCGAGATAGTTTTGGAAAAATATAATCTCAATTTTATTTTTTAAACGTTTTTGTTAAAGTTCTTTAGTATTTTAGTGTACAGTGTATGTAGTGTTTCTAATATTCGTCAAAAGAAAAAAATCTGCACTGCATCGCACAAATTACGGTTTTGTACGTTTAACATAAATAATTGTTAAAATATTAAATAATTTTTTTTTATCTTTTTGACATCACACGAAGGCATATGCCTAAATACCAGAGTACCGTGGGTGTCGGGTTATTAGATGTTTAACCCATCGTTCCCCCTGTTCCGTCAACGTTGTCCAAGCACTGAAACATGCAGTTATGCATTTCACAATACCTTTTAGACAACCACCACGGTCGTTATTTTTAAATACTACTACCTAAATATGTCTCCCCGCTGGGAATCGAACCGGCGACCTCTGGCTTCGAAGATCAAAGCTCTGTCCACTGCGCCACGGGGAGACAAAATTACCTATATTCACACTAACCAGAACTATTATTTTTTTTTAACTTTCAATATGAAATTATGTTTTTGAAAGAATGTTTAATATTTGTGACTGGAATTTACTTCTAACCATTTCTGTTTGATTTAATAGATTGTGTGATATTTGTGTTATTTCTTTTAATCAAATCTGTAAGCTAATATTATATTATTATATGTATTATTATTTTAATTATTTATATTTTTATTTTTTACAGAGCTGATAAAGACCACAACAACAAATTAGACTCCAAAGAACTATCTCAATGGATAAGGACAAAAATAATTCAGCACATATCTGAGGCAGTAGGAAATAACTATGGACTTTTTATGAAAATTGATAATAACCCAAGAAATGGTGTAGTTACTTGGAAAGAATATCATGCACACTTTTTAAAAATACATAATTTAAGTAATAAGTATTTAAGTAGCCATGACGAGCGAAGACATAATGGTTTACCTAGAACTATTAAAGGTAAAAATAAATTTATACTGAGTGTCAACATATCAAAATGATACTTGGTATAGGTAAGTGGGATTAGAAGCGAAGAGCTTTTGCGTATTCATCATTTCTCGGTCACTTCCGATTTAACTAAAGAGAGCTCCAATTTTAAATATTTGAATGGAATACCCTGTACATTTTAACATTTTTAAAGAGCTATTTGTAATATTGCATCTAGGTAGCCATGACCCTTTATTTATGTTTTTATTTTTAATCCAATAGCAAATAAATTGTTATTTTTAGATTCGTCAAAAATGTCTTATTTAAAAGCTTTTATTTAACTTGCAATGTATGTATGTGTGTATGTACGGGTGGAATCTTCCAAATTTGGTATACACGTTTAGTTTGGATGACAAAGCAGCTGTGTGACGTTATTCTAAATTCGACATGGCAAAACACGTAAGATGGCGAACTGGTTATTTTTAATGCACTTCCACAATATGGGTATCAAATGAAAAGGCTTGCTGAGGGTAACTCAAACATCTTTCTAAATTCAACAAGGCGGAACACCCAAGATTGCGGACTTTTTAAATGCACTTCTGCAATATGGGTATCAAATAAAAGGGATTGTTAGAAGAAACTCGAAAACCAAGGTGACGTTATATTTTTAATGCATTACTACAATCATCAAATAAGAAGTCTTGCTGAGAGGACCTAAAAATAAAGTGACTTCAATCCAATATCGCGGACGAAGTTTTTATGCTTTTCTACCATATTAGTATCAAATAAAAGGGATACTCGATTCAAAAGCCTAATTGTACTTAGGGCCGTTTCTGGCGGGGGTGCAGCAGGTGCACTCGCAAGGGGCGACAAAAATAAGATGGCGGCATTTCGCCAAAAAATAAATCATAAACTAGGTATAAACTTTTATTTAATTTATAAAAACATAGAAACGCCCAAAATCCGTATACAAGTTTTTAATGAAATACAATCAAAAGTGGTAACGTCGCACCTCGCAAAAAATAAGTTTGACAAACTTTGCCTCACTCTCAATTGAACAAGATATTTGTTAAAAAACTTAGACAATTAATTATAGATGTTTCTGTATTTAAGAAACTCGAAGAGTCTTATTTTAATTCTAAATTCAACGACCTATCACACTTTTACATTTGTGCGAAGTTTCGAACCGAAAAAATCATCATTTAATATTCCGCCGTTACAAAAAACGATTATATACCAAACGTTCAGCCGAACGTTTGAGAAAAATTCCACTCGCAGGTAATGCATGCAAGTATGCATCCATATGAAAGGTTACGATGAAGTTAATACTGGCGTTTGATTAAATTAAATTCTTTATTTTAATACGTACATATGTAAAATACATTATAGTCTAAGAGCCCGTGAGCGGCAGACCTTCGTCATTTGTAAAGTAAAATTTTGTCAGCACATGTTCCCTACATAGGTAGAAACAAAGGTAGACTATGAAGTTTGACTCATAGTGGCTTTGGCAGGTACCAGGTACCAAAGGTTAATAAATTAAACCTTAGGTTTTGTCATTTTGTAAAAGCTAAATTTTACATTATGTTACTTGAGTATCTATTAGAAGATATTTCCTTAGCCGCCAGACAGTTTTGACACTTCCAACCCATTGACAGACAAATATTTTGGGGTGGTCCAATAGTCCGATAAAGACCAATATTTCTGTTATTTGACAAGATATAACAAAAAGTTTTATATGAGATTTGTAGGGTTTCCGAATGGGAATGTCCTAAAAATATTTGGTAATACAAAGTGTCAAAAAAAAAGTTATTGCTTTAAGGTTAATTTAAACAAAAATGTTTTTGGAACACTCTGTATACATCAAAATATTTTGAGTATATGCCTATTTAAAAACCTACAACACTTATATAAGACTTTTTGTCATATCTTGTTAAATAACAAGAATATTATACATGGTCGGACCATTGAGTCACTCTAAAATGTTTGTCTGCCAAGGCGTTGGAACTGTCCACCGATTGGGAAAATATCTTCTTATAGTTACCCAAGTACCATATATAAAATTCAGCTTTTACAAAATAACGAAGTTTGTGTTTCAATTAAAACCCATTGGTACCTCGTACCTGCCAAAGTCACTATCAGTCAAACTTCACAATCTACCATTGCCTCTATCTATGGGAGCATGCACTGACAAACTTTCAATAAAACAACTTACAAAATGACGAAGGTCTTCCGCTCACGGGCTCTTACTCTATTAATTATTGTAGCCTGTTAGTTGAATTAAGAATAAAAAAAATTGAAAAGAAAATAATGAGTAGTAACAGAAAAAAAATGGATTCATACTCACCATCAGATGGAAATTTTTACGATCTACTGTAATAAAATGGTAATTTTTAATGGCAAAATAGGGAATTATGATTTTTCGGTTCGAAACGTATTATAAATGTGAAGTGTGATATGTCGTTGCATTTAGACTTAAAAATTAGGTTTAAAACCGAATATTCGGCCAATTTAAAAAAGGCACTGGCTAAACGACCACCGGCGGTTTTGCTTAATTAAGGGAAGAAAACCGCTGTCCGGCGATATTATCTATTTACGTATATGATAACCGCCGAAAATGTTAGTTAATTTTTTTATTACCAGCGGTTTTTACTTATTTTATCGGTTGTGTTGAAAACCTCCGAATAATAGTTAAAGTTTATCTAATCTAACCTTAATAATTATTTATTTTGCTGTGCTGTAATGGTTTGATTGTTTAATATTGTCGTTTAGTTTTTAGCACTCTTTAGAAAAACAAATTGGAGTAGTATAGAGGGATGAGGACAGGCAAATAAAACTACTATTGTATTTATCCTAACCTTTAGTGGCTGTATTGCCACTTTATCAAGAACCTATAATTAAAACACATGACAAAACTATTTCGCCACATGAACCTATATTTTACAACAGGTGTTTTTGACCTTAAAAAATATTGTCAAGTAAAAAAGGCAAAGAAATAACTTAACATTACGTCAGCGTTAGCATAACAGTAAGCAATTGGATATGACTTAAAAATTTTAAAAAGTGGAAAATTATTTGTCTGAAAATTTAATTATTGTTGTGTATGGCAACATTGCCAACTATCCTCGGTTAGGCTCGATACATAATCGACGGGTCAGTTGGTTCTTAACAGTTAAAATAACATGTGCATTCATAACCTAGTCGGTCTGTCATGTCTACTAAATCCCTCTAAAAACGCAAAGAACAATTTTGGCGACTATAACGGCGAAATTTACTGAATTTAACTTTGAAATTGATGACTGGGAAATATATGATGAGCGTTTAGAGCAACATTTTACCGCAAACAACGTTACGGAGGAAAAAGTCAAGGTAGCTGTTCTGCTCAGTTCACTGGAAGTAGGTACTTATAAGCTTTTAAGAGACCTTTGCTATCCAGAAGTACCGAAATAGTAATCCTACAAGCAGCTAGATCAACTTTTGAAATCGCGGTTTAAAACACAGTTCAGTATATGGTGGGAAAAAAGGAAATTTTATGAAGTTGCTCAGAAAAAAGTCACAGAAAATTTTAAGCCATATGAGGCTATATGAGAAGTAAAGCACAATCTGTACTTTTTCTTATCTACCCTATTGCAGTGGCAATATCAGTAAGAAGGGACTAAGTTGTATAGTAGGTTGGAACTAAAATAAAATTATATACTAGGTTATGTTTATCGAGACCATCGAGACATCACTTTTTGGAGATGGGATTTGAATTCCTAAACTGGAGGTACAGTAATCACTGGAATCCATACTCTAAAAAACAGATGTAAAAATATATGTATATTCTGGGTTTTATTTACAATAAAAACCAGTCCCAATACTTACCCGAAATAAAACAAATTATGAACTATAAAAAATGTCAATAATAAGTCCAAACCAAAAACTCTTTGCACACGGGCGAGACAAATTGATGGACCGAGACGAAGTCGAGGTCCACAAGTCTCGCGAGTGTGCAAGAGAATTTTCTAACGAGTTTTTACGATACTTTTTATACGACTGCAAATAAAAAAAAACATTTTTGTGTAAATTTTTATTTTAAAAACAAACGCAAAACAAAAGTAATGAAAACAAGAAACTACAGACTATAATTTAGCAAACAGGAAACTTCATAACTATTTTAAAATATTAATTGTAATGTTTACTTCTGCAGGAATCGTCGCATTGTTGATCGACTTTTTAACGATGGAGACAACATTTTCTGGCACCTTGCTTATACAGTTCTCTGTCGTCGGCATATTGCAGTTTTCTTGCGGCACTTCATTACTCAATTGCTGTTGTGGCTGTGCCGCAACAGACGACATAGAGGAAGAGATCCTCTCTGAAACATCCATTTATTACTAAGCGAGTCATCTATATAACTTTCGGCGACTGAGCTGGATTTCCATCCACCATGGCGCTTCAGAGCCAACAAATCTGATCCAGAATTCACCAATATTGTGGCTGACGACCGCCTAAAGCAATGCCCGGTATAGGCTTCTGGAGTTTCCAACATCAAAAATTTGGCGATGTCTTTTGCCATACCGCCAATTTTGTTAATTCCAATGTTTTGGCGAGTGCATTTTCCATTTTGATAATTAAGAAAAAAACGATCTGTTTGCAGGAGTGGAGGTCGAAGGGCAGAATACTTTTTTAAGATGGTGTAGAGACTTCCTGACACTGTAAATGATCTCGGCATCTTCGTTTTGGTATTCTCTAGTTTAATTAACATTGCGCTGCCAAAATCCGTCATATTTTCTTTTTAAGGAAGCACAATTCTTCTCTTCGGCATGCCCCAGAAAGTCCGACTGCCACCACTGCCTGAAACAAGAAAAAATACCGATAAGTCTTTAGTTTTATTCATTTTAAGTAAGTACTTTATGAAACTAGCACTATTTAAAAACAGAATTGGGTAACCCCTGCCTACTAAACCTTCTCACTATAAAAAATGACACCATAAAATAAATAAAATAACTGTGATGCCTACCTTGATTAGCAAATATTTCTCGTCTGAAGCGTTCTTTAGGAAGCGGCAAAAATCATTCTCGCTAAGAATTTTGGACTTCTTTGGCACATAGTTTTCTGATTTTCTTTTTATTAGGGCCTGCAACTTCTGGTATTTCCCAATATCCGTATTTTGGTTTGCCCTCAGGGTTGATTTTAGCATGGAAAAGGTGCTCCATAATGTTGAAGACTTGTATTTGTTCGACAGCTCTTCAAAGTACACCAACATAACATTTTCGGAAAACGTTTGTACGTTATTTGCTTGTCTCCACTTCATAAATCGATGTAACTCGGCTTCATATCGATCTCTTGACTTTGTTGGAAGTAGGTTTGACGAGATTAAACTCGCTTTTTTAGAATTTCTTCAGAATCGGACATTTTTCGCGAAATCAAAATTTTTTTGTATCTAAATTGGTATCTAATCAACAAAACAAGAAAACTATGACGGTTGCTATGGAATAAAGCTTACTTTGAGTTTTCTATATTTTTGACATAACAATAAAAAACCATAATAAATCATATTGAAAGACAGAACCGTGTGCAAAAAAAACATATTTTCCTTGCACACATTGTGCCATAAAATACAATTTTCAAAGCTTGTTTAGCGTGTGCAAAACCCCATTTTCTAAAGCAGTCAAAGTATATAAACAACACAAAATTTTATAGTCCTCAAACCCACTGAACACTTTAAAAATCTTTAATATAACACCTCTAAAAGTCACAAAACACAATAGAAAATTCAAAGTCCATTACTGGATGACAAATATCAATTAGATGACTCTAGGGACTTTGGTTTTGTCAAGAACAGTCATTTGTGTCAATTTTCTGTCAATTTCAGATTAGCCACCCGAAAAATGGTACGTTGGACAAACTATATAAATTATAATTATGCAACACGGGCTAATGAAAACAGGGAAATACAACTTCCTCTTAGTCACAACAACTTAAATATTAAATACGTGAATTATATTGGTCCCAAAATTTTTAATATGTTGCCCTATGTTGTCAGGACTGTGGTAAATAAGCAGAAATTTAGATTCTTATGTAAGCGATACATTTGTGATAATGGTCAACAATTTGAAAAGTTATTTGGTTCTGGATAGATGGGTTGTTTGTTTCGTATGTATTAATAAGTGCTCATAATTGGTGTAAAATATATTGTAGTTTTATACTTAGTAATTTAGATTATATTTTAATTTTAGGAATATGGCTTGGTTTTAGGATAACCTTATGCACATACAGATGTTTTTACATCTATGTGCATTAAAATAACATTGTTTAGTTGTATTAAAATACTTTTTAGTTGCATGGATATTGTTTTATGATAAAATATTTTATATCATATTGTATATAAATAAATAAATAAATAAATAAATAAATAAATAAATAAATAAATAAATAAATAAATAAATAAATAAATAAATAAATAAATAAATAAATAAATAAATAAATAAATAAATAAATAAATAAATAAATAAATAAAGTAAATAAATAAATAAAAGATAGCCGACCAGTTCCCACTTCGTCGGGCGTTAATATATTTTTGTTTAATCATAGTAAAATATAGCCTGAATAGTGTAGCTTTCTGACTGAAAAAAGAATCATGAGTCGGTTCAGTATTTCAGTAAAATAATTTTTATAATAGGCTCAGTATTTAAGAAGATTAGCGTCTACAAACAAACAAACAAAGCCACAAACAAAAAAGTTACCAACTTTACCTCCTTATATATATATATATATATATATATATATATATATATTTATATATATATATATATATATATATATATATATATATATATATATATATATATATATATATATATATATATATATAATTAAGTTAATTTGTCTCTATATCTTCTTAATGGTTTTTCCAGATCCAGATTATCAACTAATAAAAAAAAATGCGAAAACTACTTTTCAGTCCATTTCTTGTGTTATCTTTTTCGTTCGGTTTTATGTGAACTAATTTAGCTTTGTTTAAAAAATATTTGACTACTACTCTTTTTTGTCTTGCTGGCTGACCTAGTATAGTACCCTAGACTGAATGACGTATAGGATGCCCTAAATTTTAAGGTGACTATTGGGATTTTGGAAACAGTATAAGAGGTACAAAGTCAGTTAAAAACAAACGACAAACTGGCTCCTAATTACGCAACCTTTTCCTAATTTAATTGATTTGGTATCTCCTACAGTTTTTAAATTGCCAATGGTCACCGTCGAGTTTGGTATACATGTACACGTCTGCCATGCTTAAATTTGCCGTCCCTTAAAGTTAGCACCCGGGGCAGTCACCCCGGCTTGCGCCCCCTTAGCTCCGGGGTGAAAGACAGTGTTCAATTTTATTTTAGATAATACCACAAAATATGAACCATCTCCTTAACTAAAAATAAGCACCTGTTTAATTGAAAAAAATTTGTAGAACAAATTATGAAAGATCGAGCTCTTTGGGTGGAGGCTGCCAGAACAAATCCAGACTCACTTACTATTGATGAATTTTTATCATTTACACATCCAGAATCAAGTGTCACAAATCAACTAGCACTAGTGGATGAGCTTTTTGACAAGTTTGATAGAGATGGAGATGAAATTCTAACCGAGAACGAGTTCGCAATTTTACAAACAGAGGGTACGTATTCGCCATATTAATTTTGGGTTCTGTGGGATTTCTTTATCATACAAACAACGTTAGGAAAAAATGTGCCTGAATATTTCTTCCGTATTGGTTCAACCCCGAAGTCGCAGTAAAATAAAACAAAAATAGCTTTTATCTTTCTCTACGGAACTTCTACAAAATAAAATATACTTTAGAATTTCTATTATAACAGTGTGGTGGTTCTTCTTTTCTAAAAGTTATGTTTACAAAATGTCGTGTCAACGACGTGTTTAATTTAAAGTTTATTATTACTACTTGGGACTTCATTATCGTCACTCAGTGGCGGCGCCAAGGGTGGGCACCCAACCTTAATTGTTCTTGCCCAACCTACCAATTGAGCAAGAAGCAAAGGAATGCAAAAAACCCTGTTAAAATTCATATTCCTAAATAAATGATCTATGATCGTAACATTAAAAATAACCAGTATACTGAAATGTCATTTGAAACGGATATTTATTTAAAATTTAAATATAAAATGAAATATCCTATCAAAAAGTATGAGAAATTCCGAATTTTCTCCTGTCAGTTATGTTTTTTTTAATTTAAATTACGAAATGTATGTTATTTATTAAACAAAATAGTATACAGGGTGTTAGTAAATAAGTGCGACAAACTTCAGGGGGTGATTCTGCATGAAAAAATAATGAGAGTTTGCTCTATAAACGTTTGTCCAAAAATGCTTCATTTCCGAGATACGGGGTGTTAAAGTTTTTCTTAAAAACTGATTATTTTTTATTGCTCTAAAACCGATCGAGATATGCAAATGAAATTTGGTGGGTTTTAAGAGGTAGTTATTACGCATTTTTTGACATGCAAATAAAAATTTTGTGTTCATCAGTGGCGCGCGTACGGGTAATAGTCTCAATTTTTTTAAAGAAAAAGTGGTACGCCACTGAGATATTCTAAATTAAAAATTATTTTTGAATACCTTGCTCAATTTGTGAAAAAAATCTCTCTTGCCTTTTTTCGTATGAGGCGTCGTTTTTATGCAAAAAAATAAAACATCATAAGCGGTATTTTTCATTTTTTAATACGTACAATTACATTAAATCAAAACAATTACAGAATATAACACTAATAACATTTTAAATAGGCGCAAAGCTACAACAAATGTTCAAAATGACCTCCCTCAGATGTAATACAAGATTCAACTCTTCGCCTCATTGATTGTCGTATTCGCTCAAATATTCTTGGTGTATTTCTTATTGTCTCACAGCCGGCTATAATTCGATTCCTTAGGTCATCAGCATTTTCAACGGGAGTGGAATAAACTAATGATTTAAGAAAACCCCAAATGCAAAAATCTAAGGGATTTAAATCCGGCGATCGAGCAGGCCAATGTTCCGTACCTCCCCTACCTATCCAACGATTTGGATATACAGTATCTAAATGATTACGAACATTAATGCTAAAATGAGCTGGTGCACCATCATGCATAAACCATAAGTTGTGTCTTAACTGTAAAGGAATTTCTTCAAAAAGAACAGGTAACTCTTCCTGTAGAAAATTAAGGTAAGCCTCGCCTGTTAATCGTTGTGGGAGGAAGTATGGACCAATTAAATAATGATCAGTTACCCCAAGCCATACATTTGCTGAAAACTCATGCTGAAAATGAGCTTCAAAGATTCCATGTGGATTTTCCTCAGCCCATAAGTGATTGTTATGGAAATTTCGTATACAATGTCGTCCAAAATTCGCCTCATCAGTAAACAAAACGCCATTTAAAAAATTAGGAATTTGAGCGATTTGATGAAGAATCCACTGGCAAAAAATAGGCGCGGAAAAAAGTCTCTAGGTAGTAAAGCTTGTACACGTTGGATATGAAACGGATACAACTGCTGTTCTTTAAGAATTTTAAATACAGTGAAGTTGCTTACATTCAATATGTTGGCAATTTTTCGAGTACTTGTTTCAGGTGACTCGGCAATTAACTCGAGAACTGCTTCTTCTAGTTGCACAGTTCGTACTTCTCGAGGACGCCCGCAGTCAGCCGTTTGTTTCTTAAATGTACCATTTTCCCGCAAACGTTGGTGAAGACGAGCAAATAGTGTGTGATGGGGTACCCTACGTCCTGGATACAACTCAGCATACAATCGTCGAGCTTGCCGACCATTTCCATTACATCGACCGTAGACAAAATGCATGTCTGAAAATTCCGCATTTGTATAATTTTCCATTTTTTCGGCAAAAGTAAAATTAATAACCAACTAACAATAATGTTATAGCCAAAACTAAAAGTTTAATAACTTTAGAAACTTGTAAAAACGCTAATTTGACATTAGGTATCTAAATGTTGACAGTAGCCTACTAGATAAAAAAAAATATTAAAAGAAAAGAAAAATACCGCTTATGATGTTTTATTTTTTGCATAAAAACGACGCCTCATACGAAAAAAAAGGCAAGAGAGATTTTTTTCACAAATTGAGCAAGGTATTCAAAAATAATTTTTAATTTAGAATATCTCAGTGGCGTACCACTTTTTTCTTTAAAAAAATTGAGACTATTACCCGTACGCGCGCCACTGATGAACACAAAATTTTTATTTGCATGTCAAAAAATGCGTAATAACTACCTCTTAAAACCCACCAAATTTCATTTGCATATCTCGATCGGTTTTAGAGCAATAAAAAAATAATCAGTTTTTAAGAAAAACTTTAACACCCCGTATCTCGGAAATGAAGCATTTTTGGACAAACGTTTATAAAGCAAACTCTCATTATTTTTCATGCAGAATCACCCCCTGAAGTTTGTCGCACTTATTTACTAACACCCTGTATATCACTAGAGGTGAAAGGTTATTTTTTTGGTTTCCATAGCCTATTAAGCCAACAATTTTTTTCTAAAACCGTTTGCTTTATTACATAAATGCAAGAAACCAACATATTTGGTTTTTTCTGTGGTCGTCATGCTGGTGAAGCTTTACTTTTTGAAAATTGAGCCCAATAATACCCCCTCTGGTAAAAGAAACTACAATAAATTCATTTTTTCATTGTAAAATTGGGTGTTCACCCTTTTGAGACAAAAATAAATATAACTCCTAGACTGACACGAATATGCAAATTTTCGTAAGATTTGACGCAAAAATGTAGCTCCAGTTTAAAATAAGCGAATTTTTTACCCAACTTAGCATGGCTGTAGCTTGGAGGGTTTTTTTTCAGTTTATAGGACCTTATTCAAATAAGCCTCTAAAATATTTGTACTGGCAGCACTCTACAGAAACTACCCCTATCTATAGTTTAGATTGTGCGGGTCTATCCATTAATCAAGTACAAACTTTTGTAGTTACATTCTATTCTAACTTGTTTATTAACACCTTTTAAAAGCAACGCGTAAGATATATGAAACAGATTATTTGGTATAGCAAAGCAGTAAAGCAAGATTAACAAAGAAATAAATATCAGTAGTATTTTAGTTAATATTTGTAATAGAAAAAAGGGTGAACAGTAAAGTTGTAGATAATTATCTTTTAAATAGGAAGAGAAAATCCGATATTTAATGTAGTACTTTGTTTTTGAGTTACGACATAAACTTGCATTTTTTAAATGGTTATTTAAAAAATCGTATTCATAGGTTTTTATAATTAGTGATACTAACATTTGTCAAAACTTTTAATGAAACATTAATAGTATTTTAAATGTGTTAAATTTTGATTAATCTAAATTGAAAGAAATAAATAACAAAATCTAACAATAAATTTAACAAGTAAGAATCAATTTAAATTTACTACTATAGAAGTTGAAATATGCTTTAAATAAAGTTAATCAAAAAAGGAGGAATATTTTGTATTTAAAAATTATCGAAAATTTTACTGTTATTGCCTATACCAGGCTATATCATTTTAAAACCAAATTTGTTGCTTTTGGTCACAACGCCTATACGTTATAATCTTAAATAATTATTGTTATGGCAGCCATAGTTAAAAAAGAAAATGAGTTTTTAACAATACTTGTTTACTTTTTTCGCAGTCAACTAGAAAACACACATTTCAAAATTATTATGTCCAAAACTACGTTATATTTTTATTTAAAATATATCTTGTTATACATTGTTAAAGAGCTTATAAAAAGCCCTTTCTAAAAATGTCATAGCCAACTATTGTTTCCGATTTAAAAAATGTAAGGTAATGTTGTAGGGTAAAAACGGACTACTAAATTAAATACCAAGTTATAACTTTCTATTAAGAAGATCTACATGTTTCCTATTTACACATTTTGTCTATTTCGAATATTAGTTGAGGTACGGAAGAAACGAAAAATGGAGATGGAAATCAAAAGCGATTTAAACTAAGCTCAAAAAATACATTTCTTTCCCCATTTAACCATCTCTTTAGCGGCAGCGGATTTCAAGATCACTGTACTAAACATCGAAAAAAGCTCACCCTGCAGAATACATTTTATCAAACAAGGAAAGTATTTAAAAGCCTTAATAGGAAATATTTTATTCTTAAAAAAAATAATAAAAAAACAATATAATAAAACGAAACTATTTACATATATTGTGGTACAGCAATACCGTATTTGTCATGTAACCAAAACATTTATTTAAATTATATAATTTTTAATTATTATATCGTTTACCTGCTTAACTTTATTATTCATTAAAAGGAATCCGTTCTCAGGCCGACCGGAGACAAAAACTGTGCAGTTAAACCTGATTGCCCCACACACGCTCAGGTCTCAGGTTTACCCGAGTAGTGTTCCGGCCGACCTGAGAAAAAAACTGTGCAGTTAAAACTGTACAGTTATACCTGATTGCCCCACCACGCTCAGGTCTCAGGTCTACCTGAATAAAAACTGTACAGGTCTACCGTGGGTACACCTGTTTACTATCATCAACATTTAATGATTCACTCATATGACCCAAATCATGATATTCATTCATAAAATTTTGATATGCCTCTTTAAATACGGCATTGGATTCAAATTTACGTTCTAGAGATAGAAATCTTCGTAAAGCCTTTTCTTTAGATTCGCCCAAATTTTCGATTGGCTCTTTAAAAGGTATAAAAACAAATCGGTGTTTCGAAAACTGTCCGAAACAGGTGGAAAAATTAAATATTTTCTTTCGTATATTGTAGGTAAATAAATTAATTCCGAAATTTAGCAATTCCACCCACTGTGTTTATTCCTGTTCTCGTTTACAATATTTCCCGCTCGAGGCTCTTCCTCGATCGATAGAGTTTCCATGGCAACCGCGGCGGCGCAACGGGCTCCTTGCTGTAAGCGTCGTTTCGAGCAGACCGCTTCTTGTTGAACGCGCAGTGCAGACTTTATTCTCCTAAGATACGGTCGCTTGTCTATCCAGTTCGGATAATACGATCTCTTGAGACAGCCATCTTGCTTTTCTATCGTCATAGTTGTAGATAAGTTCGTTAAATGTTCGTCTATGATATTTGAACAGCTGTCTACGTAAAAGCGGGCTTGTGTAAAAGGTTTAGAGAAGAAGATTCGGTGTAATTTTGGTAAATGTCGTTGTGAAACAGTTTCGTTGGACGTGTAAGCGGGTTGTTGATGCCCAAAACAATAATGATGTAGTTTCCTGCAGTCAAATCTCGACTCACGCTGATCTGTTTGAAGTATAAACAGGTAAATTTAAATAATAAACTGTATCTTAATATAAACATTCTTCAGAGTCACAGAAGACTCAATTCTCTCAAAGTAAGAAGTGCTACAGAAGGTAGTAAACTTTTCTCTCGCATAAATCTTGGAATTTTGATAATAGTGTAGGAGTTTTATAGTTGAGCGGAGTTGGCAACTATTTTGAATATTGTAAATATTGAAAAGAACCTTTGTAATATTAGGAGTTAGTTATAAATAAAGAAGTGTTAGACATTAGTCCAGTTGGAAGAGGAAAAAATAGTGAAGTTGATGAAAGTTGAAATATAGTGAGTTTGTTGATTACGAAAAATTGTCATTTCTTAGTTTAAGTTAGTTTTAAGAGTTTTACATCCTCTTGTTGGTCGTACGTGAAGGATGCTTATTTTTCAACAAGAATGTGTTAATATTTTTATGTAATTAAAGAAAACTTGTGTGTTTTACTTCTTTGCTTAATTTATTAAACCCTCACCTGCGCATCTGCGTATCAGGGATCCAAAATACTAAAAACCAGTGACTGGCTAGGTTCACTCGCTGTTTAGGTTGAAACAAATAGTTGAAACCTACTCCGTAATTGGTTAGCGTAAATTCTAAAATAGCGCTTGCGCGTTTCCAATTCATTTTGGTCCTTCGAGCCGGATCCTGTGCGCATGCGCGTTGGGAGGTTTTCTTAAATTATATTTGTGTATATTTCTATATATTTTTGCATTTTTTAACATTTTTTTGAACTTTTTACACAGCAAACTGTTGTGTTTTTGTGTTTTGCTTGTATTAAATATTAGGTAAATGGACAGTGCATATAGCCGCTCTAGGTTATACCGCTAGATGGTGAGGCTTTAAACAGACTTTAGTGGGTAAGTCGTTGAAAATTGTAAAACTGTTATTGTTTTTTAACTTTCTTTTTAATTTGTTGTTTAAAAAAAAAAATTGAATATATTTTTCTAATATTAAAAATGGAATTTGAAAGTCTCAAAGCACAAAGAACTACTGTTAAGGGTAAAATTACGCGAACTTACAACTGGTTTATTGCAAATTCAGATACAGTGACGGACTCAGAAATTTTTAAACAAAGATATGAATATTTAAAAGATGCATTTCAGGATTATAATCAACTTCAAGATGCCATTGAGGCAATTCCAGATACCCTTGATAGTGAGGATCGGAGTGCTATTGAGGATAGAGTACTTACACTTTGTGGGCAAATAATGACATGTATAAAAAATTTAACTCCTGCGCAAAATATTTTACAACCTCAAAGCCCCACGCCTATTATAGTACAACAAAATGTACCTCAAAATATTTCTGTTAAATTACCTCAAATTAATATTCAATCTTTTAGGGGTGATCCCTCTGAGTGGAATTCTTTTTATCAACTTTTCGATGAGTTAATAGTAAAAAATACTTCTTTGTCAGATGTACAACGATTAGTATATCTAAAATCGTTCTTACGAGAAGAACCTTTAAAATTAATCGAAAGTTTATCAGTAATAAGTGACAATCTTGCAGTTGCTCTAGAAATCTTAAAGAAAAGATATGAAAATAAATTAACGGTCATTAATTCTCTTTTTGTGTCACTGCTCGAGGTATCCCCCTAACAAAATGTACTGCGGCAAGCTTGAGAGATTTTGTTACAAACTGCAAAAGAAATCTTGCTTCTTTGAAAAATTTAAATTATTCATATAAACAATTATTCGAATTCTTACTTGTTTATTTATTAGGCAAAAAAATCGATTTCGGTACGCGCAAAGCTTTTGAGTCCGAGCGAGATTTGACTGAATTGCCGGAAATTGAAGAATTTTTCGAATTTCTTGAAAATAAATGTATAGTACTAGAAAATCTAGCTAGTACAGGAGGACAACCTCCAAACCAAAAGGTTTTTAAAACTTCTCTACTTTCAAATACTTTACAAAAAAATCAAAATAATGCAGTTTGTCAAGGTTGTGGCGATCGTTCACATACTATATATTCATGTAATAAATTTAAAAATTTATCTCTTTCAGAAAAAAGAAAATTGGTAAGTTCTAAAAACTTTGTTTCAATTGCTTGAGTAGCAATCATAATTTCCCCCAATGTTCTTCAAAAAATTGTGTTCAATCTGTTCACAAAAACACCACACTTTTTTACATCCTAATCAAGGAAATCCATCCCAATTTCAAAATACCCAAAACCCACAAAACCAACAAAATGGTTCTCGTCCTTTCTTCAAGGGCAATCAAACTCAAAATCCCCCTGTATACAATCGTGGTACAGGTCAAGAACAAACTCAAGGTCAATTTCAAGCACCTTTATCACCCCCTCTACCTCACAGCCTCACCCCCTCGATTTCAAAATGCACCTCGTCCACCCCAATCACAAGGAGGTCATTCACCTGCCTTAAAGGATAATTCACCTGCTCAGGGCACTTATTCAGTTTCGGCCCTTTCTACAAAAAATTCCTGTGTACTGTTGGCCACAGCAGCCGTTTTCTCTATGACAGTCATGGAAACAAAATACAAGCAAAGGCAATTTTGGATACCGGTTCACAAAACTCCTTTGTGACTGAAAGATTAGTTCAAAAATTAAATTATGTTCCTTATTCAAGGAAAACCTGTGTTGCTGGTATTGCTCTTTCCACCAATTTGTCAAGAAAAATGGTGGATCTTGTTCTACATTCAAATGTATATTATTATAAAAGGTTTAAAGTTTCCTGTGCGATTTTGCCGGCAATCACCTGTCCATTGCCGCAATTTCACATTGATTCTTCTTCTTGGAACATTCCAAGTGATGTCCCATTGTCAGACCCCTCTTTCTCCTCACCTTCTGAGATAGATCTTCTCATAGGTGCAGATGTATACTATGACTTGTTATGTGAAGGTCACATAAAATTAGGAAAAAATCTTCCTACTCTCATTAACACCCATTTGGGATGGGTGGTTGGTGGTACATACCCTGGTCGATCGATACCTATAAACAGTATGTCCTACTTAAACACTTCACATTCTATTCGTGAAAACAGTGTTTCCTTGTTTATTCAAACTGAAGAGCAATCCCCTTTTGAGCAACTAGTCTCAAAATTCTGGTCACTTGAGGAAATCCCTCAAACAGCACCTATTTCGAAAGAAGATGAACTGGCTGAAGAGTCATTCATAAAAACGACAAAATTATTGGAAAATGGTCGTTTTCAAGTGGATCTACCACTAAAATCTGATACAGAAAATTCAAAACTTGGCGACTCATTTGCAATAGCTCAGAAAAGATTTCTTAACCTTGAGAAAAGGTTTGAAAAGACCCTCAGTACTTTTCTGAGTACAAAAAATTTATCAATGAGTATGAATCCCTGGGACATGGAGAGTTTGTTCCATTTTCACTTGTAAATGAGTGCTCACAACCAAAATATTTCCTACCACACCATGCAGTTATCAAAGAAGATAGCATAACCACAAAACTCAGAGTGGTTTTCGATGCATCTTGCAAAACTGCATCGGGATATTCCCTGAATGATATAACCTTGAAGGGCTACCAAGTTCAGCCCGATTTATATGACATCTTATGTCGTTTTCGATCTTACAAATATGTTCTCACTTCTGACATCGAAAAGATGTTCCGACAAATTCTGATCAATCCAGATCAGAGATTTCTACTAAATATTCTTTGGAGAGAAAACTCTCAAGACAACTTAAAATGTCTACAATTATCGACAGTCACCTACGGTACGAATTGTGCACCTTATCTGGCCACTAGAGTTCTGAATGAACTGGCTCAGAAAAATTCTTCTGAGTACCCTCTTGCCTCAGAGGCAATTCTAAACATGACCTACGTCGATGATATCCTGGGAGGTGTCGATAATTATTCTGATTTGGAAATTCTGTACACTCAGTTAAATGCTCTCTTAAATTCTCATGGATTCCACCTACACAAATGGTGCTCAAACTCGAGCAAATTTTTGAGTGAAATTTCGCAAGAAAAAACTTTCGATCAAGACCTAAACTTTGATGATTCTCCAAGCAAGGTTTTAGGGTTGAGGTGGAATCCTTTCTGTGACTTCTTTTGTGTTTCAATCCCAGACTACACGTTTAAAGGGCCAGTAACAAAACGAACAATTCTTTCTGTCATAGCTCAGTGTTATGATCCGCTTGGCTTCTTGTCATTAGTGATTGTTACTGGTAAACTAATAGTCCAACGGCTTTGGGCTCTAAAATTAGACTGGGATACTCCAATTACTGACGAGGTTCTGTTAAAGGACTGGAAAAACTTCTTTGAGTGTCTGCCATTGCTAAAAGATCTAGAAATTCCTAGATACTTTTTCTTGTCTAAAGAGATTAAACAAATCGAACTTCATGGTTTCGCAGACGCTAGCATGAAAGCATATGCCGCCTGTGTATATGTCAGAACAATTTATGCTGATGACTCCATTTCATGCATACTGATTTCTTCTAAATCCAGGGTTGCCCCACTGAAAACCGTTACACTTCCGAGATTGGAGTTGTGCGCCATGTTGTTACTTGCGCGATTGGTGACTAAACTTCAGTCTGTATTGAAAGATCGTTTTGAGGTGAACTCCGTGAATCTTTGGACAGATTCGCAAATAGCCTTGTGCTGGGTGCAAGCTCATGCTTCAAGGTGGTCAGTGTTTGTGTCAAATCGAGTGGCACAAATACAGGAATTGACTTCCAATTATTTCTGGAGACATGTCAAGTCAGCTGACAACCCGGCGGACTTACCTTCTCGTGGAGTACCTATAAAGGATGTCCAAAATTTGAGTTTGTGGTGGCAAGGACCCTCGTTCTTAAATAACTCCGAATTTGAAAATTCAAAAATTTCCTTTGAAAACGTACCACATTTAAGTGACCTTCCTGAAGAAAGAAAAATTTCTTTGGTTACATTCCAGACGACTAATCAGTTTGCCTTTTGGACAAGATTATTTTCGCAGTTTTCATCCTTTTCAAAAATACAACGCACCGTGGCATATGTTTTGAGATTCATTCATAACATAAAAAATAAAAATCAGAAAAAAGTGGTTTTCTTGACGTGATTGAATTGAAGGCTGCCCTTGACTTCATTGTAAAAGTTCTTCAACAACAACATTTCTCCAAAGAAATCGGTGAGCTAGAAAAACTCAATCTGTGAGTGACAAGCAATTAAGAAAACTTAAACCTTTCCTTGACCGAGATGGTTTTCTACGAGTGGGTGGTAGATTGGAGAATGCCGATATTCCATTCGATCAAAAACATCCTCTCCTTTTACCTGCCCACAATTATGTTGCCTCATTATTACTAACATATGAGCATAAACGTTTGGGTCACGCTGGTGCTCAAACGGTTCTTTCCAATGTAAGGTTGAGATTCTGGCCTTTGAATGGTCTTCGAGAGACCAAGCGAATAATTCGAAATTGCGTAACATGCTTTCGGTTCAAGGCTAAGCCAGCAGAGCAGAGTATGGCCGATTTACCAAAGGACAGGGTGCAACAATCTCGTTGTTTTAGCAGGGTTGGCATTGATTATGGTGGCCCATTTCTACTTAAGTCTTCTAATTTGCGAAAGGCACCTGTCATAAAGTGTTATATTGCCATATTTGTCTGCATGGTCACAAAGGCTGTTCACTTGGAGTTAGTGACTAGCCTGTCTACTGAAGGCTTTCTGATGACGCTGAAAAGATTCATTTCTCGAAGAGGAAATCCTTATAAAATCTTCAGCGATAATGGTTCCAATTTCATTGGCTCAAAAACCAACTTAGAGAGCTTTATGAATTTTTCAAGAATAAGGATTTCTCAGAGTCAATCCAGACTTTTCTCTCCCAAAACGAAATAGAATTCAGATTTATCCCACCTAAGAGTCCACATTGGGGAGGTATTTGGGAGGCTGCAGTCAAAAGCACCAAGTACCATCTCTATCGTTTAGTAGGAGAGACTCGATATACCTTCGAGGAGTTTTACACGATTTTGACAAAAATTGAAGCCATTTTGAATTCTAGACCTCTTTGTCCTTTGTCAAATGATCCTACTGATTTTCAAGTTTTAACACCTGGACATTTTCTGATTGGAGGCAGTCTCACAGCCTACCCTGAAAAGGATGTGACTTCTCTTCCAGAAAACAGATTGACTCGTTTCCAAAGGATTTCAAAGATCCAACAAATATTTTGGAAAAGGTGGAGACTTGATTATCTCAATCGACTTCAAAATAGACCAAAGTGGTTTCAAGACTCCGAAAATTTGAAGGAGAATGATTTGGTTCTCCTTAAGGAAGATGACACCCCTCCTCTGAGATGGCCTCTGGCCAGAGTTTTGGAAATTCTTCCAGGTGCTGACAACAAAGTTCGAGTTGTCAGAATCAAAACTCAAGATGGTGTCTTCTTGCGCAGCATAGCCAAACTTTGTCCTTTGCCTCAGCAAGATGTTGCTGAGGTTACTGATGATGAAGACTTGTAAATTTAGTTCCAATTCAAAAGTTGCCAATTCCGGTTGAGATGCTATCGCATCTTTTGTGTTCTTGAAATTATGAAATTTCAACGGGGGCAGTATGTTTCGGAAACTGTCCGAAACAGGTGGAAAAAATTAAATATTTTCTTTCGTATATTGTAGGTAAATAAATTAATTCCGAAATTTAGCAATTCCACCCACTGTGTTTATTCCTGTTCTCGTTTACAATATTTCCCGCTCGAGGCTCTCCCTCGATCGATAGAGTTTCCATGGCAACCGCGGCGGCGCAACGGGCTCCTTGCTGTAAGCGTCGTTTCGAGCCGACCGCTTCTTGTTGAACGCGCAGTGCAGACTTTATTCTCCTAAGATACGGTCGCTTGTCTATCCAGTTCGGATAATACGATCTCTTGAGACAGCCATCTTGCTTTTCTATCGTCATAGTTGTAGATAAGTTCGTTAAATGTTCGTCTATGATATTTGAACAGCTGTCTACGTAAAAGCGGGCTTGTGTAAAAGGTTTAGAGAAGAAGATTCGGTGTAATTTTGGTAAATGTCGTTGTGAAACAGTTTCGTTGGACGTGTAAGCGGGTTGTTGATGCCCAAAACAATAATGATGTAGTTTCCTGCAGTCAAATCTCGACTCACGCTGATCTGTTTGAAGTATAAACAGGTAAATTTAAATAATAAACTGTATCTTAATATAAACATTCTTCAGAGTCACAGAAGACTCAATTCTCTCAAAGTAAGAAGTGCTACAGAAGGTAGTAAACTTTTCTCTCGCATAAATCTTGGAATTTTGATAATAGTGTAGGAGTTTTATAGTTGAGCGGAGTTGGCAACTATTTTGAATATTGTAAATATTGAAAAGAACCTTTGTAATATTAGGAGTTAGTAATAAATAAAGAAGTGTTAGACATTAGTCCAGTTGGAAGAGGAAAAAATAGTGAAGTTGATGAAAGTTGAAATATAGTGAGTTTGTTGATTACGAAAAATTGTCATTTCTTAGTTTAAGTTAGTTTTAAGAGTTTTACATCCTCTTGTTGGTCGTACGTGAAGGATGCTTATTTTTCAACAAGAATGTGTTAATATTTTTATGTAATTAAAGAAAACTTGTGTGTTTTACTTCTTTGCTTAATTTATTAAACCCTCACCTGCGCATCTGCGTATCAGGGATCCAAAATACTAAAAACCAGTGACTGGCTAGGTTCACTCGCTGTTTAGGTTGAAACAAATAGTTGAAACCTACTCCGTAATTGGTTAGCGTAAATTCTAAAATAGCGCTTGCGCGTTTCCAATTCAATCGGCCATCGGTATCGCGCCTAAAATTATTTTGAAAATTAAGCTCACACTCATTCTCTTCAGCCGACCACACTTTTTCTCATTAGAAAACTCATTTTCTATTTCCCAAAACCTTTCTAAGTTAAAACATAAATTTTGATCAGAAATATTCGAACTAAAATTGCACAAAACCTCATTTGTACTCTTAATATGAAAAGGACCTGATATGACCAATCCAAAACGCGTTTTTTGCTTAATAGGTTTACCTTTGCCTAAAGATATTTGGCTTATACACAACAAAGAATAAAGCCAATCATTACCTATCAAAATATCTATTTGACTAGGTTGATTGAATGACGGATCAGCCAAAGTAACATTTTTAGGAATATCAGTCTTACTCACATCAACTTTCATACTAGGAATATGCCCAGTTATGTATGGCAACACCAAACATTTTAAATTTGCATTAAATGCAGTATGCAAGGACCTAATCTGTATGTCACATTTATACTTAATATCAGAAGTGCTTTGATCTAAACCACCAACTGTCAAATTAAAACTCTCTTTTTTAACCTTTAATTTCTCACACAACTCTAACGTCATAAAACTCGATTGACTACCCTAGTCATGTAAAGCGCGCACTACGTGCCAAGCACCATTTTTATCTTGTACTTCTAATAAAACTGTTGAAAGAAACACATGATTTTCAGAGTTCAAAGACGACAAAGAAACTTTCGGAGCATTACAATTTTGTACTTGCGTATCAGAATTATTAGGCAATGTTGTGCTTCATTTTACATTTAGTACAAGGTGGACAGCGACAAAATTTAACAAAATGACCTGGCTTTAAACAATTTAAACAAAGCCTTAAGTCTTTTGCTTTCGCAATTCGATCATTTGGCGGCAGCTTAATAACACATTCACAATTTGTTATAAAATGTTCCCCTTTACACATTACGCATTTTATTTCATTAGCCAATAAACCTCTACTACTATATTTTTGTTTATCTCTATGACCTTGACCTTTATTATACCTATTTCTATCACTTTTCTGGTCATCTCGCCGCTCTAGCGTTTCCAAAAGATCCGCGCGCGATTTAAGGAAATCTTTTATGTCAGACAAAGACAAAATATTCGTTTGTGTGTTTTTAAACTGTTCCCATTCACGCCCAGTAACCGCATCTAATTTTGTACTCACTAAATACAGTGCCGTATTATCCATTAGGCTGACTAGGCTACAGCCTAGGGCTCCATGGAAAAAATAGGCGCCAGACAGGGGAGTAATAGGCGCTAGACAGGGAAGTTTCTAAACAAGTTTAGGTCGGGTGAGGATTAGAACTAATTTTTCTGTGTGGGGATATAAATAAAATAGACGCGAAAGAGAGAATGACCTTTTTTTTGACTAAAATGGAGGTTAGGACCTTTTTTTTTTTTGCTCTTCAAAATGTTTTTTAGTAGGAAAATAGGCGCTCTGGGAATTCTAGCCTAGGGCGCCTCATACCCTTAATACGGCCCTGACTAAATACATAATTATAGCTCCCCAATACTCGGTTTCTTGGTTTAACGATGCTAAAGCGCTTAAATTTTTGGATACGCTGTCAATTAAACATCTAATTTTTTCAAATGACTCCTTTTGAATTGGCTCTAGATCAAACAAATGTTTTAAATGCATATGTACCAATAAACGATTATTATCATACCTTTCACACAAAGTTGTCCAAGCTATAGAATAGTTAGAACCTTTAAAATCCAATTAACGAATAACATTCGCGGCTGCATCTTGTAATGATGCTCTTAAGTAGTGAAACTTTTGACTTGGGCTAAGCGGCTCGTTACTATGAATCAGACTGCAAAATATTTCTCTTAATTCCAGCCATGATTTATATTCCCGGAGAACTTTGGAAGAGTGATGACCAATAATTTTACCCCACTTACTCCTCGACACCCAAAACATGTCAAAATTGATAGGCTGGGTTAAAGCACCGCTTCCACATCTGGCGGTTTGCATATTCATGAAAGACTCATCAAAAGGAATTCTCCTAAATAGGGTAATTATCATGAAGTTAATTTTTTCTTTGTTGGCCCAGGCACTAAATCACATATTTGCTATGCCAAAATATTAGGATTTAGCCATTAAAAGGAGAATACCTATAACGGGCTAGTAAAATGTATTGCAACACTTAAATATCTCTTAAACCGCTTAAGCTAAATTTACAAAAGTTGGTATCTAGAAAATGTTGAGCCTGAAGAATTGTGCATATCAGTGATGGCGGGCGGCACATCTGGTAGTTTTGTACTACCCGTGTTTTATCTATGTGCGCATGACGTGTGTGCCCGTAAAACGTGCTTCAAATTGTGCCACTTTTCTGATTAGAGATTAATTTTCTCTCATTTTCTATTCTCATTGGGATAAATATTAAATTGCCCATTATAAACTTTTAAACGGTTTTCGTTATTAGTATGGTGTCGCCTTCGGATCAGGTCGCTACTGGCTGATCTCCGCGTGGGTATTGGTATTGTTTAGAGCATTCTATCAAAACGTCGCTCTATAGGGATAAAAAAGATTACAAAACAAATGCAGAAATAGTTATTTTTGTAACAAGGGCCTACTTCTAGTTTCCCCTGAAATAGTATGCCTCGATCCACTTGCGCTAGATAAATCATCTGTTGGAGAATTGTTTTTAACTAAAGTCTTAGCTTTGGCAATAATACTAAAATACTTGTCTTCAAAACTAGCCTTTTCCCCTAATTCGTTACCTAAATTTAAATTGGTCCCTTCTAAATCCGATTGTATCGAATCAAACTTGTCTAAAACAAGCTCTTTTCTATTTAATCTGGCATCAAGTTCGTTTATTTCCACATGACTTAAGGTGGTTTTACTTTCTAAAGTTTCTAAATATTTTTGAAAACTTGTTAGCTGAGATTTACAGGTAGCCCTACTCCTAACTAACGCGTCTTTATTAGTGCTCATCTTTAAATTTCAGTTAAGTATCAAACACACAACAATACTAATGAATAAAAACAAATTTATTTTTATTTTTCAAATACGACACTCTACTAAGCGCCTAAAATCTACTTTTAGAAGCAAAGGATACATGGAATCACAGGACTTACCCACTTGCTTCTTTCTCAAACCTGCTTATTTGCTTTTATTCTCGTCGGTTTTTCACTCCCGGTAACAAACAACGTTTATTTTTCACTCTTTATGGAACTTTTCATCCGGTTCGAAGACCATGTTTTGACCTTCGATTATTTATTTAAAAAAGTGGACTGTATAACACTTTTGTTTCTATATTAATTAAAAAATGTTTCAATTCGTCTCCACGCATTGGACCGCGCCGCGCCGCATACGCTTCAGCCGCCTTGATCGGTAGCGCCCTCACGTCACAAAATATGCGTACCATGATGTGTTTTATAGACAGGGAGATTTAACAAATTTATTGTTTATAGCCTAGATGCACGAACAGTTAAAAATGCCAAGGAATTAAAAATTATGTGTTTCATGCAAGAAAAATTCCACTAAAATTGCTACATGTAATAATTGTTGAAGTTTTTATGTAAGAAATGTTTAAAATGACCTTTAAAAAAAATTATTTTGTGAAGATGTAACTAACCCAGGTATATTAGCTACTAAAAGCCAAAATTATTTACAAAATATTTTTTTAACCCAAGATGAAAATATTCAAGATAAATTAAAAAAGATTTATTTTTTAACTTCAGGATAATAATAACAAACACGGTTGTGAAGAGGGGTTTTCCTTTAACTTTAAATTTTATCACAAAATTTATTTTTTACAACAGTATCCATACAATCTTGCTTTATTTTTAAAAATAAAAGTACTTTACTTTTGAGAATGTTTTATAACTTTAGTTATAACTTGTTATGTATAATCAAAGTAAAATGTTGTATCTTTTAGTGAGAAGCCATGATTTTTTATTGTCAAATTAAAAAGTAAAATTGTTCAAAAATAAATTTAAACTTAAAAAAAAACACACGCAGACTAATTCACTCCAAAGTACATCAAAACGTTTAACAAAATTTAAGGTAGTATGGTCACGAAAGCAAAATTTCAAGAAACTGTTTAAACTTAGTATATAACTAATTTATGTATAACTGTTAAAATTTAAAGCCAATTTACTACGTCTGTTAGGAGATTTTTGCAATTAAAAATGATGTTATTTGCACATATAACATAGGAGAAGCGCGAAAAAATGATAATTTTCTAATTTTATTTTTTAAAGAAATTACATCGTTATAGCGAAAAACTGGTATGTTAATGTAAAAGATATTTTCTACGATTAGAAAAAAATTAAAGTTTTTTATCACTCTGTTTAATTAAAAAATTAAACTTAAATTCTCGTTTCAAGGACTACTTTTAGTGACGGAGATATGAAATAAATCGCGCCGAGAGCATTGGAATTCGCTGTTCGTGGGGGCCCCGTTTTCTAGAGGAATTCGCAAAGGGCTGGCTCGAGGAAAAGTATCGTCTGAACGGTTTTGGACTCCTAAGCTACGAAATTTTGATTATCCTAATATGGATTGTGCTGTACTTTTCGAATAGTATTTCACGTGAAGTTATTTTTGTTTTATATTATAAACGAGCGATTATGGGCTAATTTTCAGTCAAAGTTTATTAAAGTCGGCTAAAAAACTTGCTTTTTACCATAGTGTAATAAGGTTTGTTTTTTTTTACTTTGACAAACTAAAAAACTATTCTGGTTAAAGAATGAGTATTATACATAGGGAGTATGCAAATTTGTTTAAAGTTAAGTAATTTGTTTAAAAAAAGCGTTTAAACACGTCGATATTTATTTTTACCTGCGGTTTTTTTTTCCGCTAAATTCATTTGTACAGGGTGTATCACGACAAACAAGCACAGCTGCAGTTGGCTTCCCAATATCTATAACTGATACCTATAACCACAACTATACTATAGTCTGAAGTATAAAAGGGCTAGGCTAGCTCAGAATATTTTTTATATCTTATTCATTGATTAATGAATACGCTTTAAATAAACAGACAACAATGTCACAAGACTCTACAAAAAGGCAAGTGAAATCCTTGAAGGGTATTGTCAATAAAAGTCAAAATTAAAATATATTAATTTAATATTTATTTAAAATAAACATTAAGTATCTAATTTTCATTAGATCTCTTTTTTAAAGTTTATTAACAAAAAGATAAATCCAAAATTTGCATATAGTAACAGAGGTTAAACTGTAAATAATTTACAAATTACTAACTCACAGTAATAACCAAATTTTAAAATATTAACCTCCACTTTCGATAACTATTGTTACATCTATTAACAAGGTAAAATATAAAGTTTACTTATCTTGATCACAGATTAATTGACGTGTCAGTAATTTATAAATCATTAAATTGTGGTACAAAATAAATTCCTAAAAATTAACCAAACTTAAAAGATAAAGATGTTACATAAAATGACTTACAGATTCTTACTCAAAATCAAGAAAAAATAATAAATCTTTTTACACCAAGTCCGTGAACTACCCTCGTATATGTAAGACCTTAAGTTGCATTTAAAACTTTTTTTTTAACAGGCTCTTACTAATAATTTTTTTTACAAAAAGTTAAGCAGAATTACCATATGAAGTTATAAGCAAAATTTGATAGCACTATGGCTTAGAAACAAAAATATATCCGGTCAAGGGTTAAACAAAAATCTTATCTGGTAAATCAAATCAATTATTGGTCTAAAGTCCTCGAATATCGAGTATTATTACTCTTAAATGAACTTTTTATTATTAATAATCATATTATTAATACACACAACATGTACACTCTTATACACACACATATAAGGTTTCCATAAACCATTACACCCAATCACACGCAAACATGTAATATTATAAATCGTTACACAAAATTTTTATTTGTTGGACTACCCCTTTAAAGTTATGCACCCCAAATATGGATATATACAGGCTTTAGCCTCAGATTTGAATTAGAGTGAAATATTGAACAAAGCGTAAAAAAATGTATGTAATCGGAACAATGTATTTTGTTATTGTTAGCAAGTATGTTTGTTGATTATTATTAAAGTAAATAACAGTAAGAAAATCAAAATTCAATTCTAGAACTAGACTGTAGATAAAAGATATTAATATTAATATACTACATTATGTCTTATGCAAAATAAACAGTTTTACTACAACATTCTTAAAATCTAAGCTTATCTGTGATGTTCAGTTATCCTTAGAGATGTCAGGGTAACAGCACCATTCACTAGGGAATGCTTTTGTCGACAGCCAACAATGCCAACAGTCCAACGGTGACAGGAAGTAAATCCAAATGCAGAATGTTAAACATAAAAGAAATGGTAAAAAAGAAAAACCTTAAAAGAGAAAAATTGGTCTAAACAGTATGTTCGGTTAGGTAATATACAGGATACACAGAAATAAGAAGATATGATCTTGCGCAGGTGGGCGGGGCTTCGCTGTAATAAAAAAGTTGCCCATATGTATGTACACAACTTAGGCGCGGCCACACTGTATATTAGAATTATTAATTTTCCTATACTTTCCTTCAGTTTTTTCCCAATATTTATTACGAGGATGATTGACTAAAGAGGTACGTGAAACCTGGTCCAGAATCACGAAGTCACCGCTACCACAGGAGTGGTTGTGGTTGTCGTTTCATTGAAAACTAGGATAGCACAACGACAGCAAGTCTTATCGTATCGTGACTTCGTGATCCCTATGCTGGCTAAAAAACAAAAACTTGTTGACCTGACGATAGCGGAGAAACCTCCCTTAATTAACCAATTACCAAATGACTTAATAAAAAATAAAAAAGATATGTAACGACACTGTCGAATATTCGCAATTGCATGCATTTAGAAGAAAGTAAAATAGTTTTTATCTCTCTTCAAAATCTCCACACAATCTCCATGGGCATATAAAAGGGGGGTTAACCTAAGTATAAGGAAGAAGGAAAATTTATATGGGAAAAATCCCTTGTTTCTATTGTTTTTTTATGTGTATGGTCATGTGGACCCCCCTTTGCAAGTTTACAAAACCAACACCAGTGTACAAAACCAACACCAGTTCAGTGAGGACGGTGGCTGACCTTGAGTAGTCTTTTACAGTTACAAAGTCTACCCCATTTCGGTTCAAAAATTTACCATATTGGGATAGGATTTGTAACTATACTTTTACGGGATTTCCTTTTACAAAGGCTACCCTGTTTTAGTCGTTCTAACTTTTTAAGGAAAGTGGGCACGTAATTTCTTTTACATTTATTGCTTTAGCCGAAAAAATGTGGATGGTAAGAAAAGTGTTCAGATATTTAAATAAGTAAACGTTAGGAAATCAATTTCGGTTCAACCTAAATAGGAACTTTAAAAAAATATATATTATATAATTCACTGCATATATTTATAAAAGAAAATGCAATGATTTTTTTTTATAAAAAATATTTACCCTAAGTAATCTACTAATCTACTAAATCTACGACTCTAGTAATTTTTTTTTCTTTTATGCCAAAATGATGCATAGAAGTCTTCTCCAAAATTTTTAAAAATATCTGAACTAGTATAAAATCTATTAATAAAAAACATAATTTTTAACATTCCGTAGCTCAAAAAAAACTAAGACATTTGGAGCATATGTTTATATAAAGTTTTTTTCTTATTTTTTTATCAGAATCACCCTTAAAGTTTGCTCGACACTCTGTACAAAATAATATTTACATTTAATTATAGTGTTTTAAGCAAGTAACGTAAAGTAAAAATCTCATGACCCAGGCGCTTTAAAAAAATAAGTTAAAAAAGTTTTGTATTCCTCCCACGCTATCGTTTTGCGAAGACTTTTTTATTTTAGGGTGTTTTATTTAGTCGTGGTATGCCAAGTTGGGCTTTTCTAAATGACACTGTGTATTTTGTGGGGCGTGAACTGGGCAGTTTTCAGGAATATCTTGATAAACAAAACTATAATAAACAACAAAATAAACAGTCACGAAGAACTTGACAACGAAGTCAGGATATTAACTGAAAATATACAGTTCGCGCGCGATAGCCTAGCCACGAAAATTATAATAAATTACCCAGAAGACGACATACCGGACGACATTGCCACTTTAATTAGATTTAAAAATAATTTAAGAAAAAAGTGGCAACGTCACAGACGACTACAAGACAGAATAAGACTGCAAGAACTACAAATAAACATAAGACAAAAACTTAACGAACATAAAAACAAGACATGGTCAACAGTCTTAGAGAACTTATCAGTCCAGAATAATTCTTTATGGCGGTTGACCAAAAGACTAAAAAACAAACATAACAAAATACCTACAATAAACGGTGGAGAACCAGAAACAGACATACAAAAAGCTGACAAAATTGCAAATTACCTCGAAAGTACTTACAACACGACACCAAACAATTGCGCAGAGCATAACGAGATAACCACCCTGGTTAACACCGTTATCCACCAAACCTACCCTATACCACCCCTCCTTCTACCTAGAATTCTCTTCAGGCCGAAAGATTTAATAAAAATGCTAGCGCATCTACCGAGCAACAAATCACCCGGACCTGATGAGATTTCTAACGTACTCCTTAAAAACCTCCCCACTAAAACTGTTATACAATTTATGTACATAGTAAACGCCACTATCTATCTTCAATACTTTCCCGTGAAATGGAAAGAATCCATTATAGTGCCACTGCTTAAGCCAGGAAAGGACCCACGCAGAGCGGATTCTTATAGGCCTATAGCACTAACTAATGGACTTTCCAAAGTAACGGAGAAAGCTATACTAACAACATTTAAACATCACTTTGATCCTAATTATCCAGAAGAGCAATTTGGTTTTCGGGATAAACTTAACACAACGCTTTTAATTTTCAGAGTGATTCAAGAAGCTTTAAACAAAATTAATATAAAACAAAATACCGTGTTACTGGCTCTCGATATAAAGAGAGCCTTTGACACTGGTATGGCACTAACGGCCTTATTTATAAATTAATCACATACCATCAGTTACCAATGTACTTAGTCAAACTAATATACTCATATATAAGTGGCAGAAAATTCACAGTAAGAGTAGAAAACTCCAAATCTAGCATGCGAAGAACGCACGCAGGCGTGCCTCAAGGAACGGTACTATCGCCTAAATTGTATAACCTATTTACCGCTGACTTCCCCAAATACCCATCAACCAGGGTGGCCTTATTTGCGGACGACTCATTAATATATGCTCATTCATTTTACGCCAACGTAGCAAAGACTCATATACAGTACCACCTCCACCGTTTACAACCTTGGTGGGATAAGTGGAAAAATATGCGTGAATGAGGCCAAGAGTGAATGTATCATTTTAACTAAAAAGTTTACCAACAATAAGGTAAACATACCTATTAAAATTAAAAATCAATATATACAACCCAAGAAAACCATTAAATATCTGGGTGTTACAATTGATGAAAGGCTGTCATTTAAGCAGCATATTACACAAACGTTGCATAGAGCATATGCAGCAATGCATAGTCTCTACGCGATGTTATCAAGTAGGTCTGGACTGTCTCCCGAAAATAAAAGGATAATATACAAACAAATTATACGACCCGTTCTAACATATGCAGCACCCGTGTGGTGCAGTGTGTCTAATACTCAAATGATACGATTACAACGATACCAAAACAAGATCTTAAGATGTATCACATCGTCAAATCGATATGAGAGAATAGACACACTGCACAACATGGCTGAAATAGAGAAAATAGATGAGTTCATATACAACATATCGAACAAATTTTACTTAAAACAAACACCTATATCAAGACTAACAAGAGATTTAACTAACATTAGATTTGAAGACAATGCAATGCATAAACCACTCTATCACAGACTTCCTCTTTATTTTGGGGATGCAGACTAGATCTAAATCAAAATTGTATATAATAACAAATTAGCGTTAACCTAATTTTAATCAGATATATGTGTAAATCGTCAGAATGAAAGTAAATACGACTGGGAATGACTGTAGAATGAAATTAACATAACTGAAATATGAAAGGTAGATGAATGCACCAAGGTGACAAAACTTGGTTTCTTAAGCGCGCGGTACCTGAGCTAATTCAAATAGGTTTTTACATGCTTTTTCCTATAGAAACATGACAATACAAATGCAACATAACTCACTGAAACTTATTATCTTCAAGCCTTCAAAGGCAAAACAAAACTGCTTAGACGTTTGTAAGGTCACTACCGGGAAACGTCGTCTCACATTAATCTAAGACATAACTGCCTACCACAGGAGCCAACACCTGCTCCGGCCTCCCGGCTGACTAGTTTTCTCGCGCGAATCCTGTATAAGGAAAGCGAGTAATCATCATGTACATAGTAGTTAGTTATGAAATGTAAATATTTATGTAACTAATAAAGCAAATGTTTGAGTTGAGAGTTGAGTGTATTTTGTATTTTTAAAAATTTAGAATTTATAGTGCAGTTTTAAATATTTTGTATGTAAAATGCATCTCCATGCAACAGTTTTTTGAAATAATGTAGTGTTGTGATTTATAAATTAATAATATAATAATATATATTATTAAACCTAATTAACCTTTTCCTGACCTAATTACTAAGGGTAATGAAAAATTTTTTCATTTATAGTTTAAAATTTGATTTTCTTAGTTTTTCAAATTTTCAGATTTTTTTAACAGTATACCAGTATCAAAAACTTAATACTTTTAAATCAATCATTCTGAAAACCAATGCATGGAGATGCATTTCACCCATGCTAAATATTTTTAGAATGTATCATAGAATCCAATTTTTTAAAAATGGTGCTGAAAGTTTTTACAACAATTATTTAAAACATTTTTTTATAAAATGCATAGGTCATGAGATGCTTGACCATTACGTTACTTTCTTAAAACACTATATTTGAATGACTGAAACAGTATGAATATTTGTTTATAAAATTACCTTAAATTTAAGTAACAAACATACGGTTAATTTTTGAACCGAAATGGGGTAGACTGTGTAACTGTTTTAAGCAAACAAAGACTACTCTAGTTCAGTCACCGTCCTGACTGAACTAGTATAGGTTTTGTAAACTTGCTCCTCCTTTACCATACGGGAAGAAGGAAAGAAAACAGGATGTAGTAGGAAAATAAGTAAAATGCGTATTTTTCGTAAGTAAGGACAATTTTTTTAGAAGAAGAAAAAAATTTACAGCCAAACCCCCCGCTCTCCCCATAAAAACCTATATATACGTCCATGCCAATCTCATTACTTGAAATTCCAAGTAAACAAGTAAGATTTAAACTCCACCATTTTAATTAACAAACTCGGCAAGTTCACGTGAACTTTCTCCGGGGAACTTTCAACTATGATAATAATATAGGCAATTTATTTTAACGCATGACGTAGTAAATTAATAGTACCCCAATTTTTTTGTAGTCTCAATTAGTTTTACGTGAACTACTGTGAATTAAGGCAGAACTTCGGATATAATGGTCTGCAATTATTTGTTACCCTAAGATCCAGTAGTGGATAAACTAACACAAAGTTTAAAAACCACCTCATCTCCATTTTAAATAAGTCCGCAATTAACTAACTTTCTTAAGGTAACATACAAAGTATTTAATTGTCAATAATTACAAAACCATCTAGTACAGGCAACTATTAAGTTTTATCGACTAATTTCTAACAAATCTCTTATTCTTGATAAGCAGGTTTTTAAACCGAAAAAAATTATTAGTAGGTATAGTACGAGACCGACCCTCAGAGGAGGAGATAATTTAAGGCAATTACATACACTATACACTCATAATGTATCACATTCTATCCCATATCCCCACCATATCACGTTCTCATCAAATAAAAAGTAAAGGGAATTGTGTATATATTTCTAGAGCTTTGTAAGACTCCTTAGTTTAACTTTCAACATCTAAAGTTATTTAAATGTCGTCCACTAGCAACCAACTAGATTTAATAAAAAGAGTAAATGAGATTGAAGAAAACTTTATTAATAATAATAATGAAATAAAAGCTGAATTGGAAAATAAAACTGAAACTCATGTGTCTTTTATTATTAAACGGCTTGAAAAAGGTGTAAAAATATGTCAAGATTTTTATCAAAATCTAAATGAAGTGGAACTTGTTAAATATTTGTTAAAAGGTGATTTCCTAAGTGATGCAAGTGAATTAAACAAATATATAAAAAACCCAGAAGCGCCAGATGAAAATTAAGCAAGCAGAAGTGGATTGGTATTTTTTTGAACATTTTTACTAATATAATATGGATAAGTAATAGGTGAAATAAATTAAGAGTTGTTCCCAACATTTTGCTTTTGCTGGAGAATTAGAGGATGAAGCACAAGATTGGAAACGATATTTTGATTACATGGAACATGCAGAATTGTGTAGAAAGGCTTCAGGACATTGTGTGGACTTAAAGACAATAATTTCTAAAAACAAAAATAATGTTATTGTATTAGCTCCGAAAATAGCACTAAAAGCGGGCAGTCTGACATTCGCGTGCGGTCCGTACCTCGGACAAGACAACAAAAAAAATTTGTCATATTAAAATTGAAAATTAAAGAATAAAAAAAATTAGGATATATGAATAAATAATTATTTGCCAGCCAAAAATTTTTATTCCCATTTTTCATTAGTTATCCATTAGTTAATTAACAATTTCTTTTTAATCAAATGTTAACATAAAAAGCCAGATTATTATTCAACTACAACCTTGAGATTTGTTCATGTTGTTGAGTTATTCTTAAGAGATATAAAAATGGATTCCCGTTGAAAAAATTAAAATATGTAAATTTTCTACTTTTTTATTAACAATCAAAGAATTTAAAAATCAAAAATTGCATAAGGGTAATAAAAAAAATATTTCAAATATTCCAATTTTCAATGGTTGAAAGCTACATGAAAATAATTTTTTATTATTTTTTAGCTGTATTGTTTAAATACTTGTTATAAACAAATGCCTTGTTTATAAGACAATCAACAATTTTTTTCTATTCAAATTGTTGATATAGATTATGATTTTTAAAGAAAAAAAAGTTCCTTAAATTTATATTTAGTGGTAAAAAATGATTGTTAATTAATAAATGCACTTTTTAGCAATAAATAATTTTTTTAAGAAATAATTTATTCCATTAGATAACTAATGGAAAAATGGGGATAAATTTTTTTCAAATTTAATATGACAAAATTATTTTTTTTTGTTGTGTCCGAGAGACGGACCGCGCGCGTATGTTTCGGGGCTCTGTGAAAATTATAATTATTTAAGATACAGCTCCGGGAGGAAGGACTTTTTTTAGAAAATTTCTTCCTCTTTTTAAATCTTTTTTAAATTTTGAATATCTTTTATAGTATTTGAGATATTAAAAAAAAACAAACCCCTACTTTTTTTGTTTATTGTTTATAACTTTTGCAATTTTCATCGGCCCCTTTCTGAAGTTTTCCTTAAAAAAAAAACACCTCGATTGTAATTTTTGAAGAATACACAAAAAGTTATTCAAAAAGATACATGTTGACTAGACTAATCGTCAGTGCAGGGGTTCTATTGTACAGTAAAAATAATAATTGTCATTGGCGGCGGAACGATTTTTTTTTAAGGGGCTGGAGCCCACTTGAAAAAAACGACCGCGGGTTTTATCTACTTACGTATATGGAAACCGCCGAAATATATATCGAATGATAATGTGTGTTTATCTGTAAAAAATATAATTAGGGGCCCCACACCGCTAAAAGAACAGGAACAAAGGTACAGTTCAGAAAATTAAAATGAAGTTATTAGTGGTGGTAAGAACCTTTTACAAAATTAAAACTTAATTGGTAAAACCTTTTTTTTTTTTGAAGCTTTAAATATTTTTTTTTGTAATTTATTTGTAATAAGGAGTCCACCACATGCTTGTGGCCCCGGGGCCCCCACATAACTAAATCCGGCCCTGTTTATGCAAGATGTAAAAGTTAATTGCATTGGCATTAATTAAAACAAAGTTGAGCAATTAAAATGTAAAATTTTCGATTAGGTAAGTTAAAAAATGGTCAGTTCAATTTTTAAAAATTATTTTTACAAATTGCAGAAAACCCAATTTTTTACCCCGGGCAAACGAAATGCTAAAAATTTCAGCTCAAATAGTAAGTAATGCCGATTTTGCCTATTAACGAGCTCGACCGAAATTTTGTGGCAAAAAAGTTTTGTACCAATTTCAAATCGATAAATTTAACGGTTGAAAAATTATCCAGTAAACACACTCACAGACACATACCCACACACAGACAGAAAATTTATGGTTGTAAAAATACATTTTTCGTAATATTTAGGTTCCAAAACGTCGAGAAATGTAAATAAAAATGAATTTTTAAAGCGAATACGTAGCTTTCTCTATACAGGGTGTTTTTCTAATATGCTTAGGCCGATTAGGACAAAATTTGGCACATTTATTTAAGGCCGCTTATTTAGCCCTAAATATATTGTTATTATTGGGTCCAGTGGCGTCTCAGTGGGCACCGCAACTTATATTATTAAGAAAAAAAGTACGCCACTGACATTTTTGATGTTTTTATATTTTTATAATTAGGCAATTAATAATACAACTTTTAATCTTTTTATATTTTTGGATCTACCTTCGTTTTCTAGAAAAAATATTATAGCTACTTTAATTCCTTCTAAAAACTACCCATAGACAACATGATATAAAAAGCAACAATTAAAAGAAAACATATACCTTAAAATAAATTATCAGTGGTGCATTTTATCAAAAATTGTCATTTTCCCTATTTACTAAGATCGATATTCTTTATTTTTTAATTTTAGATTTTATTTTATGCTGTTTAGGACTACTTTTAGAATTACTTAAAGTCTCTTTAATTTTTTTTCTAAAAACAAAGCGAGATACGAAGAAAATACAAAAGACAAAAAGTTGTATCATTAGATGCCTAATTATAAATAAAAATATATAAAAACGTCAAAAAAGTCAGTTGCGTGCTTTTTTGCTCAAAAATATAAGTTGTGGTTCCACTGAGACGCCACTGGACCCAATAATAACAATATATTAGAAATAAATAAGCGCCTTACTACTTAAAATAAATATATCAAATTTTATTCAAATCGGCCAAAGCATATTAAAAATATTTGAAAAACCGTTTTTTTCTTAAATTTGAACGCCCGCTGTATCTTAGTAAAAAGCAACTCCGGACATATATAAATATATAAGAACTTTTTTTATAAAATAACACAAAAAATAACACCTTGAAGTTTGATCCCATAGTTCTGAAACACCCTGTATACATACGTATATGATAAAGCAATTTCGGATCTAATTATAAATATTTTAACCACGAATTAGCCTAATAAAAGTGTCTTACGGAAACACGTGTAATTAAAACAAACAGAAGTTCACAGTCGCATAATCCTAATTTGCAAAAAAATATCCAAACTCTATACCTTTTCGCAGTTAGAAATATACTAACATTACTCACCAAGCCGGTAGAGCGCAACGCAGGCTGCACTTGCCGTCTCGCGGAGTTATGCGTAGTGGGGGTTGAAACATTGTTGACACATGTGCAAATTTTAGATAAGCCTACTGATTTATTTCCAAATTTTTTGCATTTTTGTTTTACTGATTTTAAAAGTGTCCTAGTGAAGATGGAAATTTCATTCCTTCGCCATTCTAAATAAAATTATTATATCTAGGCCGCTCTGGAGTTACTTTTCTTATTTTTTCCTTTTGGAAAAAATAAAAAAGTGCTTCCAGTGCGGCCTAGACCATAATATTCCAAGGCACTCAGTGAAGACCGAATTTAAAACTCTTTTAAAATACCCAAGTTATTTAGGAAAAAAGTTTTACTGGGGTGACTATTCCTCTTAAGAACCCGGCTTGCTAAAGAAAGCAGATGGCTTATACCTGAGCACAACGGAGGAGAGCCTGGAGTTGCTAATAAGGACACATTTTCCGGGCTCGTCAATTATCAGCAACTTAACAAGGCTAACCCAACCCACGGACGAAAGGTCCGAAGAAAGTGGATTGGAAAAAGCAGCTGAGGTGGTAAGCTACAATTTCATCAAATGGGCCTTGGGCAAATTCCAGCCTTTTAAATCGCCGAAAAAAAATAACAACATGCTCGCGTGCCCAAATTACTAACTCTCGTGCCAACTTGGGCACGCGTGCTAATAGTTCGCTATCACTGGATTAGATAGTCAAATATTAGCCTTAGAAATTTGTGATAATATTTCTTTGCAATCATTATAACGGCCCTGGAAAAGAAATATGCCAGTTTCACCGTACTTATATGTGGTTTATGAATGACAATGCATTTTTTTGTTTTAGTCATAGTTTTTTAGAAAAAAACTGATTGTCAAAATTAAATTTATATTCAATAGGTTATTTAAAATAAAAATTAAATTAAATGAGTAAAATTGATTATCCTAAAACGTTTTATATATATTTTGGTAAATTTAACAACTTTTTTCTTCTTACATCTGATGAACTTGCCTTTACCAAGTAGTGTTATGCGTATTGCGCGTATTATTAAAAAACAATTAAATGTTGCAGTAATAAAATTACCAAAAAAAGAGGCATTTTATTTTTGTATTTATATAACATGTGTTCCTTTAAAAATTCAATGTATAAGCAACTTTCGGTAAAACCAAAAACTAAATGTCCAATGTAAAGTAAAATAAATAATTATTTTTACACGCTTATAATATGCAAAAATTTTATGACTTTTTAACATGGAAATAATATTATACTGCATTGTCTTCCACATAACAGTTGGTATTGTTTATTTCTTTTTATTTTTTATCATCTATGTTTTAAATATGATTTAAATTATTGTTCAAAATAAAGATGCCTACTATCCAAACAAGATATTATATTTATTATATTGTCTAACATATACATAGGTGTATCAATGACGTCTTACAACATAATACAATATACCTATACAAAACGTATGTATGCACAATATTTAAACAACCCTCTATTTTCGTCCACATCAATGGTTAAATTCAATGAACGTGGTAAGTTTTATAATAAGTACCTTAGAATAATTACTTGAATCAAATCGGCAACGCAGCGTAGCTTTGAGCCGCTAAAAATAAAATATTCCGAAATAAATTCAGATTGTCGGCAAATCGACTTGACAAAGGGACTGGGTGTCTGTAGTAAAAATATAATAGTTGTCTTTGATTCTACGTAAAAAAAGATGTTTGTAAAGTTTTTACACTGTACAATAAAACCTTAATACCGGACAACAGATAGTGGAATTTAAAATAAAATTAAACATTTCGAAGAATCCTTTTTAATTCGCTTCCTCGTGTAAAGGTCGGGACACACATAACCCCACTGAGCCCCTAAGAGGAAAATGGGGCATAATAATTCGGAAGGATTTTAAAGCACTTTTTATGCCCTCAAAAACATAAAAACATTTTTTTCAAGCTATCGTTTTATGTATGTATGTCTTTTGTTTAAATAACACAAATTTTTCCACTTATCTCTGTTTCTTTTTATCCAAACTTTGAGTGTAGTAAAGGTAAAAGTCTGGCTACACATAACGGCACCGATGTCCCACAAGACCCGCACTGTAGAACGACCGTGTCTCGTACGGTCTAAAATATGCCCAGTTAATGAAATCATACGTAGATCGGATAGCGCCGATGTTCCCCGAACCAAGCTTTGACTTTACGGGCGTCACCTTTTATTTCAATTCATTACGTATAAAAATTATAAGTTAGTGGTTAAATGTTAGTTGTTGTAAACAAACAATACAAGAAAAAGTGTAAAATTATTTTTATTGTTACATCTTGTGAATAACATGTGAGAAAAAACTTAGAAATACATTGTTATTTTTTGTTTTATAAGTTTCTTTAAATTAAAATTTCGAGAAATCAAATAAACTATAAACAAGTTCTATGCAAAGTGACTAATTAAAAATGCGTCGCAGACGAGATTTATTTTAATATCAGGTGTAATTTAAAGCGTGGTGTAATTGACTAATATTACTGCAGTTTGATTAAATACAAAACTTTTTACCGCATTCCCCTACATTTCACCAGGAAACGGCCACGGGCTTGTTGCGGTTATGTGAGGCCCGACCTTAAAGTGTTAAGGTGTTGCTGAGTAAAGCAAAAAAAGACATTTTTTTACTTTAAAATTTGACGTAAAATATCATTTTTTACAACATTAACTTACACAATTTATTTTGTTTAATTTTTAATATTAAATTAGATTAGACTCTTGGTCATTTTTAACTTTTTCTGAACAAGACCAATCAAAGTATTTTTTTTATTTTTTAGTTTGGAATGATGCGTTCTTACAAAATAGCGTTTTAAAAGGCAAATATGTTTTTTTTTATTTTTCCCCTTATAACACCTAAACTGACACACACTTTTTGTACACTCGACCCAAGCTTAAATAATATGCCAATTTAAATGGTTTAACAGAAAAAAAAGTTATTACGGTCATATATTTTAGGCACAGAAGATGAAACTATGGTAGTACGTCAAGGTGAAGAACAGCGTCGTCGTGAATTTCGTACAGCAATAGATTTAAACAGTGACGGAAACGCTGATAGACGAGAGCTGTTGCACTATGTGGCTCCACAAAGTCCCAGACATTCAGAACATGAAGCAGAGGCCCTTTTAGTTCTTGCAGATGGCGATCATGATAATATGTTATCTTTAGATGAAATTCTTACTCATCCAGATTTGTTTCTTAAATCCAAGATGGTAGATACTGCTCGAAGTTTTCATGATGAGTTTTAAAATTTATACCAATATTTATTACAATATTTTTACAATTTTAAAAACTTTGTATTATTGTCCAGTCATTTTAAGCATTTTTAACCTCAATATGCGGAAAAATTCCTAGTAAGCTAAATTTAGGTATACACCTTTCTTATGGCCTTTTAATGAATTTGTAAAAACCGACATTGATATCGTGACGACTTAAAAAGTTATAAAGGTCAAAAGGTCACAAAAATCAGTTTTTTGCTAATATCTCGCGATCTATGGCTAGAAGGTCAATATAGTTTATTATAAAAATTATTTGTCACGTGACTATCTATAAAAAATGCTACTTGAATTTTTCTGTAAAATTAATCGTTTTTGGTGTAAAGCTCTGAGAAAGCGAATAGAATGCACTCACATAGGGTTTGTATACCGTACACTCAGGCGTTGAATTGTATTCATGTATTAAAGTTTTCTTAAACTTCAATTTGATACTAGGGCGTTTTTTGACAAATATACTTTATTTCATAGGGGTTTTGGAAATTAGTTAAAACTACTAAAGACACTAGTGGAAAAAAATAAAAGATACAAAAAATCAAACTTTTTTCAGTTTTTTTGAGTGGCTGTATTTTGCTTAAAATAAGTTTGAAGTTTCTAGTTTTAGGGTCTTGCGATGATTTTTTTAACATAACGTGTACTGCGCAATTCTAATACTTATCAAAAAATGCCAAGAGTTTTTCGGTTATTTCTCTTAGAAAATTGTTTTTCAACTTAACGGATCGGATCGAATAACTCGGCTTTATTTCGTTTTTTTGTTAGTTCTACGGGACCACTTCTTTTGGGATATGGGATATCGAACTTTGAGTGAAAAAGGATCTTCTTGTCTTTAACCATCAATATTTCAGCAACCTCTGAACGCACAAGAAACTTAAGAAGGCTTTTGAAATCTCGATAAATTCCCCACAAAAATCGGCTACAAATGATAAGTGTGCCTTTGAAAGTGTAATATGCCCACAAAAACCACACAAAGTTTTGATTTAATCCATCTATCCGTTTTTTTCTTATGTTATTACGATTTTGACTTTAAATGATCATGATCTTAACAAAATGCAAAAAAATTATTTAAAGGTTTTTTTATGCATTTTTATTCTAAAAAGTGTTTAAATTTATGAAAACAAAAAACTAAAAGAAAGTTTTTAAAAAATCTGTCTTTTATTCTTTTTTTTATTATTTTTTTTTCCTGGATTTTTTTTCATTTAAATTTAAAGACTTTTATTAATAAAAATGCGTAAAAAAAACTTAAAAACTTTATTTTTATTTTTGTTAAATAATATGGTCATTTAAAGTCAAAACCGTTATTCTTTAACTATTTCTCAAAAATACGATCGAATAAAACAAAAGAAAGACTTAATGAATTAAATTTAAACTTTGTGCGGTTTTTGTAGGCATATTGAACTGTAAAGGCACACTTTACATTACTGATTTTCTCGATATTTTCAATTTAGCGATTTCTAGAAGCCACAAAAATACCTTTTTCTTTTTATTTCTTAAATTATTATATTTTTTTTTCAAAGAAAAATAGCCGATTTTTGTAGGGAATTCATTCGAAATTTCAAAATCCTTCTAAATTTTCATATGCAATTAGCGGTTGCTAAGATAATAATAACTAAGACAAGACAAAAACATCCTTTTTCATTAAAAAATTGTTATTTCAGCAAAAAGTGGTAGTATCGAACTTTAAAAAAAAACAAATTAAGGCTGAATAAACAAATTATCCGATCCATGTAGTAGTTAAGTTGAAAAAAGAATCCAAGTTCGTAGACCAAAATAACAAAAAAACCAAAAAATTAAAAAAAACCATTTTTTTAATGTTCACTAGGATTGCCTGGTAAACAGTTTTTATTTTATTTTTTAATCGTAAGATCCTAAAACTAAAAACTTTAGGCCTAAACATTCTTTTTCTTTAATTTCAGTATGACTATTTTTAAGCGAAATATACTTGAAAAACCTTAAAAAATTTGGATTTTTTTGTATCATTTAATTTTTTCCCTTAGTGTATATATGTATACTAGATTTTATTAAGTTCCAAAACCTCTATAATATAAATAAATTTGTCACAAAACGCCCAAGTATTAGATAGAAGTTTTAAGAAATCTTAAATACATACCTGGTAGGTGGTAGAGGAACTTTCCTCGCCTGAGGAGGTACCACCCCACTCACCCTTTAAAGGACCCGTGAAGTCTTAACGGACGTTTCGGGTTCTGGGTGTGGGAGTCAGTTTTCCTTCTTTCTTCTTTTTCTTTTCTTTTTTTTCCTTTAAACCCCCAAACTATGTACAAATGATGGCGGCACACTTGGAAGTAAAATGTTCCGGAGGTAAAATACCCCTCCATTCGGATCTCCGGGCGAAGGGTGCATCCGGGAGGCCTTCATCGAGAAGTTTAATTTCTTTTGCAAACATATGTGGGCTTAACACCAATATAAACTCCGTTCACCATCACCTTCAGTCATGTAAGCCCCACATACTGTTTCTAATGGAAACACAAATAAGTTCTAAATCTTCAACCAGCCACCTTCTCTTTCCAGGCTACGAACTTATTTCGTCTTTTCGCCCACATGGTGGCGTATGTGCTTACGTCCGCAACGATCTGGCTTGTGCTCGAGTTTCCAACCTTGGATCGGGTAGGCCAGATATCCTTTGGCTCAAACTTTGCCTTAGGTCTTCAACTAAATTTATCTGCTGTTTGTACCGGTCCCCATCTAATAATTCCTATGTCGAATTCTTTGACTTTCTTTCAACAAAGATCGATAGCATAATTTCTCAGTTTCCATCAGCTGAAGTAATCGTGCTTGGCGACTTTAATGTCCATAATAAGGATTGGCTGGGCTCTTCAAAAACTGACCCCCAAGGCAGAGCAGCCGAAATCTTCACAGTCAGTAACTCTCTTACCAACCTTATACTACTATATGTATGTAGGAATTTTTGTACCAGTTCTTTTCCACCGCTAACTTTGGAAGATGAAATCATTTCTACCTCTAAAGGAAAGGCAGATCTATTTGCTAAACAATTTGCTGCCAATTCAACACTTGACCCTACCGTAAATCATCCAATTCCAGCGGTTTTTCATACAATGCCCAATATTATTTTTAAGGTAAAACACATTAAGCGTATCCTTTCTTCCCTTAACACCAAGAAATCGTCTGGGCTGGATGGCATACCAGCAATCGTTTTAAAAAATGTGCTCCAGAACTTTCACCAATCTTAACTCGGCTTTTTCGAATTTCTTACGACACAGGTGTCTTTCCGAAGAGCTAGAAAGCTGCACGTGTTTAACCTATTCCAAAGAAAGGATCTAAGTATAGACCAATTTCAATTCTCTCAGTTCTTTGTAAAGTAATGGAAAAATTAATTAATTCACAAATTCTTAAGTACTTAGAAAAACACAAAATTTTGCATGACAGGCAGTATGGATTTCGCCACAAAAGATCTAGTATAGACCAATTTCAATTCTCTCAGTTCTTTGTAAAGTAATGGAAAAATTAATTAATTCACAAATTCTTAAGTACTTAGAAAAACACAGAATTTTGCATGACAGGCAGTATGGATTTCGCCACAAAAGATCTACAGCAGATCTTCTGTCCTTCGTTTCACACTGCTGGAATAAGTCTCTTAAGTTTCTAGGTGAGTCCCAGATCGTTGCTCTTGATATATCCAAAGCTTTTGACCAGGTCTGGCATGCCGCACTTCTTAATAAGCTTCCCTCCTACGGTCTTTTAACTAAACTCTGTACTTGGCTCTTTAGTTATCTATTTGATCGTCGTATATCAGTTATTGTGGGGGCCATTCTTCAGGCTTTCAACAAGTAAATGCTGGAGTCCCTCAGGGCTCAGTTCTGGCACCAACATTGTTCCTTCTTCACATCAACGACCATCTCTCGTCCACAACAAATTCATAGTTTCGCCGACGATAGTACCCTTCACTTCAGTTTTCAGGTTCCTAAACCCATCACTAAACCTGACTTGGAAAACAAACGCAGAGCGATGCAGATATCTCTTTCGCAGGATCTTAATTTAATATTGGATTGGGGCGCCAAAAATCTCGTTCATTTTAATGCATCCAAAACACAATCATGTTCCTTGTCGCGAAAAGAGTCATCCAATACTCATCCATGACTTATGAGCGGCCAAGTTTTACAGAGCAAAGATACCTTCAATCTTGTGGGCGTCACATTTGAAAGTAACCTTAGCAGGCATAAACACGTTTTATCTATAGCCACGGCAGCCTCAAAAAGCTTGGATTTCTCTTTCGAGCCAAAAAGTATTTCTCCCCTTCTAATTTATACACTTTATATGTGTCCCAAATCCGACCTCCCTTGGAATATAGTTCTCATATCTGGGGCATGGCGTCCCCCACAAGCCTGAGCATTCTTGATTCTATTCAAAGAAGAGCTATTCGTCTCATTAATGATCCTTCACTTACAGAAAGGCTTCCTCTCTTGCCCATCGTCGGGCTGTGGGGGATTTATCGCTTTTTTATAGGTACTTCCATGGCTTCTGCTCTGAAGAATTGTCCAGTATAGTTCCCCCACTTACGGTTCCCAACCAATGATCTGAAAAATAAATATGGATGAATGCAGCGAAAATCACAATAACCCCTACGTGGGCACTGCGCAGTACACTTGTGGGCATGCGCAATAAACATTTACTGACTAGCCGAAAACAAACAACAGGACCGGGTTTAACATTTTGTATATGATTCATTTATAAAGAAAATATACCAAGTAATTTTGGGTTATACATATTTAAATATTTTATTTTAAGTCTGTATTCGTCTTTCATAGCAGTCCCTAAAAAGTAAACCGGTTTTATATTGGGGACTATTTTTTGTTGTATATTTTTTTATTTTTCGGTCGTATCGCCGATTTTATTAAGATTTAGCAAACGAGAGTGCTTAGAAGCACTGATCTCAATTTAAATTCCATTTTATTACTAAAACACCTTCTTTTTGATTCATGAGGACCCACTTTTACTTAACCTCAAACCTGCACGCTATTTTATGTATTATTATCTTCCTTCTTAACACTACCTTGACACAACAAAACTGAATAGTTGGTATTTTATTATAAAAGCAATTAGATTTGGTGTAACTTGTTTGAGGAATAAATCTCAATTCATAAACTGATATTTCGTTCCCGTTGGCGTAGCAGTTGTCGTTCAGTTAAGTTTGGCGTGTAATGCCATTGAAATTGTTTATTTTTGGGGTTAGGGCCAAACTGACCTTATATTTGTAATTGAAACCACAAAAAAAAAGCGAATCACAAATATTAAAATTGGTAATGTACCCAGTAAGTAATTATTGATTTAATTTGCCTACAAATGCCAACTTGAAATAAACTTGATAATGTAATAATCTTAAACTAGGCTTAAAGCGCAATGGAATCGCTTGGACTATTTAATTTTATTCAAAACATTCCACAGAAAGATACCTATGTTCCTTTTTTAACATACGAGCAATAAGCAATCTACAAGATATTATATGGTATAAATCGTCCTCAATATCACGAAGCGGCGTATCTTTATGTTTAAATTTCACGAGGGTGCTTTTTAGGTATTTTTGTACTACTCTTTTTTAGTAAAATGAAATAGGCTTAGTATTATATTTCTATAACTTTTAAAGATCTCAAAATCTAACATATGCCAATTTGTAATATTAAGAAGCAACTTTTTTAAGCAATTACATCAGCTCTAATCAATTTTCCTACTTTTTGAGATACGTGTTATAAATTGAAAATATGTCAAATTATTTTAATTAAACTGCCATATTTTATTTTGTGTGATTATAAATGCATCAGTCCAATGCTAATACAGGGTGTCCGACTATATTTTAACCCATTTTCACCGCGAATAATTTTAGAAGAAATAAAATTATCAAAATGCGGTTTTCGCGAAAAGCCTTAGATTTTTTTAAAGTTTCTTTTTATATCCTTGCCATTTGGTTGTGACATTTATTTCTTACCGAAACGGCCAATTTTCGTATATAGGGCAAGTTTTTTATTTTAAATGGAACCCCATATATATTTTTCTATAATCCTTAAATACAATTTTTCCCGCTAAAAAAAAATTAACCCAAACCATGACTATTTCAAAAAATAATGGATTTATTGATCTCTAAAAAATTGACTGGCAATAAAGAGAATTATTTAAAACAGGAAATTTGCTACTTACTCATTATTTAGTTTTGGTTATGCAAAACTTAAATTAAATAAAAGTTTAAAAAACACCAAGAATTACTCACAACGCAGAAATAAAACACCAAATACCAAATAACTATACCTGATAACGGTCGACCGTAGATGGAAGAGTGGATTTGGTCGGTCGACGGCGTCAATTTTACCTGGATTTTACGATCGGGAAATCCCAAATTATAAATTAAATTAGGATGAGTGTGACCCTGTCACCGCATAGGTAAACGTTTTCAGTGTTGCAACCACTATATTTATTAAAATACTGCTAATTTTGTCAATGTTGCCAACACTATATTGGGTTTTAAATAGAAAATGCTAACCTTTATAACAACTGCGCATGTGCAAAGGTGTACAGCAATTCTCCCAGTGTGGGGTAAAAATTCTTGCGCAGGTCTATTGAAAATATATGGGGATCATTTTCTATTAGCAATCCTTTTAATTTTTAGATCATTGTTCCCAACAGAGAAACTCGTGGTTCCGCGCGTATGCATACCTATACGGTCCAACTGGACAGGCCCCGAACTTCCCACTTTGTTCGTTCTTTTATCCCTAGAGTTTCTAGATTGTGGAACCTACTGCCCGCGGAGGTTTTTCCTTTCCCCGAATCTTAAAGTGTTTAAGTCCCGTGTCAACAAACTCCCTCTTACCTCGCTTAAGACACCCACGGTACGTTAGTATTTAGGCTTTCAGCCTTTGTGGTTTGTCCAAAAAATAATAAAAAAACATTAATAAAAAGCAACAAGGTTTAAGCCTTAGTGTACGTTATACTATAACGACTATAATGCGAATGCAGTTTCTCAGCGCTCTACTCCGAAAACAGTTAATTTTGCAGAAAAATACAAAAAGCAGTTTTTGTACAAAATCGCATTACAATTAATTTTTAATAATAAGCCTTATTGACCTTCCAGCCATAAGTCAAGAAATATTCATGAAAAATTTATTTTTGTAACCTTTTGACCTTTATAACTTTTTAAGCCCGTAAGATATCAATGCTGATTTTTTTATATCTTCATTTGATAGCCATATTACAAGTGTATACCAAAATTCACCTCACTAGGAATTTTCCGCAGATATAAAACCTATTATAACTGTATTATTAAAACATAAAGTATAACAACTAATGTTAAAATTAAAATTTAAAAGTCATTAATTAAGATACGTAAGAAATAAATTTATTTTAAACCCAATGCCTATCTACTTCCTAACATGATGCAACTACCTATAATAAATAATTAAAATTAAAAAACTAATAAGTCTCTCTTCCAATCAAAGATGATAATTTATTCTATAAGCAAAAGTTAAAAAATAAGACTCTTAATTAATCAATATTAAATAATATTTTTATAAGAAGCTTTTTCTCAATATACAAGATAAAATATTAGACTTTTAAATTTTAAGACGCCACTGGACCCAACAATATTAAACTAGGTAAAGCTTTACAAGCGCCTTATTACCCCAAATTTTATTAAAATCGGTTAAAGGGTTCCTAAGATACCGATTTTTTTAAAAACTTTAACGCCCTGTATTTCAGAATAAAAGCAAGTTCGGACATATGTTTATAGAAACTTTTTTCAAAAAAGATATAAAAGCACTCTTCCAAGTTTTGCCCCATGTTTATTAAACACCCTGGATATTATCCTTGAAACAAACTTGAAGTTAGCGGTTAGATGAAAAAATATTAATCCAGTCAGTTAAATTTTACAAATGTGTTTCAATTTAATTAAATTTGTTTAGAAGTAATAGTAGGTAACTGCTTTAAAAAAAATAAATAAAAATAACAAAAAAACTGTATCATACAGGTTTTATTCAAAATTTTCCAAACATTTTAATAATCTAAATAGGAGGCCATGACTTGGTATTTAACCCTTAATTAGGCGCGCGGGTGTATTTTGTACACCAATTTAAAAAAAATCACCATTTGTTTAAAAAATCGATTTCTCCTACAACGGATCCATGTATCTTAGCAGAAGGATGTCTTTGGTATGCTGTGACAGTCTTAGTTAAAAATCGTATTCGATTGTAAGAATATCGTTTTTTGTTTGTAAACGATGCCTAAAATCATAGAGTAAAGAAATTATAAGAGTTATCATGGAATAGCCGATTTAAGGACAGGTCATGCAAAAACTCCCAATATAATTTTATTCGTTTTTCGTTGAAATACCGCCAGTTAGTCATTTTTGTCAGCTTACGTGTCTCCCCACCGCTAATGTTACACGAGGCGAGGCTTCGACCGACGCATTTAAAGTGGAAAAATGACAAGCCTGCAGCAAAAGCGGTACGAAAATTTTAGCATGCCATGGTTTCTCTTATCCGTAGGTATGTTACTTTATGCTAAAATCCACCGCGCGACCATAATATTAATGTAATATATTATCCGACGCAATTTCTGGTTTTTTTAGTTCCTTCTTTAAAATTGGTGTACCTAGTATAGCCTTTCTAAAGTAAATTGGTTTAGCAAAAATATTACAAAAATGCCGAAAGCCTGTGATACATTTAATATTTAGTCCGAGGGCATACTTTAAAATACCCACAATTTTTTAGGCGCTAAATTTAACTTAATATTTGAGTATTAGCAGTAGGGCTCGGGATCTACCATCGTCCTGCCAGCTCCCTCCTTTGCCAATTTATCAGCTTCCTCATTGCCTTCGTGACCTTCGTGTCCTGGTACCCAGGCAATGGATAGCTTGTTGGACGCACCCACCTCTTTCAGGGCAACTACGCAGTCCCGCACCAGCTTAGACCTGATTTTGCATGACCTGATCGCCCTGATGGCTGCTATCCGAGTAAATTACTATGGTTTTATCCACATAATTCCTTCTGATAATTTCCCTAGCACATTGTTCTATGGCTACAATTTCAGCCTGGAACACAGTAGGGTGTTGTCCGAGAGCCAAGTGTATTTTGGTCCTTGGTTTGTCCCCATATATGCCTGCTCCAACTCCTTGGTCTGTTTTGGAGCCGTCTGTGTACCAGATTAGGTCGGCTTTAATGGGCGGTCCCGCCACCTTTCTGTCCGGTATCAAGGTTTGAAAACCTTTGTTTAGCCAGTAGCTTGGTACCATTTTGTCATTTTGTGAGTTGACTTCTTGGTCCTCCTTGAATCTCCATTGCCTGGCCCTTTCCTGTCTTATGATAGGACTCTGGCCTTGTTTGAGATGGTATTGTACCGTTTTCACTTCACCCTGTATGTATATATGAAGTGGCGGTAGGTTAAGCAGCACTTCCAGTGCTGCAGTAGGGGTCGATTTCATGGCCCCCGTAATACATAGACAAGCGAGTCTTTGTATACTTTGTAATTGCCTTATTGCCGTCTTTTGTAGCGTCTTTGCACCGCAGGCAATTGAACCGTAGGTTATCATTGGTCTGACGACCATTTTAAATAACCATAGTTTCATCTTCGGACTGAGTCTCCAGTTCTTTCCGCAAAGTCTTCGGCATCTAACCAAGGTAGTTATTGCTTTATGAGTGACTTTGCTTAAGTGTGGTCCCCAGGTCAGTTTTTGGTCAAAGATGACTCCTAAATATTTGACCTCTTTTGAAAACGTGATTGCCACTCCGTTGAGCCTGGAAGGTCTTAGTCCTTCCAGTGCCCTTATTTTTGTGAAAGGGCCGGTTATCGTCCTATGAGGGTTGACTGAGAGGCCCTCCTGTTTGCACCATTTGTCAACGGTGTCTACAGCGTTCTGCATTCTGCCTGATATGTGCTCTAGATGACCCCCACTGATAACAATGACAAGGTCATCAGCATACCCCAGGCAGTTGTACCTTTCACCAGTCAGTTTGTCGAGAAGTTCATCTACTAGGATCTGCCCAATATAATGGCGATAGGACGCCTCCTTGTGGGCAGCCCCTCCCCACTTTTGCCTCCATTGTTACTGTTCCTAAAGTGGATCTTATGACCCTGTTTTTCAGGCTGGCTTCGATCCAGTTGCAGATCGTGTCAGGGATACCGTTTTTCCTTAGTGCGTTCTTAGGTGATAAAGTTGGTACATTGTTAAACGCGCCTTCTATGTCTAGAATGTTGCCAACGCCACCTCTTGTCGTCAATCGACTTAGCCAGGAGCCTGTTTAGATCGTCTAATGCTAGATCGACAGACATCCTGGTTGGTATGCGTATTGGCGTTTGTTCAGAGGGTTCCTTTTAAGGGTGTTTTCTCTGATGTATCTATCCACTTTTTTCCAACGTTTTCAACAGGAACGAGGATAGACTGATTGGTCTGTATGACTTAGGCGTCCTGTCTAGGGATTTTCCTACCTTGGGTAGGAAAATCACCCTTGCCTTTTGCCATAGTTTGGGTATGTATCCCCAGGCTACACACTCAAAAATTGTGCATAAGTTAGGCATTAGGATGTCCTGTCCCTTTTGCATTAATACTGGGAAGATTCCATCCAGGGCGATTTGACCGACTGGAATTCGCCCAAGGCCCATTTGATGGAATTGTAGCTTACCAACTCAGCTGCTTTTTTCCAATCCACCTTCTTCGGGCGTTTTGGCCTATCAGTGGGTGGGTTAGCCTTGTTGAGTTGGTGATTATTGACGAGCCTGGAAACTGTGTCCTTATTAGCAGCTCCAGGCTCTCCTTCGTTGTGCTCACGTATGAGCCATCTACTCTCTTTAGCAGGCCGGGTTCTTAAGCGGAACCCTCTTTTGTGATTTTGTGCACTCTAGCGCACACGGGAGTTTCTGAAATCTCCTACGAGTTCCAATCCTGGTTGACTTTGGCTTTGTTAAATAGCCTTCTCACCTCTGCCCTCCGGTCCTGGAGATGATTATTCCACCATGCTGTCTTTCTTTTAAGTTGTCTTACTGTTTCTGGACAGTTTGCTTCGCAAGCAGTCTGGATGGCTTCGCTTATTTGCTTTACTGCCAGATCGAGATCTCCCACCGTGACTATTTTAGGTATCCCGCCCCCAAGGGACTCCTTGGGTGTTGCCACAAAGCCATCCCAATTTGTCCTCCTGGGTTTGCGGAATTTGCTTACTGTTAGTTGCGAGGTTTTTATGTCATACCTTATGTAGCGGTGATCCAGTTTTAATCCTCTTCCTCTGCAGTAGGCCACCATGTCCCCTAACAGATGTGGAGGGCAGATCCTCTCCTTGCCAGGAAGGTAGGCACAGCAGATCACCCAGGCCTCAGTGCCTCCATCTGCTGTTGTTGCTGGTTGCTGTTGCTAATGGTTCCGTTGTTCAGCCATGGTTCTTGTATTAGGGCCATATCTAGGCCTTCTTTTGGAATCTCCTACCAATTATGGCGGAAGCTGCGTTTGCATGATGGAGATCCGCCTGCAGCACCCTTATTAGCTCCATCTTTAGGACAAGGTTGGGCTGGGGGAGCGGCTCGTTAAAAGATCCTCCTCTATCCTGGCGATGTCCTGTTGCTGGGTGGCCAATGGCCTTTTCAGCGGACTGACGCCACTTTGGATAAGAGGCTCCTCGGAGCCGCTCTTCCGTTCCACTTCGGGTTCTTCCACTTCTTCTTCCGTGGCCTTTGACGTTCCCGGTTTGGGGTCCGGAAGGCATATTTGTAAACGACGTCCATGATCGCGATTCGGTTCTAGCCCGAACGCTGCCGTGTCCTCTTCCGTAAACAGCATACGATATCGCAAATCCGTCTAGTAAATAGCATCCGTAATTGCAAATTCGAAAGTATGTATTATAAGTAAACAACTTCGATAGATTTTGGCATTTTTATTATAAATTTAATTAACAAATGTATTCTAGGTAATAAATAGTTTATACTTAAGGGAAAAAGAAAAATATAAATAAATAACTTTTTAATGGCACAAAGGAACATGTTTAACGTATTGCATCATTATAACTTTAGATTTTATAGGTATTAAATAAATAACTCGTAAACAATTTGTGGTGATACGAACAAAGAAATCATAGGTTAACCAAAACTAAAAAAATTGATCAAAACTACAGAAAAATATATTTTTAAAGTTTACTGTAAAACTGACCACATCACATGATTGCGGGCTGAAACTTTTTTACAGAAATTATACTTATAATTTTAAAAACTAGAACCACATGCTTAATAACATAAAAATAATAAAAAATTATTTTATTTTTCAATTTCTCTTGCACCTAAGGGCTTATTGTCTTTAACGCATTCTTGTAAATTATGAGGGGCCAAGTTTCGTTGGATAGATACAGCATACTTGATTATGGTATCAGCCAAATTTTCCGATCGATTCCATATTATACTTCTAGGGTATCGACCCTGAGACACCCTGTATCTATTTACTCTACACTCTACAAATATTAGGATGATCCCATCCTAATATTTGTGTAAACATAACCCTATTTTGTGTGTCTAAAATAATATAACTTGTTAATAACTTACTTCAATTTCTTCCTTTTTAGTGAAAGGTGTTCTAATACTTTTTCCATCTTCATCTATTAACTTATACTTGTAGTTTGGGGGCAAATTCATTTTTTTGTAAAATTATATTATTAAAAACAACGACACGACAACTTTAATCTACTATGGAGCGAAGATAACTGCACTACTTGCAAATTTTGCGATCCTGAATGCTGATTACGAGCAGACCATCAACAAATTTCACAATATCGTCCGCCGTTTACGAGAGCGTTAAAATTTGCAATCACGGATGCTATTTACTAGACGGATTTGCGATATCGTATGCTGTTTACGGGAGGGGTTGCGGCAGCGTTCGCGTCAGACCCGATTCGCGATCCTGGGTGCCGTTTACAAATATGCGTCCGGGAGGTCTTGGCCTTTGGTTTCTGGCTTTTTGTTCTGCTTGAGCCTGAACTTTAGCCTTCCGAAGTTGTAATATGGTGTTATCGGTGCGGCGGCTACCCGTTAATTTAGGGGCTGCGGCCCCTAAAATAAGCTCAGACTGCCTCCTGGGTATTGCCCCCTTACTTTTTTCCCCGACTAGCCCCTGGAGTAAGGAAGGCGTGCCACCGTCCGAATAACCAGCCCGTACCGGGCCGGCTACACCGGTACCTGTGGCTGTTTCTCCTTGTGTCTGGTTGTCCTGATTCCGTGTATCGTGAAGAGGTGTCAACGTCCTCTTCAAGGGGTCCTAGTTGGCCCCATGTCCCTCGCGTTTATCTATTTGACTATTAATGGACGCTTGCTTGCGCACTAGCTCCCTCAGTAGCTGTGGCTACTATTTGCAGATCTTGCGCAGCCTGGCTAGGGGTGGTTAACCGCCCTGCGCAGGCGCCTTTACCTCAACTCTGGAAAATCCTGGTTTTTTTTAATGTTCCCAGTTTCGCCTTGGGGCGCGCCGAGTTTTCTCTTTTGGGTTGTCCTTCTGGAGTGCCCCTGAAGCGTTTCCAACCTCCAAAAGTTCCCGCGCGGGTCAGCGAAACTTTTTAGCCTCGGCTCCCCGATTGATCTTCACAATGGCCTATGTCCACGGACGCACGTCCGCGCGGTCGATTTTCTTTGCTGATGTCTCTTCTATGAACTGATCCTAAGCGTTGCCGATTGTTTCGGCTAGGCGCGCCCTTTAGCCTGAGGTATTCCCCTACCTCTTCCAGGCAATTCCCGGCTTTCCAGCGATCTCCTAACGCTGACCAGCGCGGCTGAATTTTCCACCGGGAATCCCTTTAAACTATCACCCCGAAGCTCCTCAAGCTTCAAAATCGGTCCGCGCTCCTCGGCGAACCGAGTTGTCCCTTTTTCCCTGATTCTTCCCAGTTTCTCCCTATAAGTCCTTCTCGGACAAGTTCCGCCGCCTGGTTGTGCCTCCGGGAACTTGCCCTCAGACCTCTTCCTCTTATCCCGAATCGGCTTTTCCCACCGCGCTCCACAGCGTGGCGTGTTTCCAGCCGATTCCCAGCTCTTCCCGAACTCCCGTGACGCAGGGTCCCGCGGCCAGGTTGTGCACCAGGGATCGTTTCGTCACGTCCTTCTACACTATCACTTTCTTACTGCAGCCTCCGCGCTGCACTGCGAGATAATTTCCCGCTCAGGTATTTTCCTCTATCTTCCTTCTTCTCGCTCCTCTTCTTCCCGAAACAGGCGCCTTCCCCGAGGTGCAATGGGGCGGCCGAACTGTTTCCCTGTAAAAGAATCAACTTGACGCCGGGGACTCTAACCTCCGGCTGAACAAGCTGCTTGAGGATGTTTTACGATTTCCTTCAACCTTCCTACCAAAACATCCTCGATAATTAAAAATACGGGATCCACCAAGCAGTTACTCTCTGCTCCACCACGTCCCGAGCCTTCGGAGACGTTTCTTACTAACGATGGGTCTACCAGACTCCACCGGAGTCTTGGATCGTCTACTTGTTACCTCTAAGGAGGACCGATCTCAACTAACTGAATTTGCGAATATCCCCTCTATTTATAGGCGAGGGGGATACCGTAACAATGGACTCATGTCCATTTTCTGGAGGGCTTCCAGAGACTGCTGGTCCATAGAGAAGGTCCACACCTGACCCTTGTCCGTTGGTGTGGCGCCCCAGGACTTCCAACAACTTGGTGTTGCTTATTGATAGTCTTTTAATAACTCTTTCAACAGTCTTTTAATAACTCTTTCAACAGGCAACCGGCTATCTTTGTCGTCAGGGACAAACACCGTACACGTTACAGGTTTGGGGATAACCGTGAATAAGTAAATTTTGACACAAAAATTTGTCCCTCTAATAATAAGAATTGACTTATTTTAGGATTTTTTTATAATTGTGCAATTAACCAAATTATGGGAGTGGCTCGTTTTAATTAAAATGCACTGCAAAGTTTTTCTGAAATTTGTTGCTCAGAAACACAAGAATTAGACGCAAAAACCATTTGATGACAAAGAAAAATATGATGTAATAGACGATCGTGCTAAACAATTTAAGGTATATTTTTTAAATAAAATAATATATATTGCTAAGGTTGGTCGTTACAAATAAGGTTTTTTTTTTATAAAAAGCACTAAAAATATTTTTTGTTCAATACAAAACAACACTTGCCTTTTGTTTTATTTTTAGATGTAAACATTAAGTATACACAAAATATAACTCGTCGATCGTCTACGGGTTGTTTTAAATTTAAAAAATATATAGTGACAGCCAGAAATGTTGAACCATATGGAAAACTTTTTTCTTTTTAAATTCGCAAAAAATTTTATTCTTAATAAAAATCTTTGCATATACTGATGCTTACAAACCATTGATCAAAATTTTAATAAATTATAGCGTATACGAGGTAGGTGTAAATTAATAATATGGCACAAAAAAATTCAAATCTTCGTTATTTCTAAAAGTTTAAGTACATTTAGATTACTTCAAAAACAAAAGTAAATGTTTTCTTTTTTATGGTTTAAAAAGGCTACAATTTAAAAGCCTTAAAAGATTAGTGTCCTACATAATGTGTGCCTCATAAAAACGTCTTCACATTTTTTCTTATTAGCATAAAAAAAAATATTTTTAGATGAAAAGGCGTTTTTATAAGGCAAAAATAATGTGGAATATTAATCTAAAGACTTTAATGTTTTGTCTTTGTAAGCCATAAAAAATCAAAAATATACTTTTGTTTTTTAAAGTGATCTAAGTTGTACTTAAATACTTTAAGAATAACAAAATCTAGATTTTTTTTAAATTTAGGGGCAATAAGGATAAATTACGTCAGTTAATTTAGTTTGATCTAATCTTTATGCGGAGTAAATTGGAATAGTAAGGTTTTTTTTATAATGTTTTTGTAAGGAGGCCCTGCTTTTAAAATCTGACATAACTTTTAATTCTAAGCAACAATTCCAAATAATATTTTTCTTTAAGTTCAGAAATAAAGGTACTTGGTGTTCTTTTGAATCATATTCCTTTATTTGCACCTACCTCGTATGCGCTATGGATTCTTTAAATTTTGATCAGTGGTTTGTGAGTTTCAATGTATGCAGAGATTTTTATCATGAATAATTTTTTGAGAAATCAAAAATAAAAAAGTTTACCATAATATGGTGCGAGCTCAAGTAGACACGTTGTATATTCATATTTTTTGCATTATTGCTTTATAGCTGTTGTATTTAATACTGCCATTTGCAACGAATTTATTTTATGACTTTAAAATTTATTTAATATTTAACCAACTAGTTAAATATGTTTATTACCTTTTGTGATGACTATATTTACATAAATTTTTAACATATTATTTTGGTTACTGCATCTAAGAAATATTTAGCATTACTCGGTGGGTGGTAGAGGAGCGTTCCTCGCCTGAGGAGGTGCTACCCCACACACCTTTTAAAGGGCCTGTGAAGTCTTAAGGGACGTTTCGGATTTTGGGTGAGTAAGTCAGTTTTCCTTCTTTTTTATTATTTTCTTATATTTCCTTTTTCCCCAGTCATCTAAGACCCAAATACTCTTTCTGACGGAGACTCAAATAAGCTCTAAAACGTCAACCAGCCACCTACTGCTTTCAGGTTACGAACTAATTTCGTGTTATCGCCCACATGGTGGCGTATGTGTTTACGTTCGCAACGATCTGGCTTGTGCCCGAGTTTCCAATCTTGAATCGGGTAGGCCCGATAGCTTTTGGTTCAAACGTTCCCTTAGATCTTCTACCAAATTTATCTGCTGTTTGAACCGGTCTCCATTTAGAATTCCTATGTCAAATTCTTTGACTTCCTTTCAACCAAGATCAATAGCATAATTTCTCAGTTTCCATCGGTCAAAGTAATCATGTTTGACGACTTCAATGTCCATAATATGGATTGGCTGGGCTCTTCAAAAAGTGACCCTCAAGGCAGAGCAGCCAAAATCTTCGCAGTCAGTAACTCTTTACCAACCCTCTTATGGAACACACCTACTTTCCTAAAATCCCAAATTATAGTTCAAATTCCCTAGATGTCTTACCATTAACCCCAAATTCTATTAAGCATCTGTCAGGTCGCTCAGATCATGGCGGGGATGTCCTGAGGGACTTCTTTGCCACTTACCCCTTCCGAAATTTACAGGCAACTTACTGAATCATTTCAATTGGGCATTGAAACCTATATTCCACACACCATTAAAAACCCCAAACAATACAATTACAAACCCTGGTTTTCCAAATCTTGTGATAAAGCTAGACTTCTAAAAGTTCAGACTCACAACAAGTTTCTACAGGATCCTATCCATAAAATTGACAGGCCAGCATTGAAGCAAGAAACTACTACAATCAAACAATTTCAAAAGCCAAAGACTCCTTCGACAATCGTATTTAAAACAAAGTTCTTCCTTGCTTAAATGGCAGTAAATCCTTTTGATCCTTTGCGAAAAACATAAGTAGGAATTTTTGTACCAGTTCTTTTCATCTACTAACTTTGGAAGATAAAATTATTTCTACCTCTAAGGGAGAGGCAGAAATATTTGCTAAACAATTTGCTTCCAATTCAACCCTTGACCCTCCCTTAAATCATTTAATTCCATCTATTGTCCCAGTTCCTCATAAAATGCCCAATAATATTTTTAAGGTAAAACACATGAGGTGTATTCTTTCTTCTCTTTACACCAAAAAATCGTCTGGGCTGGATGGCATACCAGCAGTCGTTTTAAAAAAATGTTCTCCAGAACTTGCATCCATCTTAACTCGGCTCTTTTCGAATTTCTTACGACACAGGTATTTTTTTCGGAGAGCTAAAAACCTGCACGTGTACAACCTATATAACCTATATATATATATATATAACTATAACTATAGACCAATTTCACTTTTCTCAGTTCTTTGTAGTAATGGAGAAATTCATTAATTCACAAATTCTTAAGTATTTAAAAACACTCAAATTTTTGCATCCTTCGTATCACACTGCTGGAATAAGTCTCTTGAGTTTCTAGGTGCGTCCCAAATCATTGCTCTTGATATATCCAAGGCATTTGACCAGGTTTAGCATGCCGCACTCGTTCAACCACACTCTGTACTTGACTTTCCAGTTGTCTATTTGATCGGCGTATAACAGTTATTATCGATAGCCACATTTCAAGCTGTCACCGAGTAAATTCTGAAGTGCCTCAGTGCACAAAAATGCAGAATCTAAAATGTTAAGATAAAGTATTTTTTTAATACCGACAGAGGGCAGGCACTTTACGTAAAACTTATTTACATCATAACTTTTGACAGATATCGCAAAGCTGGGGGCGCCATTTCATAGACAATAAAAAACCTAAAAATAAGGTACTCTTTATTAAAGTTGGTAAACTCCACCGTTGAAGCACTGATCGACATCAAAGTTTTCAATAATTTCAATCAAATTACCTACATACATACAGGGTAGGGTGTTCACTAACTTAACCGACAAACTTTACATTCCACAATAGAAAATGAGAAAAAACTTTTTATAAATATATGTCCTTAGCGTCTTAGTTAAAAATTAAAAAAAAAGTTTTTTTTAAATATTTTACACACCGCAGTTCAAAAACTAAGACGTTTAGGACATAAGTTTATATAAAGTTTTTTCTTATTTTAAATTGTAGAATAACCCCTAAAGTTTGTCGGCTGTTACTGGTCACCCTGTATGTATGTAGGTAATTTGATAGAAACTGATGAAAACCTTGATGTCGATTGGTGGCTAAACGGTGGTGTTTATAGACTTTACTAAAAGTACCCTATTTTTTAAGTTTTTGGATAGTCTATAAAATGGCGCCTGCAGCTTGCGATATCTGTAAAAATAAAAAGTTATGATGTTAATCAATTTTAAGATTCAGGTAAAGTGCTTCTGGCGGTATTAAAAAAAGTACTTTTATCTTAAAAATTTAGAATTTGCAAAGCTTGATTCGTGTGCCAAATTTCAACTAGATCGGGTAAAAATAAATGCAATATGACAAAAAACAAAATAAAAATTGAAATTTTAAACTTCTGCAACTTGGTAACCTGGGAGATTTCGACATTTTGTCAAAGGACTTACTAACATTATTTTACATTGCCGAATGACCCCTTAAAATTTCCTAACGAATTTTTCGAACACCCTGTATATTTATTTGGTTGTTTTTGTGTTATTAAAATGAAATAGTTATTTACATTACAAGATGCGAAAGTTTACTTTTGGTGTGAGGTGGTTTTTAAATGGCCGAGGCTATTTAAAACCTCCGAACACTTGAAAGGCCTTTCGCATCGTGTAATGTATTATATTTTTCTGCTACTGTTCTATGTATCGCATAATTTAATAATCATTAACATCATGTTTTAATAGAAATATCAGAGATTTTGAAATTTTACCTGTTAAAAATTAATCCATAGCAACACATTTATTGTTGACATTATCTGTCATCAGCACTTGTCAGATATTGAATTATTGTTAATTTAGTATAAATCCATTCCCATTTTAAAATGTTAAATGAATATGAAAATTGCATCCAAAAGGCAGCTGACCTTGCGTGTGCCTCACTTCTGCCAGACAAATCTAAAGAGAGGTACCATCAAACATATAAATCGTTTTCTGAATGGCTTGCTACAAAAAATGTGGGGCGGATTGACGAGAATGTGATGTTGGCGTATTTTCAAGAAAAATCCGAGTCTTTATCACCACCAACCAACCCTCTGGTCTGTATATTCCATGCTCAAGTTAACAATTTCCGTAAACAAAAATCAAGATATTTCGGAGTTCAAGAAACTAGATGCTTTTGTTAAAAGGAAAAACGATGGTTATGAGGCAAAAAAGTCAAAAAATTTTAAAAAGAAGAAATCATATAACCTTTACGTCATCCCTTAGATCGTTTAATTATCGTTAAAAAACCTTTTTACGGTTTTTTCTACAACACGTAGAAATAGGTAAAAACACATTTCAAAAAAAATACACATTTTTGCCCAAAAATCGCGATTTTTTCGTCTATCAAATTCGGCTAGAGGGCTTTGAATAGTTGCCAAAATCGAGCTCCTGTCTACACAAGAAGGTCTGTAATACGGGGTTGGTTAAAAAATTTATGAACTGTCAGTGGATTTTAAACTTGCGTCGTTTTTTCGTAATATCTAAAAAATACAGTATACAGGTTGAAAATAAGACTTGGATCGGAAAATTTGGAATTTTTACGTCCGTATGCCGCATTTTACACAAAAATATGCCCGATTTCAATACAAAATCTCGCTAAAAAAGCAGCAAGGGATATTTACAGGGGTGGTCTAAAGTATGAAATTTTCGCGTTAAAGTAAAAAACTATATGAAACACACATGATTGTGTATTTCATGTAGTTTTGACTCCACGTATGAGTATGTTACGCACATAAAGTAATACAGGGGGTAATATTAGGTATATAAATTAAGATTCTTTATACATTATACAGAGCATTGCAGAAAACAGTCACCATAATTTAAAAATAATGGTACTTTTATTTTGTATACAGGGTCTTACCTATGTACAGTTAGGAAGAATACTGCGGTATATTTATGTGTTGCCATATACGGTTCTTTCCCTCCCTCTCGTTTTTAAAATAAAAGTGATTTTTATTTTTTATGTGCTACGACATTTTTTTCAACTTTTTTATTGGAGAAATTTTGAAAAAAATAGGTATACAGCTATATAGATGTTCTTGAAAAAACCTGAAAAATGACAGAAAACATTTTCCCCCACCCCCCTCGCCATCTTGATGTATCGTTTCTCGCAAACGAAACAACTTGTAAAAATATTTTTACCTCATTTTATAGGTCACCTAAAATGATTTAAAAAAATGTGTAAAAACAATTTTCCGCACTTCCTACCTAGCGTGCGGAAAGTAAAATAAAAATGATCCAAATTTGAAATGTCTTTAACATCTGTGCTATTTGAGATAATTGAATAAAAATTTTGTAGTAGATACCTAGTATTGGTAAGTTTATACGAGCGTATAAAAATCTATACAGAGTGTTACAAAAAGTAGTTACATTAACTTAAAAATTAAAAATTTGATATTTAATTTTAGCGTTAGTATTGTGATTAAAGAAATAATTTTCTTTTTGCTTATGTACACTTGTATAGGGTTTCTAAAAAAATATAAAATTTATGTACAGGGTGATTCAAAAAGAAGATAATTGGGAAAATGTAAAAATAGAAAAAGAGTTATTTTCTCGTTATTAATCAATCTACAGTTTTTAAAAAATATGAAATTTATCTATTTAAATGATAATTAAAAAAATATATTAAATAAATATACAAGGTGCGTCAAAAGATTGTACGTAACTTAAAAGTTTGAAAATTGAAATTTATATAGTGACTTCATTTATGAACTTATTAAAACAAATATTAAATAAGAGATGTATAAAGATATATACTTTTCTAAAATATTTATTTTTAGTATTTTTTTTCTCCTAGGGAGCCGTCTGCATGTCCGGTGGCACTGCAGCCTGAAGGATTATTGTACCAAACTCCCGTTTTATTGTACCCATTCCAGTACCCTAGTTCCTTGAAGAAGGCGGTATAGGTCTGCTGGGTGCGTACCATATGTTTCCGGGGGCACTCTAATATCCCCGAAGATTGCCTGTCTTTTGTGATCCAGTGCCTCACACTCTGACAGTATGTGGGATACTGTTTCGTTCTCTGCACCACATGATTATGTGCAGATTTGCAGTCCAGATCTCCGTTGTATAATCCCATTTTATTTAGGTGTTCTTTCACTGGAGCATGTCCGGTGAGGAAACCTGTGATCGTTTTTAGCCGATTCCTACCCATTTTAAGTAGTTCTTTGGCTCTTTTTGTGCATGGTCCACTGATGTATATTTTCTAATGCATGTGTTGAGGAAGCCTTTCCCAGTGCAGTCTTTGCTGGTCCTTTACCCAGTTTTGTACCGCACTCCGGAATGTACTCTTTGGCACTCCAAGGACTGGTTCTGGCCCGACGTATGTCGTGGCTGACCCCCTTCTAGCCAGTTCGTCTGCGTTTTCATTGCCTCGAATTCCGCAATGCCCTGGCACCCACATCAACCTCGTGTTGTTGCGTTCCGCCAGTTCCCTGAGTTCCTCGAGGCATTCTAGTACCAGCCAAGACGATACCTTGGGATTAATTAGTGCACCAAGGGCTGCTTGACTATCCGTAAGAATGTTGATTGTACAATTTGTGCGGGGCCTTTGGTTGTTAATCCTGGCACATTGTAAGATCGCAAAAATTTCTGCTTGAAATACAGAGGCTTGGTTTCCCAGTGGAAAGGTCAAACGAGTGTATCCCATCTCACTGTAGACACCTGCTCCTGACCCTTCTTCGGTTTTGGACCCGTCCGTATACCCCAGGTTTGACCTCGAAGAGAGAGTCTGAGATTTTCGTTTGCCCAGTTCTCCCTTGGGTGTATTGTCACCTGAAAGGGTCTTCTGGGTACGATTTGTGGGGTTTTTATTTTTAGTATACAGGGTCTTTCAAAAAAATAAATATATTTTCTTTTTAGAAAAAAAATATATTTTTTTCGCTTTTGTTTATTATTAGAATTAAATAAAATTTTACTGTAAGGTATATGCGTGGGAGAAGAATCTAAAAACATATAACCTAATTATACAGAGTGTTTCAAAAATGAATTATAATTTTTTTAAATACGTTTAAAAATTTAAAATTTTCTAATTTAATATGTATTAAAGATATTTTTATAAACTATAGGCCAAAATACGCACTATCAGAAAAACAAAAATATTGCATTAATAACTTTTATACAGGGTGTTGCAAAAATAATATTAAAGTACATTTCAAAAAAGAAATAAAAATTATTTTTGATTGATGATTTTTTTTAAATATTTTTTTTCTTAAAAACTGCAAAAGATACAAAAAAATGTATAAAACAAAAATATAGGTAATCAAAATATCCATCTAAAAAGTTATTTACTTAAATTGCATACCTAGAATAATAACGAAGATATAAAAGAAAATGTGATTTTTAACAAAATTTTAACAAAAAAAATGATAAAAAAATTAAATTTCTTATTTGTATTATTTTTAACAATTTCTTTTTTTTAAATCAATAAACTTAATTACTTTTACCCAAAAATAACAAAAACTTTAAAAAATTGATAAATTAATTTTTCTTATTTTTCATTTATTTTTCCAGGGAATAGCATGCAAAAATCCCAAAAATTTGTTTTTTTATTAATGTCTGGATAACTATAACGTTTAAAAAAAGGTTATAAAAGTTTTTAAAGCCTTTAAAGTAACATCCTTTTTGTTTTATAAATTTTTTACCATCTCTTTTAGTTTTTGAGATATTTACGATTTTGATTTTTTTAAAATATTTTTTCTTTCCAAAACTGCAAAAGATACAAAAAATTGTTTAAAACAAAAATATAGGTAATCAATATGTCCATCTAAAAAGTTATTTAATAAAATTGCATACCTCGAATAATAACGAAGATATAAAAGAAAATGTGAATTTCTTATTTGTATTATTTTTAACAATTTCTTTTTTTTTTTTTTTTAAATCAATAAACTTAATTACTTTCACCCAAAAATAACAAAAAACTTTAAAGTCCGAAGGAGTGAGAGATTATAAATATCGTAAGAAAATCAATAGTATTTAATTGTGTAATAATTAACAGACTTAGTATATTTTTGCTTAGTTTAGAAAGTTGTAAAAATGTGTTTGTTTTTTTCTGATTATTTAAATAGGCGCAAGCAAAAGCTTTGTATAGTCAGTTTAATTTTGATCACTTTGCTTAAACAGCAAAGTGATCACTGAAGTAAAAACAAAGAAATACTATGGTAACGTTTCGTTTCCGTTACCATATTACGTACCATTATTAAGCTGATTGTGAATTAAAAGGTGTAAAACAACGAATTGTCTTTTTTTTGTACGGGGTGTTTCCGAATAGTATGTAAGTTTAGTACATTCTATATTCGCTTAAACAGCAAAGTGATCACTGAAGTAAAAACAAAGAAATACTATGGTAACGTTTCGTTTCCGTTACCATAGTTACGTACCATTATTAAGCTGATTGTAAATTAAAAGGTGTAAAACAACGAATTGTCTTTTTTTTGTACGGGGTGTTTCCGAATAGTATGTAAGTTTAGTACAAATTTTTACTATTTTTTTATAAGTAAATCGGTGGACAAACATCAGGGCCGTCTATATATTTCTTGTTAATTCTGGCACATTGTAAGATCGCAAAAATTTCTGCTTTAAATACAGATGCGTGGTTTCCCAGTAGAAAGGTCAAACGAGTGTTTCCTATCTCACTGTAGACACCTGCTCCTGACCCTTCTTCGGTTTTGGACCCGTCCGTATACCAGGTTTGACCTCGAAGAGAGAGTCTGAAATTTTCGTTTGCCCAGTTACAGGGTCTACTGGGTACGATTTGTGGGGTAATATATTTTGTCCTCATATCCATTATGGAACTCCTATTGATATTTTTATTTCCATGTGTCCTGATCTAACTTTTGCGTTGCTCAAGTTATTTTTCAGTCTGTATACCCCCATTCTTGCCTCCCTATGCAGTGGCGGAAGGTCAAATAGGGTCTCCAAGACCGCTGTTGGTGTGCTTTTAATGCATCCCGCGATGCCAAGGCAGGCAAGTCTTGGCATGTCTTGCTCAGCTGAAGCATAGCCGATGCATATGTTATGGCTGGTTTCACCCAGTGAACCATTTTGTGGTCTCAGTCCCCACGTTTTGCCATATGTTCTGCGAGCCAAAATTAATGCTATTTCCGCTCTTTTGATTACTTCGTCCAAATGGTGGTTCCAGGTGAGTTTTGAGTCCAATATAATCCCCAAATACTTAACCTCCCCCATCATTGGTATTTCAGTGCCTTGAAGATTAAGAGGACGCCGACCCTCTAGTTTTCTTTTTTTGTGAATGGCACTATTCTGGATTTGATTGGATTAATTTTTAAACCAACTTCTTCCGTCCAAGTAGCTACTATATATTCAGAGCCACTCTCTGACCGTAGTATTAATTTTGCCCTGGCATACAATGACTATGTCATCTGCATACCCTAAAATTTCATCGTTGTTGCTCTTAAGCCTGTCTATCAGCCCGTCCACAACAAGGAAGGAGATAATACTCCTCCCTTTTTTCAGCCCATTGCTACCCACGCCGACAGAGTTTCGCCCAAGAGTGTGATCACGCGGTCTTTTAACATGCAGCCAATCCATCTGCAACATGTTTCATTAATTTGCCTATGACGAATCGCTCTTGTGATCACTTCATGGAGTACCGTTTCCGTTGATTAATCTGCTGTGTATGCATATTGGGCCCTGTGTATTTGGTTTAAATGTTTTAAAAACTAACGACGGTGATTTCTCATGTCTTTTTTTTAAGTTCCTATAAACACGAGGTCCATTTCTGAGACACGGCGTTAAATTAAAAAAAAAGTAGGATTTTTTAAAATTAAAATTAAAAACGCATTAACCGTTATGAATTAAATTTGGTACATCTATTTCATGCAATAAAACGCTTCTATAGCTCTACCTAAATCAAGATTATTGGATCCAGTGGCCTCTCAGTGGGCACTAATATTATTGAGAAAAAAGCACGCCACTGACCTTCTTATAGTTTTTATATTTTTTTTCCGATTAAGCAAATAAAAATGCAACTTTTTAGTATTTTGATTTTTTTCGTAACTCGCTTTGTTTTTGAGAAAAGAAATTAAACCACTTTAAATGATACTAAAGAGTATCCTAAAATAGCACTCAAAATAGAAAATAAACATTTTGACCTTAGTAAATAAGGAAAATAACGATTTCCGATAAAAAAAAACACCAGTTATTATATATTTTAACGCAATTAACTGTTTTTTTTTAAATTTTGATTTAGACACTAAAAAACGAGAGCCTAAAAAGTTGCATTTTTAATTTCTTAATCGAAAAAAAATCAAGATTTTGTAAAAAATCAGTGGCGTACTTTTTTTCTTAATTGGCTGTGGTGCCCACTTAGACGACACTGGATCCACTAATCTTAATAAAGGCAGACCTTACAAACACCTTATTACATTTATTAAGTGAACCAAATTTTATTTAAATTTGTAAAGATTTTTAAGATATTCCGAAAAAATAATCACCTTTTTTTTAAGTTTTTGTCTTTGTATCTCAGACATAAAGCCACATAGGTTCATAAAAACTTTTTTTTATAAAAAGACATAAAAATCATCTCCTTAACTTTTGTACCGTAGTTAGAAAACACCCTGTATAGATGACATTTTTTCTATTTATGAACATGATGAAAACTGGATGGTCTTCTTGTTGAGTACACGCCTAGAAAGAATGGGACCGCTTCGGTCCTGGTCCCGGGGTATACGAGCTGACCCTGTTCAGCCCTATTGACCCCTACGAACTGGCCGATCGCCTGAAACAAAATAAAAGAAAAACCCCCAAAAACCCAAAAAATTCTAATTAAAAAACGACGTTTCGGTGGCAAGTCTGCCACCGTTGTCAAGTTAAAAATTAAGTTAAAAAATAAATATAAAATATCAACTAATATCTAAATTAGAAATGATTAAAATTCAGATTATTTTTATATCTCAAACTGAAAATAGTTTGACATATGTGTCATGAGTGACAAGTAACTGGTGTATTTATTATTTGTAGGACAAAAAGGTAATAAGTTAGTTGATTTTTAGTTTTCCTGAAGATACTTCAGTATCGAGCAAAGGCAACCAAGTGTTATTTAAATTAACTGAAATTGATGCTACACAATTATCTTTATTTAATAATATATACGCACTTTCTTTGATTTTGCGTTTTTAGCACAAGTTTCCTTTGCTAAAATACTCGAAGCATCCCAGTTTATTCTATGATTGTTATCAAATGCGTGTTGGCAGATTTTTGATTTATGAAATTCTGTGTTTTTAATGTATGATCTGTGTTCTTTTATGCGTTTAGCTAATGGTCTACAAGTTTCACCTATATAAAACTTATCGCATTCGCAAGGTATTTTATAAATGACATTTTTGTATTTTCATTTAAGTTGTATGGTTTTGTTTTTGTTAAATGAGATCTAATGGTGTTTTGTGTTTTAAAGATTGTGCGAATATTAAATTTATTTCCTATTCGTTGAATTTTATTTGATAGTCCGGGAATGTATGGTAAAAATAAATTTGTAATAGGTCTATTTTGATTTTGTCTTATATTTGGATTTTCAAATTCAAGAAAACAATTATTTATAAAATCAAGAGGATAATTATTTTGAATTAAAATATCTTTTAAATAATCTTTTTCATTGTTTTATTCTAATCAAAATATAAACAATGAAAAGATTATTTAAAAGATATTTTAATTCAAAATAATTATCCTCTTGATTTTATAAATAATTGTTTTCTTGAATTTGAAAATCCAAATATAAGACAAAATCAAAATAGACCTATTACAAATTTATTTTTACCATACATTCCCGGACTATCAAATAAAATTCAACGAATAGGAAATAAATTTAATATTCGCACAATCTTTAAAACACAAAACACCATTAGATCTCATTTAACAAAAACAAAACCATACAACTTAAATGAAAATACAAAAATATCATTTATAAAATACCTTGCGAATGCGATAAGTTTTATATAGGTGAAACTTGTAGACCATTAGCTAAACGCATAAAAGAACACAGATCATACATTAAAAACACAGAATTTCATAAATCAAAAATCTGCCAACACGCATTTGATAACAATCATAGAATAAACTGGGATGCTTCGAGTATTTTAGCAAAGGAAACTTGTGCTAAAAACGCAAAATCAAAGAAAGTGCGTATATATTATTAAATAAAGATAATTGTGTAGCATCAATTTCAGTTAATTTAAATAAAACTTGGTTGCCTTTGCTCGATACTGAAGTATCTTCAGGAAAACTAAAAATCAACTAACTTATTACCTTTTTTGTCCTACAAATAATAAATACACCAGTTACTTGTCACTCATGACACATATGTCAAACTATTTTCAGTTTGAGATATAAAAATAATCTGAATTTTAATCATTTCTAATTTAGATATTAGTTGATATTTTATATTTATTTTTTAACTTAATTTTTAACTTGACAACGGTGGCAGACTTGCCACCGAAACGTCGTTTTTAATTAGAATTTTTGGGTTTTTGGGGGTTTTTCTTTTATTTTGTTTCAGGCGATCGGCCAGTTCGTAGGGGTCAATAGGGCTGAACAGGGTCAGCTCGTATACCCCGGGACCAGGACCGAAGCGGTCCCATTCTTTCTAGGCGTGTACTCAACAAGAAGACCATCCAATAAATGAATCCGCCTAACCAATATAGAGCATATCTCCAATTCATGATGAAAACTGTTTAAATATATTTTTTTAAAACACGTTAATACACAAGAACCAAATATTAAATTAAAAAAAAAAAGAAAGCAACTCACAATTACCTTTTCTTGATATTCCAATAAAAATAGATTACTTAAAAATTATAGATACTGGCAAATAGATACTTTACTCAAGTTACCTAATTATGGTTAAAAGGGAGTTTTTAAAATACTATTTGATATAATTAAATTAATTTGTTCTAATCAAAATATAAACACTAAAAAGATTTTTAAAAGATATTTTAGATTCCAAATCTAAGACATAATCAAAAGAGATCTATTACTAATTAATTTTTGCTATATACTCCCGGCCTATCAAATAAAATTCAACGAAAAGGAAATAAGTCTAGTATTCGCACAATCTTTAAAACACAAACTACTATAAGACTCAATTAACAAAAACAAAACCGCACAACATAAATGAAAGTAAAAATGTTTTTATAAAATACCCTGTGAGTGTAATACATTTTATATAGGTGAAACTTGTAGACCATTAGTTAAACGCATAAAAGAACATAGAATTAAAAACACAAAATTTGATAACAATCGGCCGGGCCTACCGGATGATGCAAATGGTGCAAGGCACCAGGGTGCAGCGCTGCAGGGGCGGAAAAATGTGAAATAAAGGGCGAAAAGATTGGAATGAAAGGCGGGCGGTTTAAAGACAAAGTTTTTTAGTTTAGGAAAGAGGGTTATTTGAAAGTGGGGACCTACTACCCCCTTTTTTGGTTTTTGCTCATCAAAAATATTTTTAAGAAAGAACAATAGGAGGAAATGTGACTGCTTAAAAATGAATTGGGGTAAAGACATTTTTTTGCTCTTCAAAAATTGCAAAGATATTTTGTATGGGCGGTAACTAATTTTTTTGCACCACGGCGCCACTTACCCTAGGAACGGCCCTGACAATCACAGAATAAACTCGATTGCTTTAATTATTTCACAGAAGTGAAAATTGTTTTTAAAAACGTAAAATTAAATAAAGTGTGTACATATTGTTAAATAACAATAACTTTGTAGCATCAATATTATTTAATTTAAATAACACCCATGATTGATAAGCAAAAACGTTTATCAGTAAAAATAAAAATATATACTGATGATGGATACGAAGCGTCTGATTCAATACTTAAAGTAAATTTTAAAACTTAAACAAGTTTTTAACATTTAAGGTATTTATCAACAAATTAAAGTGAGATCGAACAAAGATAAATATTAAAGGATATAATATATAACAATAACCAATAATATCAAATGTATTTACTGAAAATAACCAAAAAATAGTAACGAACAAACCCAAACAAATATACAAATGTAATCCTGCAGATAAAACCGATAGAGCCGAAGATCTTTTAGTCAGTATTTACAAATAAATCTGAACCAATCTAAATAAAAATGAATACAAATTGATCAGAATTAAATTAAATAGAATAACACGTCAGTAGATATGCTATACCGTTTCTAACATAATAAGAGTAGTTTTTCCCATGTATTTCTTATGGGAGAAATTTCAGGTCCAATCTGCAATTTTATCGCCATCCCAACCTCTAACGCAAAATTAGAATTTTTCATGCCCTAAGTCACCACCTGCTAGATAGGGGTAGTTTTCGTAACCATCGATGACGTCATCATCTAAACTCAAAATTGAAACGACCTATAAATTAAAAAGTCTCGCCAGACCCAGGATTCGAACTCGTACCACCTGTGTGAGAAACCAAAGCTATACCACTGGACTAAATGGAAGCTGAATATTAATTAGTCCCAACTGAAACTATATCTAGTTATTAGCATAACAATGTTACATTAGCGCGTTTTAACAAATTAAAACTAATAAATAAATAAACAAGTTTATTAAAGTGGTTTTACTAATTTTTAGTGAAATGGAAGTCTTCGTATTGTTTAGAGTTTCCTACATCTGGTACTCCGCTATTGGCTTTTTACTTACCATCATCTTGGGCCTAGTAGGATCATTAGTATCTGGTGCTACAGATCCCAACGAAGTGGATGGAAATTTACTCTCACCACCTGTCAGAAGTTTACTTTTTGCATTGCCTGACAAAATAAAAGAAAAGTTAAATATTTCGTTGAAGCAATACAGACAGTCTCACCAGATTAGTTTAACTATACTACCTAATTTTAAAAATGACGAAAATATTTTTATCTTTAAAGCTAACGAAGGAACGAAAGAAAAAATAAGAAAAATTTCATCACCCTAATTTTTAGGCCAAGACATGTTTAAAAATTGTTTAAAATATTATTTTTGCTAATTAGTTTTTACAAGCAGAAGCAAGACAACAAAACGGCAAAATTATGTGATTTATGAGCAAATTCCCATTTCTGTTATGTTTAGAAGTATGCCTTATTTATACTTAGTTGTTTCCACACGAAAGATAAAAATAAAATTTAAGCTTAACTTTTCAGCATACTTATTATTATTTAACATAGCTTACTGTTTTTTTCAGAAGTATTTTCGTTTTACAAGTACAGCCATTAACTAACAAGTATGCTACTTTTGCGTGGGGTTAGTATTTATAATGGCTTTGGTGGCTCCAGTCATAATTAGTAGGCCGTGCTACATCCACTTCAATTATAAAATTGGTTATTTTTTTCTTTTTCAGGATAAAGATATTCTTTGGTAGTACTCAGCCTCCTACGATTTGTCTGTTTTAATAAAGCTTAACTTAATTATCTTCACATGTGTATTTTATAACATCCATCTTATGTTAGCATAGCATTCTTTGCCTATCAGATACTTGATTTGGTATATATTTAATTAGTATAGGTACCTCATAAGAAATATAAATAAAAATTCTATAATTACCGGGATACATAGATTCATAATTATGTAGGTAATAAAAACATTATTTATAATTTAAAAGACACTATCGCCGCTCATTTTAACACCTAAATTAACTTTAATTAGGACACTAATTTTAAGATTACGATCAGAGGAGGTATGTATTAAAAATGTAATTTTATTATTATAAATCAGGGGTTTCCAAACTTATTTGTAGTGTGAAGCCCTTGCTATTCTCTCACGACGCCTTTTTAAATCTTAAAAATTATAATTAATCGCAATAAATAAAAAAAAACAGTTTTTCAAAATATTCATTATATCATACGTTTACATCTGAAATGTATTGCATTATATTTGTGTCCAATACAGTTGTGAAAACGAACTGGCTGACCATAGGGAATTAAAAGCATAGGAAATATTCGAGGTGGGATGTGTGTTGTTCGCGTCGCCGCACAGTGCGGACTCCTGTTGGCAAAAATAAAAAAACAAGGTGTAACAATAATTTTTTTATTAATGTGAAATTATAGATAAAAGATGGGGTTACCAATAACTAAACCTGTTTTTTAAATTTTATTGGTAGAAAAGCACAAAACATATATATACACCAAGATATTTATTTAAAGCTTGAAAAATGCCGCTACTAGTCCTCCAAACATCTACTGTTTAAATTAGTTTTGTGGTTACGTCTTCAAAGTATTTATTAATTGTCATGGATGTTAGTTAGAAAGATATATACTGTTTATATTATAAATAAAATTAAACATATAGATTGCCCAGATAACAATTTAACATTCTTGTCATAAGCATAGAATAATCTTTTTAGAAATTTAGATGCTCAGCATATGCGGTACTATCATTGAGAACCTGCTCAGAACATACTAAGGATATGTTACACAACACCACTTAAATATTCTATATAAATGCTAAGCACATACAGTAGCACATCTACTACACATACTAAGTATAAACTTTTACTTAATAATGAGCATGTGCTGTAGTGCATTATAAGCATATCCCTAGAAAATACTTGGCATATTTGAGGATGTTTTTTCAAAAAAGGATATATTGATTTTTTTTTGGACTTCTTGTTTAATATTATTATTTTTATTGAAATGCATAACTTATTTACATTATACTGACACAAAATGGCAGTGGCGAACCGTACGAGTAGACAAGGTAGACAATGTCTACCCAAATATTTATTCAAAAAATATTTTTTTTATTAAAATGAAAAAAAGGAATTCTAATTTGAGAATGATTTTCAAAATTTTTTAAAAAGTAATATCATAAAATAGCTAGCATTGGGTGAAATAATTAACAAATACATTAAAATTATTTATTTTTACTTATATTTGGATTATATTTCCCGGCGCGCACAAACATTACGCGCTAATAATAAAATTATTCCATCCCATTCGTAAAAAATAGCAGGGTAACCATTTCTGAAATTGCCTTCGAAATCCCCGCACGACTTGATCCGATAAGCGACCGGCCGGCATAATTAAACGGCTCATGGACGGCAAAGCGGCGCTGTCGAGAGTGCACCAAATACGGCCCTAGAAAAGGACCCCAGAGATAGAACGGCAACTCAATAAATCACGCTTGCTACTAGTGCCATCTATATTTGCCACATAGAACTATACTAAAATTTGAAAAATGGCATTACGAAAAAATTCAAAATTAGATACATCTAGTTTGACTAGTAGTGACTAATAACTTTATAAATGGTTTTAAAATTCTAAAGGCCCTAA